>CM068315.1:51506661-51569161 GCA_034766995.1 Acanthacorydalis orientalis | reverse complement strand
GAACAGTATCTGTTTGAAGATGAACATTTGAATGTTTTATTATACGTTCCACCTTTGTCTGACCAATGCACCTTCTGTGAAATAATCCGTAATTATGGTTTTCTTAGACATAAAAACGTTTTTGCAAGCTGTAATTTGTCGTACGTTTTAATAGCTTCAATCTAGATCACTAGTATGAAACTTGTTAGTTATCAGAAAATTGCCAGTAAGTTCTAGACATATGGTAATTTATAGTTAAAACTCTGTAGTAATCTGTCTTAAGTGTGTTAATGTGGATATGTTAAAGAGAGAAGAAAAAAAAATAAAAACATATGGCTGATATTCTGAAGTGATGTTTAAAACATTTTATTTTACAGAAAGTGCGTGCGCGAATTGTTAACTTTAAACGTAACGTTTAATTCTAGCTTATTAAATGGGAAAAAAACCCAATTGCAAACTTATTTTTATTTTAATCCTTAAAAACATATTATTAAGGGAGTTATTTAAATTCTGTGTAAATAATTGCAAAAGGTGCACATTTCTAAATTGTTCTTTATGATTCTAGCGTAGTGTGGATTATAATTAGTAATTGAAAACCTATATTTATATGTGAAAAGAAGCTGATTTATCAAAAAAATCATTCTTAACACTATTGTTAAGAAAATTCGTGGTTTATATATATTTTTTTTGAACTGATTTCTGAGAAAAAATATTGACTTCAATTTAACTGTAATCGATTTTGTTTCATATTTAAGTTGCAGATTTGTACATGGCAAAAGAAACTTATACATATACACCCACACACACATGTATATTTATATATATATATATAGAGAGAGAGAGAGAGAGAGAGAATATTTTTTCTATTAAGAGATATTTTTATATTTAATTTTTTTATAAAATTAATAAATATTGACTAAATTTGGAATTAATATGATGTATAAGTGAATTACCAAAGAATAAAAAATTATTTTTAAAAGTAGGAGTATTGTTTTACTGATAAAATATCTTTTTATATGGGCTTTTGAATCTTAACAAAGAACTTATATATATATATATATATATATATATATATATATATATATATATATATATATATATATGTAAGACTTATATTGATGCAAAAACGTGAACTTATTGATAAAAATATTTTTTTTATATATTGTAAATTGAATAATATATAAAATATCATTAATATTTGTAATCAATTCAAAATTTGCACAATTTTTATCAAAATTGAAAACTGTTTTTTTCATTGGACTTGTTTAATAAAATTGCTATTTTTACATCAAAGAGATCAAGGTAGTAAGGGAATGTTATTTTATTTTGGTATAATAATATTATATAATAGTATTATTAATTGTCCAAAAGCAGTTAAAAAACGCTTTGTTTTCATACATTTCTGAACTAAATATTAATTAAAAAAATAAAACATGACTCTGTTTTTAAATTATGTACAAGATAAATTGTTTTTTACATACCTGATATAAAAATATATTTTTGGAAAATTAGAGAATGATTTCGTTGTATTACCTGCAAAAAAGAGAAAATACATTAGTTTCTTTATATTAAAACTTTCCTGTATTTTTTTTATTAAAAGATATAATGAGTTTAACGAAAAATTATGTAAAATTTAAAAATATGAGGGTGATGTTAAATTAACAGTTCATAAATTATATTAAAGCGTTCGTTTTTATTCAGTAGAAAAAAGTGACCATGAATGATAAATTATGATTAAAACTTTTTTTCATTTTATTTCAGTAATTTTGTGTCTTTCAAAATCACTGTTATTCAGATAATTCTAAATAAGTTTTATTTTAAATTGTGATATTTATTTCTATTATTTATTTTCATTTTCTATCAAATCATACACAATGATGATATTAATTGAATATTGTAGGGATTCTGTTGTGAGAATAAATCGTTTTTAATTATATTTCATCACAGGCGCGAGTAATTGATTATCTATAACTTTTTGAATTTCATGTAAAAGGCATCGGTTGAAAATTGCTTGCGATTTTATTCATTCATCACGAATTGTGAGATGTACATCACCGTATACCATCTGCATGAGTGAGCTCGAAACGCATTAACTAATAGCGCACTGAAGTGATTATTTCAGGCAATTATCTTCCAGGCTGCGGTGGCATAATTATGTACATGCCACGTCAAGATATGCGTCGCGTTGCCATTATCCGTGTGTGCTGTACTGGAGGAAGGGATGCGCTCAGATGTAATAGTCGTTCATGTGTAAGACTAACCTTCTAATCATCAGCTGAGCGGGTTACTATTATGCAGGAGGACGTAACTGTTGTATTCATTTACTGAACTTAATCGTTAGACGACTTTTTTTAATCTTACTTTTATTACCTTTTTTACCAGTCTTCATAATTTACAGGGGCTTGAGAGGGTTGGTTTATTACAAATTGTACCAGACATGTTGTTATCATCCAGACGGAAGTTTCAGAGTGTAAATGTTAATAATTTATAGATGCATTATTATATGTTGCATGCTACGGTCATTTATATTATGGAAATAATTCTGGAATATATTAAATTCAAGTAATGTGTTCTAATCACATGCATTTTCTTTAAGTAATCTTTAAAAATAAAGAATTCATTTAAACAATTAACGAATGAAGAAATGAAAACTACAACTAAAAATATATTACACACTTTCATAAATATTACGAAAATTGGTTGAATTGGTTCCCAAAATGGTTCTGAAAACTATTTAAATATTTTAATTAAGTACGACAACCTGTATATTATTATTTTTTATTTCTTTTATACAATCGATTTCTTAATTTATCATATTTTGAGGTACAACTATAATTCATATTTAAGAAATCCCTCTAGTATGCTTAGAATAAAAAGGAATATATAATTTTGTCATGGGCACATAAATAATATTAGCTTACTTCCCAATATCAATCAGACTAGCATCAGTGTAATTATGGAATCAGTGCCTGTGGTCGATTTAGTAAAATTTTTAAAGCATTGCTTCAAAAGCCTAGAAGTTAAAATATAGATTAAAATGAAATGTAAGAAATAAATATATATGTAGATATAGTAAAGTATTATAAGTGAATTTTAATTAAAATATGGAATAGCTAAGTTTTGTATCTATCACGTTTGAAGTTTGTTACTAACCTGTAAAAGTAGTGTGAAATATGACATGTATACGAGATTAACAATGTAGCATATCTTAATAAAGAATAGTAATAATATATATATATATATATATATATATATATATATATATATATATGTATGTGTGAGTGTATGTCTATCACTTATAAAAAAATGGGAAAACAATTCCAACACTAACAGAATTACTCTAAAAAAAATCCTATCTCAATTTAATTATGAGATATATTTAAATATGAAATGTAAAATTTAGTCAATATTTGTTATTTTGTAATATTTTTTTTAAATTAGGTAGTAGTAATTTATAACTACAAAAGTATCTTTAAATAAGTAATAAATTTTCGATTTGTAAATGGCAATTATGATAAAATTACAATGAAATGAAAATATGTTTACTGATGTGTGTGTATATATATGTATGTATATATATATATATATATATATATATATATATATGTGTGTGTATGTATATACACACACATACACATACGTGTGTGTTTGAGCGTGGGGTGTAAACGGATATTTTGAATGTTAACATGTAATTTGTAACATATATATGTTTGTGTATATATATATATATATATATATATATATATATATATATATATTATGTAACACTATATTGTAATATTGTCTAACTGTGCATAAAGCATAGTTAAATATTATCGAGGATTTTTATGATAGCTCATTGTTATCGCTCATTTACATTTTATACATTGACATCGTTTCATTTTATTTGCTGAATTTTTTTGAGGTTTGTAACATTTTTCTGTACATCTCTGTTTAAAATACACGATACGCTAGAGTCGAAATTTTATTTATACTATATTTCTTTTTTGTTTTGTTCAGCTATCTATAGTTTTTATCAACTTCATTGGCGAATATTTGAAATAATTGTCTTCCATACCATTTCATTTTTTTTACAAGATCTTGAAACGTGCATTTCATTTTTATCAAACATAATTTTTAGTGCCCTTTTTTATTTATTGTCTCGTTTCTCGATTTCTTTTAATATATTAATATTTTATCTAGTCCCATTTATAGAAATTCCGAATACCTCAATTGTTTAAATATTAAATATGATTTAAAGACAAGATATAATAATACACAATTAAAATACCATTAAGTTTTGTAACCTTTTTAAAAATAAACACACACAGTAGAAGTGTGTTTTTTTAGAATCATGCAAGGAACATTGTGTTTAATATATATATATATATATATATATATATATATATAAATGCGTAGATGTATTTATTGTTCATTGTTGTTTCCTGTAGCTATTATTTTAGTGACTTCCTTTTCCACTACTAATCTTAGAAGAGTCATTTATGACAAACAGTTACTTGTAATTTATTTGTTTAACTTTAACTTGCCCTAATTTTTTTTATAGAAAAAATATCTTATTGTAGGTCAAACTCGCATGAAATAGAAAAAAAATCAAATGTATTTATACTTAAAGCGTTTTATAACAGTAAATATCTTATGAAAGAATTTATTTATAATGTATTTCACAGCTATATTACACAACGTTCGAGAAATTAATATGTTCCGTCAGTTGTATTAATTATAATTAATATTCACTTGCACGCTACGAACATTGAAAATTATGTTGTTTTCAAATACAGAGAAGCAACAGAAACATTGTTACAATCTATTGTTGGAGTTGTATGTGTGTACTATGCTGTCTTTCTTTTTGTTACAACGCACTGAGTGTTTTTGCATTCATGTATTTTATTTTGTGGCCAGTAATACGGAAATGCATCCATGAACTTGAAATGGTTTATTCTTTCAAGCGAAAATATAATTTTATTTATTTGTTATTGTATAATGCATGTTGTTAGACTGTAAATCAGTTATAATGCTGAATTGAATTTGTTATTCGTTGTATGGAAATGAATTTGAATTATCTCTTCTACATTATTTTAATTATATATATATATATATATATATATATATATATATAATCTAATTGATAGTACTTATCATCTTATTTTTGAGTAAAAGAAGTGATTATTTGATATACTTAATAACACTGGATTTTATCAGTCTTATAAATTAATTCAACAGACTACTTGAGTGGAAATATTTTTTATATGTATATAAGATTGAAATTGTTAAATTTATAAAATTTACAGCTAGTAATAATTTTAGTCTTTAAAACTATTTATTAACTTTTGTTATTTATTTTACAATAAATACAGAATATATAATGTTTTGTATTTTATTAACGTACTTTACTGTTAAATTGAAATATAACTTTAAATTCAATGATACAAGTAAATATTTTTTAATTTTTTCTTATTTCATGATACATATCTAAGGTATCATTTTATCTTCCGATTCATTTAATTTAAAAGTATTTTATGTATATATATATATATATATATATATATATATATATATATATATGTATGAATTTATTCTTTTAAAATGTTAGAATTGAATGTTTAGTAATTATGTACTTTAATAAGTTCACTTACGTGTGACGTAGTTGATAAATTAGTTTTTCAACAAGACATCTATTTGTAGTTGTTTTATAAGAAGTTTCCTTAGTAGAAACAATGTGTTTTAACGTTAGTAAGACTGACTGCACGAGATGCCAGATGAAGTTTGGATAGAATATTAATTATATTCTTACTGAAGTGTCAGCTGTATACTCTAGTCAGCTTTAGTGCAGCTGAAAACAAATATTTATAAATTGCATAGAATGCAAACAAAATACCTCGTCACAGATTTAATCCACTCCTTCTAAAACATTACTGCTTATATTGACGTATTCTTTGAAAAAACATATTAATATTTTATGTTGATAAATATTTAATTTGGTACAATATTCATTCGTGACAATCAATAATTGTAATTTTCTTACATTTTATTATAAAAGAAAAAAATAATATAACATTTCTAAGAAAATTTATATTTGAAATGTTCGAAAATGAAAGATGTTTAATGTACAATTGATCTCTTTTAAACAATATACATCCAAAATAATACTTTAGATATTTTATTAAAAACATTTCATGAAACAGGAGTTCAGTTGACAAGAGTTTTACTAAGAATTTTTTGTTGTTCTGTATCATTATTTTCTCTTTGATTCCTGTTTATTAGACTAGAAATATTTTTTAATATTAAAATTATTTGTAGAAATATTTTTTTGTGTATGTAATTTTTTTTATAACTATTTCAAATGTTGATATTTTTAATAGTAATTAAAGTCTGTGCAATTTACCTACAAAATAGTTTTTATTGTCACAAATGAATTTAGTTAATGTTGTAAATATTAAAAAATATTTTGTCTGTCTCATAAATATTATAAAAAATACTTATTTAGTATTTATATACCTTTAATCAAAGAAATATATACATATATATATATATATATATTTATATATTTATATATACGTATGTATATATATATTTTTTTTTTCATAAAATATCTATGTATACACATACACATTTTTGTTATGCATTATTCTTTATAAAAATGTTTAATTTAAATTAACATGAATGTTTTGTATTTTTTCAGGTATGTTGTTGAAGTTCACTTTACTTTCAATTATTTGTGGTGAGTTAAATTGTTTATAATTAAATAAATACACATTTATACGCGTATATTCCTCTACTGTATAATTAAAATTTTAACATTTATAATTAATATTTTTTTTAATTCTTTCCAAAGAATCTTTTTTGTCGTTGCAAAATAGTTTTCTACGAACTAGAAATAACTATGGTATTTTAATTAATTTTCTTTTGTTTGTATTTGTTGCAAAAAAATAAAACTAATATAATTCAAATGTATGTAGTTTTGAGAACACCACACTGCGAAATGAACATGTTTTTATTACTTGTGTTAATTCCGTGTCTAAAAATTAAATGCTTTTTCAAATGTTATAATGTAGCAAAAGTAATTTCTTATATTAAGAATTTCTGTGTGTCTTTTATTGTAAGAATTACTAGCTTTGGTAGGACCTATTTTTTTAAGATAGAATTCGATTCTAAATGAGTAAATAAATAGTGTATCCAATTTGAAAATATATTTCTCATTGATTCACTGAAAAGTATGAATTAGGTTTTGATCAAATTTTTCATTTAACAGAGCTTTTTTAAGAAACTACATTTCTGTTACAATTTTTGTTTTATTTCAAATTTATTTTTTTCTGATATCGTTTCCGTACAATGATGAAAATTGTTGATAAAACATTGGAGAAAATTATAATTATTAACCTCTTCGATCGTGCACAATAATTTGTTTAATGATATTGTAAAGGAATGCGATTTATAAAGTGTTCGTTTTGAGTACTCTATAATTTCATTGTAAATGTTGAATATATATTATAATTTAAACGTACACAATTGTAAAAATATAATACCTTGTAGTGACGTCATAAATCAGTGACGGAATTTTCATCCTGGCAAAAATCTGATATCCAGCGCGTTCACAAGTATTGGTTTAACAGATAAGCGTGCCTCGCGGTAAGAGGTGGAACTATGTGTTAGCCTCATAATTGGCACAACATAGCGTAGCAGGCTGTGCTCGGCATGACTAACAATGCACGCCCACTAGATCAGACAACTGCACCGAATAAATTATATTGGCGCTTTTATCTGACATTGCGGCGGTGTAATTGGTAAATAGCAAGATGTATGTACAGATTATGTTGCATAAGTTGTTTGACTTATGGATATTACTTCCTTTGTTTTACCAAGATATTCACCTGTGTGAGAAACGAACAAATTTTGCAAATTGTTTAGTTATGTACAATACACACACCTACCAGTAGTTGATATGGCTATATATATTAGTCGTGTATGTATGTGTGTATATGTATATATATATATATATATATATATATAATTACAATCCTTTCATTTTCAGTTCTTATGGAATAGTAATACATTATAAAAAAAGATATTTATTAAAAAAATGCTAATTTATTAAAAAACTAGTATAAAAAGTGAACATTAATTATGTCTTTTTTCATTTTTAACGTTCTTATAAAGCTTTAACATGCATACACTTTCTTCAAATGCTTTTTTAATATTTGTATTGTATTAAAATATTTATTTTTTATTTAAATAAACTTTTTAATATCTCGAATATTTTTAGATTGGGAAAAGTTTTTATTAGTCAAAATCGGTGTAGTATTTCCAAGTCATTTTTTTTAAATTTACCAGTTATATCTTCGCTGCATACATTACACCCGTTCCAGTTTCACAAGAAACTGAAACGGGTGTAATAATGGTGTAACTCTTTAAGTATAGTTTAATTTCGTAAATATAACAAATTTTGATTTAAAAAATTATTATTATAAATAATAATTTGGTATAAAAGAAAACCGATTATTAGGGATAAATTAGAATTGAATCTTTGTTTATAATACCAAAATGAATATATAAATGTTTTTTTTTATTTAGTTTCAAAGTAAATTTCAATTACGAATAAATTAAATTTTATTTTAAATATTCAATAGTCTATTGTTTATTCAATATTTTATTATTCCAGTTGCATTTCATGTATATAATTTATACAAAAGTACAAATATAAACAATGAAATTATTACTATTTTCATAAATAATTCTAAAACAAATATTTTCGACTTTATTTAATGTTTGTACTCTTTGTATATTTTGTTAAAATAAAATATTACATTTCCATATTGAAATTAATAATAATTCATCGAAATTTTACTTTTATATATATATATATAATATATGTGTGTGTGTGTGTATGGGTGTGAATAAAAAACATTCAAGATTAATGTAATATCAATATAAATATTTACCTATTTTTTGCAATTATTTTACACTATATATTAAATTACTTATTATTAGTTAAAATGATACAAATTAGAACATTTAATAGTTTCCCATCTATTACTTTAGAATTATAAGGTATGAATGAACGTTATTTACAATTATTTTGCACTTGTGGATCGTGCAATGGTTCGTAATAAGGTAGGCAAAAAATTGACTATAAGATTGATATCAGCAAAAAACTATTCTATCCAATTATAATATGATTGTATGTTGTCGATATTATGAGTTATTGACAACTCAATAATAACACCATTGATTCATTATATGATTTATAAAAGCATTTCTCACGCTGTTTGTAGTCAATTTGTTACACTTTTATATGACCGACGTCTGCAAGTTTTTTTGTAAATAACGTGATTTCCAAAAGCAATTACATTAGTTCCTTTTCAAAGTAATTGTAACTATAATCAAAATAACCATACATCGATGTAATTATACTGTATTAAATTTAATATATCCTCTAATTAGCATTGTTTCGTGTTCTTACACGTTATGTAAAAAAAAATATTTGCTAAATAATACAATGATTACGCTGTCTAAATTAATGAATTTTCGGTGTCAGTGTACTTGTTAAAATATCCAACCAGAAGTTGCTACATTTATTTATACTAATAGACATATTATATGACATGTAGCTAACTGAAGTATTTATTTTATTAAAATAAACATATTTATGTATAATGATAAGCCCCTAATGTTTCAAAGTTTCTAACGGAGTATATTCCAACATATCTATCTTGTGTAATTCACATGTGTATACTCTATCAAGAGTAAAACAAAGTTTGTGAAGTGGCTTGTATGGAAATATAAACAACTTGAAATTTATATTCCTGTTAAAATTCCTGTTCTTACTTTCTGAATACACATCAAAGAAAATTATACTACAGATTTATTGCTAAAAATGTGATAATATCATTAAGTACTGCAAACTTATTTCATACCCACTTACACATTCATCGTATATATATATATATATATATATATATATATAAATAGGTATAAAATGTTAATTTATGTTTTAGAAATTTAGTACATTAAATTTAATATCTAACAGTATATATAAAAAGGGTTTTGTAATTCAAGTTAATGACAAAAACATTATAGTAATATAAAGTGTATTAATTAGTATTATAATATTTATATAATATAGAAACTTAGAATTATTTTTTAAAAATTTTTTCTGTAAATATTTAGACTTTTTTACTGTTTATTATCGAAAAGTTCAATTTTATTTCTTACAGACTTTTTATTATTAATCGTCGTAGTTAATAATATTTTATATATTAAATTTTGTTTTAAAAACATGCATCTATGAACGATGAAACTGAATTTTGTATTTGAAAGTTTTGATATGGCTGGATTCAAAATGGGTTGTTCAAATGAAAATCTAAATTTAAAAAACTTATATATATATATATATATATATGTAATATGTATGTATTTATTTATTTCAAGTATGCCCTTGAAACAAAAATAATTACAGAAGATTTCTTATAATTGCAGTGTGTGATATATTTTCGTCATAAAATACACAGCAGGTCATAATTCGCAATGCTTAATTCAACCATTTGTAATACTTTTTTAGCGACTGTTCATTGTTTTCGGTCAAATACTAGTTTTTAACAAGTTATGAAAAAAGAGTTGAAATTACTTCCCGCCAAAGCAATTTATATTTTTATAGATATGTGTGTATATATATATATATATATATATATATATATATATATATATATATATATATATATATATATATATAACCAGTTTTAATTATTGTTTTGATGATTGTAAATTGTAGAAAAAAATTGTAAACAATTTTAACTATAATATTGTTTTTATTTGCTATTAAGTAATATCAAATTTAATTTAATTGTTATAATACTCGTAATTAATGTATGGAAATGTGTTTTTGACACGTCTAAATTTAAATCATCGAGGTAAAGGGGTATCGTTGGAATTTTAATGATTAATTTTTCATCAAGAATAATTTCATATGTATGGATAGTAAATTTTATTATCTTAGCTTATATTGACTAATATAGAAAAATAAATTATTTAATTTATTCAATGAATTCGAGTGTAGTATAAATGTTTTGAGATATATAAACTTTGTTTTAAATATTTTTTTGTATTGATTTAAAAGTATATACGCTGATGCAAAATTGACAGTGTTTGATTTTTGAATGAAGATTTCTGAATTTTTAATTTATAAAAAATTTAAAAATATTGGTGATATTTTCTTATATTTTAATAGTTCATATGTAGCAGTTAATAATTTTCAATATATATATATATATATATATGTTTTAATAAAAAAATCAGTATTATTTAAAAACTCAGTTGTAGTATAGATTGCAGTGATTGTATAAAAACGACCGTTTACACAATCATATGTACGATATTGTATCGGTGTCTGTGTCTGCTTCTATAACTACATGACAAATGTTCAATTTGTGGATTTGACACGGCGCAGTCGACCGCAACAAATGAAATTATTGAACTATCGTGTATTCGTCAACGTCGTTGTAGCTGCTGTTGTTGCTATTGTCCAAGGGTAGTCCTTTAAGCACAAAGTGCAATCGTTTGTTGCAGACAACTTTGAAAGCTCAGGCAATAATAGCTCTTATTGCTTATATTTCTTAAAAAAATTCCAACCATCAATCAATCAATCAACCTTCAAAGCTCTTGTATAAGAATGTTATAAGTATACTATGAGATCGATTCACATAAGCATAATTATTTATCAATTCTTGATGGATATCTGTATTCATTTGATTCAATTTATAGAGACGATATTTATCGGAAATAATAAAATGTTCATACGAGCATATCTTTGACCTATGTTAATATTTTTTTTATGCTAAGGTACTGTTTCATATATAATTTTTTTTTGTCCAAAAAAGTATAATAAGATATACATGTATGGTATTTATGCAAGGTATAAAATTTTTCTTGTAATTTACTTGGAAAATTCGTTGAATTTGTTTTTAGAGTGTGGTTATGTATGCATGTATGTTATATATATATAAACTATTTTCAAATTTAACTTCTTTATCTAAAAAAATGTAATTAAAAATTAAATTTATAAAAAAATATAGTGTATTAAAATAGAAAAATATCACCGAGTACCTTTCATTTAAAAGCAAGTTAGTTCCTACAATATCTAATGAATGTATATTTTGTTCGAATGTTAAATTTACCCAGATTAATATTACCCTTATCGAGATAATATATTAATAATTTTTAAATAAAATTAAATAATTAAATGTAACATTCAAACAAAAATTCTGGTATTTTACCTAAATATTGCATATATTTACAGTAGTTTGTACAAACAAATAAAATAAATATGATTATTTTGTGTATATATATAAATAGATTATTTGAAATATTTTAGTCAAATACACATGTATAATAAACTGTATTTTGATTTGATGAATATTTTAAAGGTTAATTATTTTCTTCTGGTTTATGTTTTGTTTCAAAACGTTGTATTTATGTATTTTTTATAGATGAAATGATGAAAAGAAAACATCAAGAACGAAATACAAATAATGTTTCAGATGATTGTATATCGGATATCATGAATGATTTAATAGGACGGAAATAACATCGATACTTATATTTATATATGTATATATATATATATATATATATATATATATATATATATATATGTGTGTGTGTTTATACTAGAGATATTGTTATATAATCTATATGTATAATAGAAAAACAAAATTCCATAAATAATACCTGATGGAAATCATATTTTCCACGTGAATGCCGGTCTTGATTTTGGCAATCTCTAGTATAACATTAAAATAAAGAAAATATATATATTATATGTATGTATGGATGAGTGAGTGTACGCATGTTCAGTGGCGTACTTAGGATTTAATCTTGAGTAGGGGTGTTCAACGGATAAAAAAAATGTAATGTGAATTCAATAAACTTCATTAGGTGATTATAAAAAAGTATTTAAAGAATAAAACCAGTTTTCTTTTCTTTTTACTGATCTCTCGAATTACTTCATTTGTGGGTACATTAATCTTTCTGTGTATATAGGAACATTTTTGCTCGCTGATTTTGTTTTCTGTTTTTTCTTTTTCTTGGGGGAGGGTGTGTACCAGCGTCTCTTGGTCCCCTCCTTGGGGAGCCACTGCTTATGTATATATATATATATATATATATATATATATATATATGCATACATATGTATACATATATATGTATACATATATATATATATATATATATATATATATATATATGTATACATATGTATATATATATATATATATATATATATATATATATATATATATATATGTATATTGAAAGGAAGGAAAAAATATACAGTATATTAAAAATAGCTTTTTCCATCACTTGTCATATTAACAGTTAACACAACAGAATTGCAATTATTTGTATTTTCCAAGATATAAAGTACCAAACAACTTAGCAGTTATAGATCATAATAGTAAGCTAGCACGGATGAAAACAAATAATAAATCAAAAGTTACGCCTCATGGAACTCATATATACAGCTTGAGGCAAATGTCTTATAAAAAAATAACAGATATTTTATAGTATTGATCTTACATCGAGCTCTATTTTCTTGCCATTTAAGATGAACATGTATATAAATGTAGTTTGTGTGTGTTTTTTTTTAAAATATAATGGTGTTTATATATATATATATATATATATATATATATATATATATATATATATATATATTAAAAAATGAATAACGTATAATTAATTATAATTATTTGAATACATGATATTGATATACATTTTTTTGTGAAGTGTTTTTGAATCCATATTGTTAGCTGTACATTTTATGTATTTCTTTTCTTTATTGAACTTTTTGTTATTTTTTTATGCAACTTGATTGATAAGTATTATTTAAAATAATTGTAATTCGTGTTCTTGTTGTTCATAATTTTTATTTGGAATAAAATCGAAATAATGCATTTAATTAAAAAATGATTACTGAACGATGTGTGCATATAAAAAGATAATGTTCATTTCGTACGGAATATTGCATTTCTTTATGACAATTCATGCATTGTTATTACGAGTATATTTATAAACGTTTATAGAAGATATCGTATAAAGTAGGTGACACTTTAACGCACCTAGTGTGTGTATGTGACGTTCAAACAAGAGTGTTAAATCATCGAGTGTGTAACCTTGACGGCGGTAATTAGTGCTGTCATTTTTTGTGACTTGTGCAGAAAGCGAGAGTTGTTGATGGCGTTCTCCTTCTCACCGACAAGGTTTCTAATATCCTGTGTGCAGCAGGTCATGTCGGTCGGTCAAGGCCTTCTAACATGTTTCCTACCAGTAATGGATAGAACCTCGCACAGGATTGTACTCACGTGTTAAAGGATAACAAAAAACTGTCCAATGAAATGACATCCATATATAATAGACATATATATATATATATATATATATATATATATATATATATATATATATATATATATATATATATAATAGTAAAAGTAATAATTTACAGATAATTTATAATTTCAGTAAAAAAGTGCAATTACCTTAGAAATTGCATCTTCATAACATATTTAAATTCATTACGAATCATCTATTAATCAAAAAAGCTAATTAGGTAGTTTTTATTACAAAAAACGGTATATTTGACATTAATATTTTTATTAATTATCTGCAATTTATCATAAACATGCTTTGAGATCTCATTAACTGTATATAAAAGAATATTTGTATACATTCTGTTGATAGCGAAGTTTTACAGTAAAAATATTTACAGTAATTAATAGTTTCTTAATTTAAATAAAAGTATTGGGAAATTTGTTTGTGAACAAAAAAAAATATTAAGTTAGTTTAAATTAATAATCAAAATTTTATTTTTAAATTGTTTGGATAAATAAGAAACACAAAATTCTTAAAAATTAAATTTTTAATCTAGATAATTATATTTGTGAACTGTTTTGTTTCTTTTTGTTTTAGATTTATTTGTTTTAAGTAGTTTTCTTAATTATTTTTACATATTTGTAAAGAAGATTTTTTAATAATTTCTATAAAATATATATTAATTATTATATATTGTTACAATTAATTGCTAGTATTAGAATATCACAAGTACAGTACTCTTGAAATTAAAAATCAAGGACAGTTAGTTGATATAGAAAGAATCATATATATATATATATATATATATATATATATATATATATATTCATAAAAGTTATGTGAGTTCATTACTGATAGGAACTTAATAATTAAAATATTTAAAACTAACACTTTATAATTGAATCTGTAAATTCTAAACAATGAGCTGGTAGAAATACTAAATCCGAAGTCGAAACATATTTTACAGAAAATATTAATGACTTGTTTCTCACATTCCTATCGTAATCCCTCTGGTCATATAGTTAAAATAAAATAACATAATTTATTACACAGGACTTAGTATGTAAACGTTTGAAAATACAAATGCACCGACTATTGTGGTATCTGAACTTGTAGTGACAATTAGTTATAGTAAGTGCATATTATATTATTGTTGTACTTGGATTTTTGGTTATAAGTATTTTTTTTATTAAAGCCCTGTCACGAGTATTTAACTTATATATGAAAGAGGACCATTGGATCATTCAAACTGAAAGAAATTAAGATTCGTTAATTCAACAGCGGATTATTTAAGATGCTGATGATGTACACGGAAATAAAGTATTTTTAAATGTTAGAATTAATATTAGTTAAAAAGTACATCATTTTCATTAAAAATATTAATTTTTCATACGCTCATAAACAATTTTTACTTCATACTTTTATTTCGCTCTGAACATGTATATATTTTTTTATAATTCATTATGTTCATGCGTTGTTATTAATCGACTGTATAGACAAGAGGTTTTCAAACGTTTACATACTAAGTCCTGTGTAATAAATTGTTATTTTATTTTAAGTATGTGTCTATACAAGTATATAAAAAAGAATTCTGTATTAAATTTTTTGTTATAATTGTATTTAATATATTATTCAAATTAAATGAGATTTTACGTTTTTCTTTTTACATAAAGTTTATCTTTTTAAAGGATACTGCTATTCGAAAGTTGTATTTTTTAATTAAATATGTTGAGCCCTCGTTTAAAAATTCAATTCAATTTTATATTTTATTAGAGAATCTAAAAAACGAAAAATAATAATTTAAATAATAGTTTTTGTTCTCTTTATTGAATTTACTGTAAAATATTCCTTTGTCCAGTGAATAATGTAAAAAAAAACTTGTACGTACTTACAGTATGTCTAAAGTATACATTCACTATGAAAATAATTGTGCATTCGTATTGCATATAAGGATTTCTAAGAAAAGTTTTTTATTTTATCCAATGATTTTCTTTATTCTATATCAGAAACTCGAGGATACTATTACGTCTTGCAACAGTACCAGCATTACTGCCATAATAGTAACCTATAGACTAAATTATTAGGTTAGAATAAGCCGTTAGTGAAGTATTATGACTCTCCCAGTCGGCCATAATTACATGATTTTATCACAGTAGGCGTACTAAAAAAATGTTTCCTGTTCCGTAACACGAGCAGGAATAAAAATATAACCTAATTTCGTTTATTATACGAATTGTGGACAAATTGTAGAGAACAATAAAATCGAAAAGACACTGTACTTTTTCGTGTTATGCTTTTAATACTCAAAAACATTTATAATGTATAATAAAATATTGTGCAAGATGATATGTCTTGTGATTTGTGAAAACGGCTTGTTGTTTTTGCATATCTAATGGATTTATTTGCTCATATTGATATAGTTTTGATTTTTGATTACTTAGTTTCCTTTTATATGATGAATCTATTTTTTCATATATGAAAAAATGGACTAAAAGTATTATAAACTAGATTTATATCCAGTATATTGGTATTATCGAATTCTGATTTTTGAATCAAAAATTAATATACTCAGTGAAATAAAATGTCAGTGTACATTTGTTCAGAGTTCGAATCGGTTTTTATGTTATATAAAAATGATTTAGTTATAAAAATGATCTTATGCAACAAATATTAAATAATTTGACCCTTTCCAACATATTAAAATAACTGTTAAAAATATTAAAATGACTTTATATATTGACAATATCAAATTTTATGTATTATAACCGGTCTATATATATATATATATATATATATATATATATATATATATATATATATATATATATATATATAAGTTTAGTTTAATCTTCGCTAATTCAATTAAAATTATTAATGTGACATTTAATGATTATCTTTACCACTATAAAATTAACAACTCGTCTGCAATGTTCAGATAGCATAGAAAAAAAATTTTAATGGACTTTTTCAATACTCATCGATGTAACAATATTAAAGTTGTATTTTTTGTTGTTGTCAGTGAAGAATATTTTATTAGTCACCTGTATTGACATGACATGAGCTTTTCTTAATTTTATATATATTATAATTTCTTTATCTGTGTTTTATGTGACCAGATTGTTTTTCTTTTTTTTGACAAAGAGGTACTGAAAGTGAAGTTTTAAAAATGATTAAGTGTTCGACTTTTTCGTAGAAAAACATGTTTTCACGTTTTCAAAACACACACACACACATATATATATATATATATACATATATATGTATATGTATAAAATAAAATTATTATTTATTTAAATATTAATCATGTTTAATATTATGTATGCATATATATATATATATATATATATATATACATACATATATACATGCATACATACTTACACATATGTATATGTACAAATTCAATTACCTATATGCATACGAATTGAGATATTTGTGTGATAGCATTACGTATGTCATGTGTAAATGAAGCACTTGCGTAGGATAACTGCACTCTCTTCACTAGGATAAAACGTTCCAACTGATATCGATTGTCAGTTGAGAGCGACACAAGGACCTTGTTTGCTGACAGATCCATATGTGTGAAAATTCCGTTGCATCTCTTGACATAATTGTTGACCCTAATAGTATTCACATACGAATTGGATAATAAATAGAAAAAAATGTTTCATGTCCACTTTTTTATGCGAATGTTATCCATATTTTATTAACAAACCAGCATATATATTTTTTATGATGATTTCCATATGTACGTGTATTCAAATGGACTAAATGTTACAATGTTTGATTTTTAATTGAATTTTTTAACTGCTTTTGTACTTATTAGTTTTATTTATTTTTTGTAATTTGTAATGTTGTATTTTAATTCGTTCCCTTTATTTGTAGAATTTATTTAAGAGCATATTTCTTCATATTTTTCAAGTATATCTTTATTATGTAAGATGGAAGTGTTTAATTATTGTAAAAAAGATGAAAATTCGCATTGTCATATCATAACAAAAATACAATTTTGAATTCGGTTTACAAAAATATTTTTATTATAAAATAAACGTCTTTTCGTATAAATAATTAACTTTTATCAAAAAAATCATGATTTATTAAAATAGGCTTTTTGTAGATAAAAAGTATATACTATTATTTATAACAAAATAGTAATAAAACACGTTTATTATTTTAATTGATTTTAAATGAAAACTTTTTCTATAATAGTATAATTTTGCAAGTGTATCTTATTGTTAAAATTCCATTTTCTTTAATTTTGGTATAATTTTAATGAAAATTAAGAGTCATAGAAATTTTTCTTCTAATTAATAAATGTATATTTTAATTTCTCATAAATTATTTTTTTTTCTTAAAGTTATTCACAGTTATAGACACGTTAAATATTTCTTAAAGAATTTTTTAACAGAAGACATATTAATATAAAATTCTTATAATTGAAATGTTTGTACATTAATGTATTTGAAATTATTTCTTATCTTAGAAGCGAGAATGAAAATAATTATAAATAATTACAAACATGATTTTTATCGATAGGTCAGAATATATTTTAACTTGTTGAGTTGAGATATTTGTATAAAAATTAATTTTACCCGCGTACATAAATACTGTATTACATATGTAGTATATATAATAAAAGAAATTTGTAGAACCATTTGCACAAATCTTATTCCATCAACAAATAAAGAAGAACGTGTTAGAGAATAATTAGAACTTTTATTTAGAAATGTTACTATTTGATGTTATCAATTTGACCGTTACTACAAGAGTAATTAATTATACTGTATTTAATCATACTTATATTACGAAGAACTGATTCAGGTATTTAAAAAGAAGTTCTTGAGAGAAGTGTTTTAAATTCACCGTTATCTTTTTTATTGAAATAATCGCTTGTAACGCATGAACTTGAAATTCATTTTTCATGAAACATTTTGAAACATAACTTGTTAGTATATGAAAATAATATATTATGCATATGTGTAACATGTAAAATTATAAAATTAAACTAATAATGTCTATAAATGTATTTAAGATTTTACAATAATTAACAGAAAGATTATTATTATCTTTTTTTTTTGTTATTTTATAAAAATGAGTTTCATGTCATAAATCTTCTGTTGTGGGCGTATAAAATTTAATAGTCTGAAGTAATTGAATAAACGGTAAATTATTGACCATAATGCGAGTTTTATTGTTATTCCATTGATCAATTAATGGAAAAATATCTAAGTTCAATAAAAAATACAGCTAATGATTTTTTTTTTGTAAATATTATAAATAAATGTTGAAATTCGTATTCGAATCATATATCAATCAGCCTTCTATATGAATAATTTGCTGACAACATTTATTTTTCTTTCATCAATTTTCGTCATTCAAAAGTATTATAATCGCATTGAATGTATTGTTTCGCAGAGTTCAGCATTAGCCCGAAGTGGCCACGAAAAAGTAATTTATAAAATGTTTAAAGCGCGAAACTCCAATGTGTTTTCGTGCCTGTCGCTACATCATGACTGGTAAATCATGTTTCAATACATTCGGTATTGTTGTACCGGTCATCTCTTTATATTAGTCATACCGTTAAAAGCTTTGGGGATCATGTCTGCATAATAAAGATGAATTATTCCGACGTTTTTAATTTGATTGTTATGTGATTGTTTATTTCCGTGTGTAATTGAAATAACCTCGTGATATTAAATCATTGTTATTTAACTCACATGACCCCGTATTCAGTTAAGTTTTGTGAATACTGTCTGTGTTTGTTTGTTATAACCTATTTGTATATTTATTCACGAAATTAGTAATAAAAATATATACCGTTTTATGTACACTTCCGATTTTAATTTGTTGAAAACTCCGAATAAAAATACATAAATAAATTATACAATTACTTTAGAATGATTTATACTGTTGGGGAAAATTCAATAAGTTAAAATAATATAGACAACTATTTGACTATTAATTTAGTCAGGGATTTAATATGAATTCGTTATTAAGTTTTTATCAAGAAAATTACATATTATAGACACTAAAATACTTCCGATGTTGTAAACTTCTAACATAAATTAAAGTAAGAAAATAAAATCGAATTGGATAACTGACTTCAATCTTATTCGGAACTTTTTTATTGGTATAAATTTTTCATGAATTCTAATAAAATTTTCATGCTTTTAGTTATTAGAGGCTGATTTTTAAAGGTTTCATGATAATAAATGAATGTGTTTTCAAGATTACTAATAAAAGACAATGCTGGTATAAATAAGTGTTTATATATATATATATATATATATATATATATATATATATATATACACACACACAGTGCATATTCATTATATAGAGACAATTATAAACAATAATTACTTGTACATTATAATTCATGTAACAGTATATTCACATTTCTTAACTTATAAGTGAGTAAACCGTAACGGCTCGATAAAAGAAATCTTTATGTATGAATGATTCAGTCGAACGTTTAACTTCAGGAAGTTAGTGGCTTTTACACACAATGAAGATACATTTAACTCGCATGACGGTTATTACGTAACGGAATTTCGTTGAGGGAACAAACCATAGGTTCGACCAGACTCATAAAACTGTCAAGTGAGCAGGATTGGACTGTATGTGACATGAATGTCTAGTAACTGCAGTTCAATTTAGGGCTGCAAACCACCGCGGACAACATACAACTGCCGGCGGAATGGGATAAGCGAAGCGAAAAGGTTCTCCTCACACGTGCTCGGCTAAAACTGAACATGTTGCGCCCTCTTGTACCGTTATTAAATCAAGCATGGAATGTTAATTTGGCGTTTACATTTTTTCGAAAACCATTAAACGGCTATTTGCCTGTTTTGTGTGTTTGTTTTTATTTACGATTATTAAGATCAAGATTAATGAATGATAAATCATGAAAATTTTAATATTTTTAGTATTTAATATTTATTTTCTACTTAATTCTATATTGTTGAATTATTTATTATGAAATTGTTCACTATTAAATATTTTTAATGTACGCGTATTAATTAAAAGATTAAATTTATAATATTTCAAATGAACATTTGAATTTATTTAAAAAAATGTACATATAAATCATATACATTTGAATATCGGAGAAGAGTAGCAATTAAAGACAACAATTAAAACTTAATTATTTTTCCTATGGCTTCAAACACAAAAATTTAATTTTTTTCTACTTTAAGTTCTACAATTTTTTCTTTATTTGTAAGACTAAATAGTTACATGAAACAAAAAAGACGTAACAAACATGCATATTTGTACACACACACAGATATAGATATATATATATATATATATATATATATATATATATATATATATATATATATATGAGAAAAAGAGAGACATTTTATAGATAATGAATATATAAAGGTAATATGTCTTTGGCAATAAATGTTAGGTAATCATTTTACTAAGAAACTGATAAATTTTCTCTGCATTGATTTTAATAAAAGATGCTAAAAGAAATATTTTAGAATTATATGTAGTTTTATACAAAAAAATATTTGTTGAGAATATACAAGTATAAAACAGATATAGCTCATTCTTTTTTATTTAGAAATATTTTATTCTTTTCCGATAATAATAATTTGTTTCACTTATGTATTAATTTTTTTTTTTTCAAAACTTATAGTTTACATTTTCTTATTCAGTTTTGTCAAACTTTTAATCACAAACATTTAAAACACTAGTCTGTATTACTAAATTAAAATACCAACTATTTTATTAGTAAAAGGCGGTTATTTCTTTTTTATATATGTATTTTTATCCACATAAAATTTGCTATTTATAAAGTATTTTACATAATAATAAGTAATGATTATAAAAGACGTCATTAAATGAATAAATAATATATAATTTCTGGTTTATATTGCGACTAGTATTTTTTTATATTTTTTTTATAATGCAAATTTAAGTTTGAATATCATAATTACATGATACATTTTGTAACTGACTTCATGTGAAAATAATTTATTAAATTATGCTTTAAACTAAACGTGATCGTGATTACTTTAATCAACCATTACTTCAATTATTGGATACGAAGCAAATATGTATTAAATATCAATAAAAGTTTACACTGTTCTTGTTGAAATTCCAAATATGATTATGTTGTATATTTTAAATTAATTTTTAATATACGTACATTGATTAAGTGTTTTATATATATATATATATATATATATACACACATACATACATACAAGGGGGCTTTTCTCACTGCTCGCTGCGTTCGCCCACTTATCAATTATAAACATGTACATGAAACAAAAACATATTTTTTTTCAAACTCATTTATATCCATATACTTTTTCATATCCATATACTCTTTCTTGCAGTTATGTTGCAACTTTGTTATTATATATATATATATATATATATATATATATATATATATATATAATGTTATTATGTCTATATAATCACTATCGCAGGTAGATTGCAACGTAGTTGTTTTATATATGAGATAAACACATTTGTATATAAACATTTTGATGACGTCATGGATTTTTTATTTCTAGTGGGTAATTTTGCTTATACATATATATATATATATATATATATATATATATATATATATTTACACACACACACACACACACAGATACACGTTCGGATATAAATGGAAATTATTTTTGCTACCATTCATTTTTATTTCATCTTGTATTTATTTATTTACAAATGATTTTAGACATAATTAGATATAGTATTGACTTGATAAATGGTCTATTCATATAATTTACATTTTAAGCTGTAATGAATTATACTTGAAAATGCAAATTTAAAATGTATTTATTCATAAAGACAATCTGTGAAACTCATGACAGGTTTCGTTAAAATATATTGTAATTAAGATTCAGTAAATTGTGTTTGTGTCCATTGATCCCGTTATATGTGCATGCAACGACATTAAAGTATTCGATATTATCTCTTGAAAAAATAACACATGCGCCGATTTCGGATACTCGATTAAAATGCAAAACCTGTTCCATTAAACAACTCTATAGTCACAAGATGTTCTGCTTCCTGCTTGAATTTAATGTATATTTAATCTGATCTGTCATTTTAAGTTCTACAAATAAAATTGAATAGTTTTATCGTAAGTGTTATATCATAAATAAATTGGAAGAACTTATAAATGTTTTAATATATTTTTATCTCGTAAATTCGTTTCCATAATTGATTACTTCTAGTTTTATATGAAATGTTGAAGACTAGTGTCCCAATTTATATGTTTAATAACTTTGTACTGTCATATTGTAAATTAAAAAAAGTATTATGTTATTTATTACAGCAAACAACTGTAAATTATAACATTTTATCAAAATTTTACCATATGGAACTGATTTAAGTATATTTCTCTATGTTAGAATTAAAAAAATAACTGTATCTACTTAATAACATAAAAGTCTAATTTAAAAAAAACTAACCCAATGATACATAATATTTATATAAATATGAATAATATATATATATATATATATATATATATATATATATATACACACACTTGCATATATACATAAATGGATGATTTATTTTTCTACTTTTTTTTATTATGAATAAATCTATCGTCTGTATAGGGTCCTAGTATTGTTTACATTTTTATCGATTGACAATATTGAATGTAACAAGAAGAGAGCATAAAAAACATATATAAAACACAAGTGTATAAATCATTACATAATATTTCATTCATGTTGAGACTTGTAAACGTCTATATCAAATCAATCACTGAAATTCCATATGAATATGAATTCGTCTCTATCCTTTTTATGGCATTAAAATTGAATTGAATTTATTGTATCCCTGCCTCGACGTCGTTGTTACAAAGCCTGTAGCACTGTTGTAAAAAAATTAGCGAATAACCCGTTTCGCCTCATAAATAATTCATACTATGTTGCTATTTTTTGCGTCCTTTTTGCTAGAATTTTATTTTTCGAATTCCGGATCAGATAATCGTTTTATGCATTATGTCATTGTTTTGTGTAGAGTTTCCTTGTTGTTTGTGTTTACTTATATTTTGTTTTGATCGCCAATCTGTTTTGATTATATTTATTTATTGAACTTATTGAATATAGTTCAATATATATATATATAATATATATATATATATATATATGTATATATATATATATATATAATGTCAATGTGTGGAAAAATATCTTTCTTAAGTAAGATATAGTCACAGAAATAGTATTGTAGTTTATTGTATTTAATTTTTAATTAATTGTTAGAATTAATGAATATTATAAAAAAAAGAATACCTACAGTTTTAAAAATCTTTTTTTTCATTCAAGTAATATTTAATACAAAATACACACACACGCACATATATATATATATATATATATATATATATATATTAATTGACGTTTTTTTAAATATTTATGACCGTAATTATTTCAAAAGTCAAGATATAATATTGTCCATGTATTTTTATATAAAGATTTTAATAAAATAATATTAAAAACCATGATTGAAAATTTATATTATCTATATTTTAAACTATATCATCATTTTTATTTTACTTTGCGAGCTGCAGTAAGTAAAAAAAGAATTTAAACGATGAATATTTTTTAACATTTTTGATCTTTCCATACTAGTGGGATGAGGCGATCATACTAGTATAAGTTATCCAAAAATAGATAAACTAAATTTCTATGTGTAAAAAAAAAGTAATTATTGTCTATAGTCCCAAATTAATTTGTCTTAAATCTCAAATTTGTTTTCATATTAATTCATGTTTAAAGTTGTTATTGTTGTACGTATTAATTATGGTAGATACGTTATGTTTAAAAAAAAACCATTTATATTAACGTCTGATGTATATCCGTATTTACTTACATGTCCATTAATTATTTATATTGAGGTCATCCAGATTTATTATTGAAGTGATGTCTATGTATGTTTGATTCCGTTTTTAATTATAAATTCCTCATACTGAAAGTTGATATACAGATGGATCACATATGGAAAGCAATACGAATGTTTATTTGTACCCCGATACGTTTAAAACACACCAAAATGTAGCATTTATAAAAATTAATGTCACTCCGATAATTAAATTAAATTTGAATATATTTTAAATTCCAACATATCTGTATATGTATACACATGTATGTATATATATAATACATTTGTGTATTTGTGTGTGTATGCAAACGTTTATATTTGTTTGACTTTATTTGCACTATACATAATATTAGTATTGGTATTTTTATTAAACTTTTAATGTCCATGGATATTCAAGTAGTCGTGTGTGTATATATATATATATATATATATATATATATATATATATATATATATGTATACATAATCATACGTACATACATACACATAAAGCATATATAAACAAACATTACATATAAATCAGCTGAAACATCAACAATTAGTCAATAACGATTCTGTACTTGATTAATATCTTTTAATTTTTTCTATTTTGAGTATCTAATCCCCATCTTCTTCCTTGCTGTATAGTTCATAAAAATGGACACACGTAAATAAACACACATACACACACACATATATATATATATATATTTATGTGTGTGTGTATATATGTAACTTGTAACTATTGGGTACAAAATTTCTAGGTAAAATTATTTTTAGGTCTATCGTTTGTAAAAAAAATATTCAATTTAAAATCACTCCTCTGAGAAAGTATATTGCAACGAACTAAAAAACTGCTATCATTTGCTTGAAAGACCATGAAAATGTGTGACATTCTCTCTACGTTTTAATGTATGTTCGCTCTTTTATTTCATTAAACGTTATGTGAGAATGACAAGAATATCAAGTATGTGAAAAACATTATTTTTATACAAATATTATATGAATTTTCATTTGACGTTTTTTTTTAAATATTACATTATTCAACTTCATACAGTCATGTGCTTATAAGTAATCTTCTTTCATATCTACAGTATACTTTACTGCTTTTATAATTTATATTTGTTTCAACATTTAATGCATTAATATTTTATTTTACTTTCAATATTTTTAAAGATATTGAACAATAAAGTTAGAAAATGTAACAGAATGTTATAGAAGCTTGTAATAAATGCCTGTAACTTATAACAAAGGATTAAACGTTTCACTTTTATAACATTCGAGCGTAACTAGACTCACACTTTTCATTTTGTTTACTGTTCTCTGTAATTCATATTTTCATTTAGTTGTAATAACGAAATTATATTTATAAATAATTTAAAAAATATCATATATTTTCGAATTTAATTAATGTAAATCTTTGTTTTTTGGGAAGTTACATCTAATGTTCATTATAGAATAAAATTGTGTCAATTGAAATATTTACTAACTTTTCAAAACATACAAATGTTTATTTTCGAAATAAATTATACACCCTGCATATATATATATATATATATATATATATATGTGTGTGTCTGTTTGGTGTGTATTAATATAACACGTTTCAAAATAACTTAATAAATATTCCTATTTCAATTTGCTTTTGTTCCACCTTTCTTATTATGTACATATCTCCAAATACTAGAATTGTGTATACATTTAATAATGATTTAATTCAATATGAGCGCGTGGTGCCATTTCGACTACGAACACTAAACCCTTGTTAAGCACTATTATATTTCCCAGCGAAACAATTTATTAAATTATTTAAATGTACTACTATACATCATTCTACCCCTATGTTGTATGTGTGTTCGTTCATGTTTGTCTATATTTACTGTATATTAAACGAACTGGAAAAGGTTAAGAAATAAGTTAGTCATTTAATTTTTCACAATTTCTTAAAATACATTTACTTCAGAAAAAAATATTATATATATATATATATATATATATATATATATATATCCTATTAATAAGTTAAGTACTAATAAAAATTTTAGAAACATGTCAAAGTTGAAGGCTATTGAACATAAATTGATGTTTTATAAAAAAAAGATGTGTCTCACGAGCCCGGATTCAGACTTATGACCTTAGTTTCCACTTAGTCATATTACCTGTTTGAGTACTATAAGTTTTGTTACATAAATTAATATATTGTTATTATGAATTTATAGTCTGTAATTTATCATAAATAGGCAATTTGTATCGTAGACAAATTATTTTGCACGATAGGATTTATAATTAAAATTGATTTTTTATTGTAATATTACATATATATATATATATATATATATATATATATATATATATATACGAAGCGTATAATTAAAAAAGTAATTACAAGATATATATCAAGATCATATATTAGAACTGTATTTATTTAAATTCATTTTTAAGATATATATATATATATATATATATATATATATATATATATATATATAATGTAGGAAAATGTGAAATGGGTCTCTACTAGAGTAATAAATAAAGTTTAATAAACTTTAGTTAACAAATATAAACAGTAATCTAATTAATTATTATGTATTAATATTTCGTATGGGATAAATTCAGAGTATGTTTAAGTGAAGTTCATTTAAATGCATTAAAGAACAGAATAACGAATGTGTGCATAATGTCATATCCATTATCATCTTGAAGTCTCGACTTATAATAAAATGGATATTCTATCAGCAATCCATTAACATTGAAGTGGCTTTATATTCGCTGTGCAAACAATCGTATCTATTTCAATAGGTTTCATTTAGTTCATTCTGTATTGGCTAATTACAGCTCAGTAGAGGTTTTTACTTTACTGTTATTTAAATTCAAAGAAAGTTTCGGATGTGCGCCTTTGCTTCTAGCACTTATCTACTTTAAAGTACTTTCATTCTTCTCACTTTTAAAACATTTATTTTTATTGAAAATTTGATTTGCACATGTGAACTTTTATTTTTAATATTTATAATAACCGTTTTATATACATTTCTATTATGTTAATTATATAAACAGTGAACGTATAATTCAAGCGTAATATAAAGAAAAATGTTGCCTATATAAAGATCAGTTTTTTTATATTTTGTTTATACAACGTTCACTTAATTGCATTATTTTTATTTAATACTAGCAGGTATTTGTTATTTTATAACAGTAAATATATATTTGACTGTTAAACAATATAGTTGTTTATCAATGTAAACAAAATTATAATTATGTACTCTATTTAATATTTAATTGTTATCAATATTTGTTCATAAATGAAAATATTATCGTATGGAAAATTGTATATTTTATCGTGTTACTAATTATATCAAAATATAACCATGTTTATATATATATATATATATATATATATATATATGTTATATATATGTACTATGTTATGTACATATCTGCATGTGTAAAAAGATTGATAAAATCATTGTCTAAGATGTTGATTAAATCCATATATTTTTTTAATATAAGAAAAATGTATGTAAATGTGACCGCCGATTATATTTTTATTAAAAGTATTTATTTTTTTAGATTCAGTTTTATTGATTAATATTTTTTTAAAAGAGATACGTCGTAAAATTCGTATAGATAGTGCTGAGGAATTTATAAAGCTTTTGTAGATAATACGGATGCATTTTTAAGTGGCTAGCTATTACCGATTTTGAAATTTTTCTAGTTGATTGTAAATTGTGTGTATTTTATTAAAATTATTCTGCTGATTAATTAAAGATTACTGTTAACATATAATATTGTTAGTTAATTACAAATAGATGTTTTATAGTATTTAGAAAGTAGTTATTCATACATTTTTATGTTGACTTCAATTGACCTTTTAATTGACCTTTGTTATAAATCTTTGTTATAAAAATCATCTTCATATGCAATGTTTATGTTCAATATTTCTGAATAACTAATTAATATTATGAAGAAAAAGAAATGTTTTTTTTTAAAAAAAATCATTCTTATTAAATATTCAAAAAAAAATTGCGTCTTACAAGATGTTAATTAAATTTTTCAAGCATAAATTTGCTCTTTTGTGTTTATATTCCAAACAAATATATTTTGTTCAATTTTTTTTATTATATTTTGTATACTGAAACCATGTTTTTGTCGTGTATAGAATACGTAATGTAATATTTGTATTTCTCCATATATCAAATGATTTTTTTGCACCGAAAAAACAAAACAATTTCAAAAACTTCAAATGATCTGAAATTTAAAACTATTTCAATAACAATCCGCTGTTATGTATAAGTGCGAAATTTTATATCGTTATAAAGTTTTCTCGCAAATTTTCCAAATAAAAATTCATGTTTGAAGTTATCGAGCGTTGATTTTATGTTAGATTCCATATAAATCATATTAAAGTTATAACTAAAAATGAAGTGGATATTATTACGAAAACATATATAATTATCTATTAATTCCTTTGAAAAGCAGAAATTTCAAATTAAAAAGACGTATAAAATTTCAAAGAAGAAATAAAAGAAAATTAATTACTTGATGAACTTTTTGTTATAACAGTTAGCATCATCTAATTGGTGAAAAAATCGCTGTACAATAAATGAAACTTTATTTTTTTTTTAAATATCTACGACGCTTATGATCCAACAAGCAATAAGCTTGTACTTGAAAATCATTATTTATTTTTATCTTTCTATAGTTAATAATAATGATTGTATTTCCATCACGATAATATATCTTGAATTTAATAAACAGATCAAATTTGATATTTGTATGTATTTGAGTATGTTTATGTATTATACATGTGTGTGTGTATATATATATATATATATATATATATATATATATATATATATATATATGAACTATTAATCGAGAAATTGTACTATAATTGGGAAAGATTTATCTATTATTTTTTCATATATTCATTTTATTATGCACATTGGATGTGTATTTTTTAAGTTACGTGCTATTGAAGAATTTTTATTATTTGTAATTAAATAGACAAAAATGTAAATATCAGAAATTACTGTAACCTATATATAATTATACAAGTATATAAATGTATATTTTTTTGTAAATTATTCAATATTTGAGGAAAAACATGTTTAAATAGGTAACTTATAGAAACGAAAAATAACAAAATATATATTTTTAGAGATTGAAATGATTTTGATTAAAATTTAATTAGAATAATGATTTCGTAGATACGATGACAATGCAGTAATATTTAATAAATAAGTTGAATGACACTTAAATCCTTATGCAAAGTACACGCTCATTATTTACAGACACGACAATGATTGCTTTTATTAATGTAGTGGGTGCGTTTACAGTTACTATTGAATATGTCTTTGCTGTTATTTTAAGTAAAAATCAGTGTTGAATGAAACTGGAAAACTAGCGGTTCTCAAATTAAATATTATTGACAACCTTGACAAGTTGAAATGTTGGATCATTGACTTATTTAAATTTGATATTTGCATGTTAAGGTGTGATTTTGAATCATTACCTTCGTAGAAATCATCGCGAATATATATTTATAAATGTGTGTGTAAGTATGTTTGTATACGTATATGGATAAATTTGTTTAATAAAAGAGAGAGATATCGATTATATTTGTAATATGTAAAAATGTAAAACATTTATTTATTAATGGAATATTTGAGTTTGTTTGACATCATACACACATTTATAACATATATTATAGTTATTAAATGGTTAGTTCAATTTTAAAGTCAATTTTTCAAAATATAATTGAGCTGAATGCAAAACGTTTTTACTTTTTTAATTTTTCTGTTTTTATATTATAATTAATATTACATGAAAGGTATTGTTTTCGAATCTTGTATATGTTTAAATTTTATTCTATTTTTTTATAACCGTTATTTCATCAATAATTTAAGCATATGCTTATTACTTAGACATGTTCGCTTGTCGTGTATTGATTTTTTTATATGAATTTCAATAAGTAAAAAATTAATAGTCAAACTTGTCTCCGATATATTTCGAAATTGGTTATTTCTTTGCACGAAAATTGTTTCGTTATGGTGTATAAATATTCTAAAAAAATTTTTTAATGTATTTTACTATTTATTTGAAAAATGGTAACATTAATTTATTTTTTATCAATATTTATATTAAAAATTGTATATTCGGTTAATGATACAATAAAAAAAAAATCATTTTTTAACATATTATTTTAGAAAATTATACGTTTAAGAAGTATTCAAAACATAAATTTGAATATTGTGTTTAGTTTATATTAATAAAATACAAAATAGTATTAAAAACTAAATAATATTTAATTTATATTTATTATAAAATATTAGCGGTATATTATATATATATATATATATATATGTGTGTGTGTGTGTTTGTATGAATGTAAAACGATAGTAGTACTTTGATATTAAATAATTCATTAATTTCATTAAAAATTCTGTAAAAATCAATTGAATATTTACTTATTTTAAATACTATATTTATATTTTTTTAAAGATTGACATTTTAAACATTTCATAAATTCGGTTTAAAAAATTGATATTTATGTCTTATAAAACGAAAAAAATAATTTAATATATTTACTTAGTTATTTAAAAATGTGTAAAAAATCTAATTAATGTTGATATGTATGTGTTGTATATACACACACACTCACACACACATACACACGTATATATACATATATATATATATGTATATGCATGTATGTATGTATGTACGGGAACGAAATTGTAAAGCATGATATTAACAAGCATTCTCACAACTATCTAATTTCAGTTCTAAGCTAAATCTATTTACTAAGTGCTGTTTATCGAAGATGTTCTTGTAACCTGGGTACGATGAGGCAACAGACGGATGGAAAATTAGCGATGCATGTTAATAGAATTGATTATCCGAGTTTGGAACCCGGATGTAGTCTCCCTAGAGAATTTGATGAGATTAAACTGATCGTAGAAGTCAACTGAAACTGTGAACATGGCGTGTCAATATTGATTGTTATAGTCGTTACTTCTTCATTTACAGTGAAAATTATATATTGCTCTTACCGTTTCTGCCACATATTATTTCGGGTTAGTTTCATTAGTTCGTATTAGTAATTATTGATTGACTTCACTGTTCTTTTAATGTTTGACTTGTGTAATGTTTGAGCGTTAATTATTTCATGTTTATATTGTGAAGTTTATAATGCTTTTATAAATTTATTTTCTTAATTTTTCGTATATAGTTTATTTTTTTTAGAGAAGATTTTTGTTATTAGATTGCTGTATTTTTGTTAATTTTTTATTTCGGGTTTTTTTTAGAAAAATTGGTCATATATATATATATATATATATATATATATATATAAATATATATATATGTGTGTGTGTGTGTTCATAGTTAATTTTATTATTGTCATTATATTTCTTATCAAATTATTGATTTTTTTAATTCGTAAAAATAGCTTTTGGTATGTACGTTACATATATAAAATAATTTTAAATAACAGAAATTGAAAAAATGTCGAAAGATTGAATTTGTATTTCATTTAGTGCCGAATTTGAATTTAAAAATATTTAGAGTGAAATTATAAAAGAGTAAAGAAAAATAAAGATAAATATAAACGATATATTAACTGAAAAAGCTTATATTTTTATTAATAAATACTAGTTACAAAAAATACATACAGAGATCTGTTAAAATAAACGTATATATCTTTATCAAGATTTACTTTCCGTGTTTATTTCCTTTCACCGAAACAGTAAACTTTTTTCAGATAAAATATCTTGACGTTTAATCTATTTCGTGTAAAATCTTTGGATTTTATTTCACAGATGAAAAAGCCAAAGCAAACGTGTGACGCAAGTGTGACTTCTACTTTGCTCTGTCCACTACAAATATTTGGATAACAGTAATCTAATTTATTGGTGTCTGGAGTTCATTCATTCTCACAAGTTATCTTTTGGTGATATGTCGAGTATATTAAGAATCGAATTGATCACATTTTCTATAAAATGATCTTTGACCGCATGAAATTAATTTTGTTCAGGTTTATTAAACTTGTATTTCCGAATCGGATAAATTTTGTTTTAATGTTATTCTCAAACCAAATTAAATTTCATCCGTGGTCAGTTATCTGAACTTAATATATTTTCGTAAAAAATGTTTATTTTTCTCAATTAAATAAATCTATTTTATATTTTTAAATTTTACTTGATGCCATTTAATAAACTCTTTCTCTCTCTAGATATATATATATATATATATATATATATATATATATATATATATACACATACATTTTTAAGTTGTGTTATAAGGAATACGATATCGATTTTTAAAAGTTGTTCAATTATGAATTCAAAATATTTGAAATGAATTATATTGTGTATTAAATTTGTCGGAATTTATAAACATATTTAGTATTTAAAATGTAAGTATCCTTATAAATAAATATTCATATTTCCGTTTGAAGTCAACAATAGAGTAAATTTAAATTCAACGTAGTTTCCGTTTCTTTCAATTCTTTTCATTCACAATGCAATAGAAGCAACTTCATACCCGTTCTTGAAAAATATGAAGAACATTTTTGTGTGCAGTTTCCGTTGTGAACTTTATCTCGGACAAAAGTTTATATTCTGTTTTAGACATGTGTCGAACTGTCGAAAGTTCAACTCCTTGTATTGGTGTTCAATCTTACCCAACACATATTTGATATTTTTTGTAAACAGTGATTTCACTTTTCTCATTTCAATTATTGGAAATTGTTTCTTTTGCGGACAGATTTTTTTTTAGAATAAATATTCACATGTTTTGATCAGTTGTAAGAACTGAGTATTTTATTCAGCTTATGTTTTAAAATTCAACATTTTCTATAAATATGAATTTTCATATAAATTGTACGCATATAGACATATTATTTTATGAAAAACAAAAATCAAAATGTAATTTAATAAAATATTTCTATGATAAGATCACACAATAAAATTTAAAATGTAACTCGATAATAAAAATACGTTTTTGAATACAAAAGTAATTTCAGCGAAAATTGTTATAAAAATTAATCTTGGTGTTAGTGGGTAGTTTTTGAAAATTATTTTTTTTTTGAATAGAGATTCAAACGATATGTTTGAATTAACTTATTTTTCCCATTAAACATTCTCGAATAAAAATTATTTTACTCTGAGATGTAAAGTAAATAATACATCTTTTTATTGTATATTTATAAATAATTTTTTGATCAGTCGTGTATTTTAGGGACATGTTAATTAGATATAATCGTTTATTGTCTGAATAGTTTAATATTTAAAATGAAAACGAAGTATATATGAGCAAATTAACAGTCATGTGGATAACATTGCATCATATCCAGTTTTTTTTTGTATTTTAATTTAATTCCCTTCTTCAATTATAAACACCGCCAATAATTAAAAAAGTACCTAAGTAAAAAAATAATTTACTAGTGAACATTTTAACCTATTCGATTATAATTATTAATTAAATTTAGAACATCTAGCTGTATTAATATAATTATTCACTTATGTTTCATATGTGATAAACTCTTCAATCACGAATGCATTATTGCTCGAATGTCATTATGAGATAACGTATTAGACATTTAATTAATGGCATCATTAATTAAAGCTATTTCATAAATAAGATCATTTTTCGTAGACACTCGAATACGTAGACGTATGTATATGTAAGGAGATACATTTAATTTATTCATTCTGTATCAACGTTCATCATTTTGTAGATGTTTTAATATGAATATATATATATATATATATATATATATATATATTCACAGTCGAGTATATAATAAATTGAACCAGTGTGTTGCAATGGTTTTGTATTGATGATAAAACGGCTGTCAACTTAAGCTTCGACAGTTTCTGATAATCTATATATAGTACATAAGTATAACAACAACCCCTCCATCCATTAAGTGTCAAAGCGTGAAATATGAAAACATGAAAAAAAATATCAAACTCAGAGATTATCACTTAATAAAACCCGTTCGTTGTCGATAGAACACAAATGACCTAGCATTACATAACACGATGTCACTCATAAATTAACACAGACAATATAGGGCGGGGTTGGTTGTAGGAAGTGTGTGACCTGTAGTAGTGGCGAATAGCGTTCGTTGGTGTTTGTTGCATTATGATTAATTACTCGGGGTTATTTTAATCGTGTGGAAATAATTCAATTTGCACTGGTCGCAGTAGCGACTGTGCTGTAGTGACCGCCTTCGTCCACCCGCCGACTTCGTCCTGTAGCCTACAAAATGATTAATGGTCTTTTGCCGACTGGTCTGACAATGAAAGAACCGCCGTATGTTACACCTTTAACCTTACACCTTTTGTTTATTATTACATTCGTTGCTGTTCTTACGTTACGGAACATGAAATTTACGACGAATACGATAAGAACTTTAAAACAATAATAAACCCTTTGTTATTGTATGTGTGTGTGTAAAAAGGTGTATAGAACTTTATGCCTGCGTTAGTTTTACATTTTTAAGTGTTATTCTCTGATGTTGCGACTAAAATCTGCTGTTGCAAGTAAAAATTGATATATACTTATATATATATATATATATATATATGTATGTATAATTATACATATATAAATATATAGTGGCGCACCCACGTGGGGGGAGCCAGTGTGCCCTGGCACCCCCAAAGCTTCTATATACACAGAGATTAATGTAATCCCCTATCACTATCCCCTATGTATACACAGAGAGATTAGTATAACCACGACGAAGTATTTTAAGAGCATTGTAAAAGAAAAAAAACTGGATTATATTCTTTAAATAAATTTTTATAATCACCTAATGAATTTTATTGAATTCACATTAAACATGTTGTTATCCGTTCAACTCGCTCCCCCCTTTGTTTAAATCTTGAATGCGCCACTATATATATATATATATATATATATATATATATATATATATATATATATGTATATATATATATATATATGTATAGAATTTTTATATAATATATATATATAATGTATAAAACATTTAATAATACTTTTATATAAAATATAAAAAAATTTCTTAACGAATTTTTATGTAGATTAATAAAATAATTCAAGTATCATTTTACGGTATAAAGTGAAATAAATAAAAGACAGAATGTTCATGTGACGAAAACATTTTATACTTATAATTAATTTCTTTTATGTAACATAAAAAGTAAGTTTAATTTCCGTACTTCACATGTGTTTCCTTTTTAGGGACATTAATTACGTTATTAAATAAAAAAAATGTACGGTAATCAAATGTGTATAAAATATGAAGATCATGTTGGATTTAGTTTATTACCTAATTTAACACAGTTAAAATTAGAAAGGTGTAAAAGAGAAAAACTAATTAGTATTCAAGTACTTTGCAAGTATATAAATTTTAAAATGTCAAAATTACCTGCTGAGTTATTTTTCAATATTTGAACGAAAATTCGTTTACAAAAATATTTATGAATTATTTATAAAGTGAGTGGGTGCGTGTGTATACATATTTAAAGAAATACTAACATACGAATAATGTTCATGTTGCATATAATAGGGAAAAATTATAAGGAAAATGATTTGAAGATAAAAAAGAATTTTATTGTTTTTATTCTTTAATCCGGTTATTTTTTAATATAGTTTTTTTGTAATAAATCATATTATGCTTATAATTACTAGGGAAATTAAAAAAAATATCCAACTACACCTAGTTAGATGACGTCTGATATTTTTATTTAATTTTTATAGAAACAAAATATTTAATACAATAAATTTATAGAAACATTTGAATTAAATAGTACTTTGATTCCCAATAAATGTTTTTATATTTATGTTGATTATATATGTATATATATATATATATATATATATATATATATATATATATATATATTTATATTATAAATTTGAAATGAAAACATTTTTAGTGAATAGTTTTTGTAGGCGTTGCACATTTTTGTGTTTTGGATATTAACCCATTAAGAGTCGCTGTTGCGTATACATAACATTAATTTTGGAAATTTTTTTCTGTATTAAAAATAATTTTTTTTAAAACTTTTTTGTATACCAGTAAACATTGAAACATTAGCAATAAAACTACATTATTATTTTTTTCGATTTTAGTGAAAGTGAGAAAAAAGCGGAATAGATGTAGACTTTGTAAGAGTCAAACTATATATATATATATGTATATATAATTTATGAGAGTGTACGTCATGCATTCATTTGAAAAAGTATTTAATCTGTATAGGAGTGTTGAACGGTCTCGCTTCGTAACCTGTTTGTATTAAAAGTGAATGAATATTTCTATGTGTATTATTTGTGTTTCTATGGCACGTGTAATTGATCTTCATTAAATCGACATAAATTTAAAACAATCTTGATCCATGTCATTTATCGTGACAGATAAGACTCAGGTATTCCATCGAGACACCTAACGTAATGTAGTGTAGTACCTTTTGCACGTATACACCAGTTCAGCTTAATAAAAAAGGTGCTGCATTCATTTGTATGCGGCGTCAGTGTTCGCGGGTTTCTTGGAAGTGTAACGTCCTTCTCGTTACTTGCTCCTCATCGCCAGATACGCATGTCGTATGCAAAGGATTTTGACACGTTACATAATGGAAATCACTACACATTCGTTGAATAGCAATTTTTATGAGCAAATATAAATAACTAAATTTTGGATACATGCCTTTAACGTAATGTTTATGTAAAAATAATTTCGAACACTCTTCAAGAAAAAACCGATTATCATGTATGAAAAGACGTGATGTCTTTATGGATGCATTACGTTCCATACATATGAAATTATTGTTTTTAACTGTATTTCTTTACGCACGTTTCAAATACTTTTATTAATAATGCAGAGTTAAAGTCTCGAACGTGATGCGTGATCTTGGAGCCACGCTGTGAGATTACTGCGAAGTGAATTTTTAATTGGTACCAGGATGGTTATAGTTAAATATGCAAATTTTTATTTAAATTAACTCTACCATTATTACTGACTACATTTATTGATAACAATCGTAGTTCAGATTCAAACGGTATATTTTTGTTTATTACATTTTTATATCATTTTATTTTCTTCACTTTCCACGCCGTGCGTAAGTAATTATGCATTATATATATATATATATATATATATATATATATATATATATATATATAAACATTTGCATAGTATCAGTAGATTTTAACTTATATATTTCTTAATTATTTTTTAGTAATTAAATAAATTATTTTTAAATAAAATTAAATTGATTTTCAATGTATTAATTTACTTTTAGTAATGCAATATTCAATATTAATAGCGATCTAAGCAACGAAGTAAATTCGTCGATTTGTAACAAATGTCTGTAAGAAATTTTTCTTTTACAATTTGACATGTTTGACTGAAATAGCCATTTCCTGTTAAAAAATACTTAATGAAATTTAATACTGAATTTTAATTGTTTATTTATAATTGAAATTTGAACTTGTTTTATACATATACAAAGGAAAAAAATTAAACGATTTTCATAAGCGGGGAAGATAATTCATATAAAGTAAACAAATTATATTTGCAAATGCACATTTACTTATATATACATGTATGTATGTATACATATGTACAGTTTTATTTAAATTTTTCGTTTAGTGAATTATTGATTTTTTGGACAAATCGTTTATTTGTTCATATTTTCAATGGTAATAAATGAAGAGCACATGAAATAATGAAAATTAAGTTGATAATTGTATGAGAATATTTTGAACAAAAAACAATCAAAATTCATTTTCTTTTGCAGATTATTTTAAAATACACTCTTTTTTATTTGAATACTTTTTAATAACTGAGATTCATATAATGTAAAATGAAAAAGCTGTGTAGGGTTAAAATGTCAATGTCAATTTTCTTTCTTATTAACAAGTGATACTTGCTATATTAATGTCAACTACATATGAAGAATAAAGATTTTCTCTTCATAAGTATATTTATTTGTCGTCTCAGTTCTTGTGCATTTATGGAAGAATGATTGATATTCTATCTTTTTATGGCATAGTGAACATCGTCATCTTCGATTTTATTCAATAAATGTACAAACTCTCAGTACTATCTTGCAGAAAATCTTTTACGACACGAAGTTGTTCGAATGTGTTTTACTCTTATTGAATTCGCTATGATTCTGTTTATGTTCAGTGTTTTATTCAGTAGATGGTGTACGAATTTTGAAATATTGTTTTATATTCAGGAAATAAGATTCATTGCTAACAAAATGTATTCTTTTATAGGAATGATTTTTAATTTAATTAAATATATAGAATTTCTAATTTAAATTTACGATTTTCATGAAAAGGAATATTCTAAATTATTTTTATTATTAATCTTTACGGAACACGTGTTTTTTAAAAAAGAAAAGAATTACTTATGCTAAAAATTCAATCTCATTTTTTTTTAGTTGACTGTGGAATGTATTTTTTTCCTAGTTTTAAAGTTTTTAAATTACGTTTGTTATTTATGTTAATATAGTATTCATAAAATAAAGAAATATATTTCCTTCAATAACAATTTTATTCCCATAAAAATTGTATGAAGTATAAAATAAACATTACCTTTTTCCACGCATTCATATATTTTTCTCATTCGTTCGATTATTGGTTACAAGAAATTCGTTATTAGTTTACCTGAAACAAAAAGAAAATAAATTAATAATGTTGGTAAAAGTATAATTATATAATTTTAAATCATAAAAATCTGTATTGTATTTCTTAAGAAATAGTACTGTAGTAATTTTTGTTAGTTAGTGAACAAAATTATTTATTGAGATAAATAAAAAATATTTGAACGGAATTTTGCACTATTTTAATATTGATCAGAAGTCAAAATGTGTATGGTATTAAAATTTAATTTTCTAGGTATTTTCTGTCTTGATAAAAAGTAAATATATATATTTTCTTTAGAGAAAATAATAGATTCGTGTATATAATACTATAATTATTATTTTTGCATTGAATTCGACATTTTTAAATATTTAATTTAATCTGACATGCTATTAAACAGTTAACGGTGGACGTTATGTATTTTTTATACTATAGAATATGACACGAAATAATTATGTAATGTAAATGTTAATAGATAATATGAATACTAAATATCACTTTATATGTATGTTCCGTTTCATTCAAAGAAAACGGTTATTTCTTTATTAATACGTGAGAGCTACTTTTTAACTTTTTATGCTCATACGTGTGTGTATATTGTCATATTTTATTGTAAAATACTTTGCCTGTTTCTTCTAAGAATGAAATGTTCTGCCTCATTATATTTGATATAACATAATGTATATTCATGAATATTTTAATAAGTATGTTATTCGTTTATTCTGTGCTTTTATTCGAATTCATTGTTATTTTATATATATTGAAAATAAGATAAATTTTATACAAAAATTCTATAAGCCATTGTAATATATCTCATTTGTGACCTTAAAACTCTATGTATATTTGAAATGGTATTTGCAAGTTTATTAACGAAAAAAACGTTTTGAAAAATGTAAGACGACCATTAATTTTTTTTAATATCATAAATCCACGTCTACTAATACAATCAATATAATACAAAATACATCAATCATTCATATAGTAACTTATTGTACAATTTAAAATTATATATATATATATATATATATATATATATATATATATGTAAAATATATATATACACACACACAAACACACACATAGATATATATATATATATATATATATATATATATATATATATATATATATACATATATATATAATACACACATATATTGAATAAATGTGCGTGCGTGCGTGCGTGCATGCAAATGTATAATTGTTTTCGTTAATTGGACTTGTCAAGATAACATGAAGAATTTATTCTAGAAAAATATAGAATTATATAGTTATAAAATTATAATGAAAATAAATAATTAAAAAATATCTTTGGAAGTGATTGAGAAAGCGATTCTTAGAAAAAAAAACGTAAAATATAGAATCGAAACAGCGAATTAAAAATATAATTAATTATTCAATTTGAAGGCAAGTCATTGGATGTTTTACACTTTTTATCCATTTCGAATTAAATGCAATATTCTTTGAAACAAATTCACTAAAATATATGAACTTCTTGTTAATTAGTGAAGAACGAAAATGATATTTTGTGTATGTAGGATTGAAAGTAAAAAAATGCATTCATTAAAATAGTGACTAATTTATTAGCTGACTTACTTTTATTTATTCAAATCACTTTTTTTAATATTTGTTTTTCATCATGTTTTTTTATCAGTAGAAGATAATTTATTAATTAATTTCACCTATTTCTTTAAGAAACTTTTTTTATACTTTGCTATAACGAGTTCAAAATAACTTGGAAATAATTTATTATTTAAAATTCTTTATTTGAAGTGCTGTGTATTTCATTCTTTTCAAAAGAATGCTGTTTTCTGTTTGTATAGGAAAACTATCTTAAAATAATACTAATTGAGAAGTATATCATAGATAATTTTATATAATGTTTTTCACAAAAAAATTATAACCTAATCTTTATTAAATAAATTGCTTGCACATTTTGACATGATAATTTTTCTTAAAAAACGCTAAATCATTTCTTTATTGTGATTTTATTGATGTTGTACAGATTCAATGATCAATTGTTAACGGAATGGGAGTCAGCAGCATGCATAAATATTTCTTTTTTATTTTTATTTGAAATTACTGAATCTGCTCTAAACAGCTAAAGAGCACAAACGAAAGTGTACGGTTTAGTCAACGAGTTTTAGCGTGCCAATTCAATTTCATAGCGTGCCAAGTCACGCGTGCTATCTATTCGCCATCTTTACCGTAGACTAACGCGATTTGACATCTGATTGATAGTCTTTTTATTACATTTTGCAAAATATCTGCGATGCTTGTAAAATAGTTGATAAAGTACTTAAATTAATATATTTTTTAACTGTAAATTGGATATGAAATTAAATATCACTGGGAAGAGTTTTACCTGTCACAAATTATTATTATTTTCACTAAAAATGTCGTTTTTTGTAGCATTGTAATTTTTAATGAATATGAAATATATTTTCTAGTGGTAATTTAAGGAATGTTTTCAAAATTGACATTTAATATAATATACTTTTTATAACAGTAAAAAAATAAGTGAGAATACACACAGGTAGATTATTAATTTTATAACGGTACTGTTTTTATCGATTTATTATTTAATTAAATTTTTATTTTGGTTTAAAATAAATAATTGTTTTATTGTAAATAGTTTAAAGTTCAATAAAATTTTATGTCGATACAGTCGATAAAGTTATTTCATTTACAACTTGAACTTCCAAACATGTATTTAATTTGTTCAATTCAATAAATTATGCTCCTGTATGATATTGCAAATTGCTTACATAGTATAAAATAGATAAGCAAGTGAATAGCAAAACAGAACTGTATGTAAATAAACTTGCTAGTTTATATTCTATATGTTATATGTACCACATCGATACGCATTGTACATACTATATGTACACGCAATATATATATATATATATATATATATATATATATATATATATTGCTATATAAGTAATTTATCATTCATGTCCATGGAGTGAATACCTTTAATGTAAAAAAAATCAATTAGCATGTATTTAAAGATTTTTTTATACATATTTTTATGATTTACATTTGGTTTCAACTGAGTGAAATAAAAATTGTGTACATACTGTAGACATCAAGCACAAAAATAAGCTCATTGTGAAATATCGTTTAAAGATGTATGTACTTGACTAAAAAAAAAAGATTTAAAACGTTTCGATACTGTTTTCATCAGTAAATATTTTTTTGAGATAAAGGTTTATTGTATGGTATTTTAAGTAAATGGTAGCAGTTACAACAGTATAACAAAGAAAATATTGAAAAATGAATTAAAAAAAAAAACAATAACGTACAATACAAAAACGTTATTGTGTATATAATGAACCTAAACATTCGAATGACTAGGGAATAAGGCTCCTTAATTAGATCATTAAATCACTGCAGTGTGCATATAATGGTCTGCTTGCTGTGGCCTAGCGTCGTCCGTTCTTGAGCATTTGCCAATCCAAATAACCTAACTACTTAACCCCGTATTCTCTGTAGAAAATATGACCGAATTAAATGAATACCATTTATTGTTAACATGCATTCATCATTATACGTTTTCGACTGAGAAAATTATACTGTCTAACCTTTGTTTATATATATTTTTTTTAAATTAACTCCAGTGTAATGACCATCGCCACTATATTTAGTTTATCATGCGTATAAAGGTATCTGAGGTCCATTTGTTTATATAAATACTTTGAAAAATTAAAAAAAAATATATTTTCGAAACGAAAATATCTAAACAATTTCAACAATGTACTTGTTTTTATATTTATTTAGAATTTAGTGTATAACGTAGATATAAACTAATTATATATATATATATATATATATATATATATATATATATATATATATATATATATATATCACTTTTTATAAGCTATTTCCTTTTATATCTTTATTAACGTAAATGATTACTATAATATAACTTTTATAACGTAGTTTGTATGTGAAAACAATACGGTTGTTTTTGCAGGTACCTATGAGAAAGAATGTTATTTAGTTATGGATTCTTAAGTTTAATAAGGTTGTGGTTTTGCTGTTGTAACAATGCCTTAATTTATACATAAATGAATTTTACTCTAGATTAAATAATAATGTGGTTTTTGTGAGTTTATATATATATATATATATGTGTGTGTGTGTGTGTGTCTGTTACATTAATTAAAATATTTAACGAAATTGTAAATTATCAAATGGATTCATTTTAGATAATTTTTGATTCTTTATACTTCTTTTAAAAGTAAAAATAATATTTAAATTAGTAGGAAGTCCAAATATGTGATTTGTTATATCATATGCAAAATGAATATTTTCAATGTAATTCATTAGTAAAACATAAATAAGTCATATAAAAATTAAAAATGAATCAAAATATATACATATATATATATATATATATATATATATATATATATATATATGTATGTATATATATTTTTTTTTTTGTTTGTATAATATTTTAAGTAAATACATACTTTTATTAAAAATAATTTTATATTTAAAATATTCGTTTAATGTCATCAGTTTTAAAGTATTAAATAATTTAAATATTCAAATTTCCAGTACGCTTTTTTTATAGCCTAGAATTAAAGAAACACGTCATAAATTATTTTATAAATGTATATTTTGAATTCAACATTGAAATAAAAAGTTTGATATTAAGAATTATATATATATATATATATATATATATATATATATATATATATATATATATATATATATGTATATTACTCTTCTAATGTGTGCTGTTTGGATGTAAATTAATTTTATAGACTGTATTTATAATAATTGCGGTTATAAGATTATGCAGCTGCAGATCTTATACAAGTTTATATATATATATATATATATATATATATATACATTAAGTATTTTCATTTATTAATATTATTATGTTATTTATAACGGGAAAAATCTAGTAGTGTTAATATTATGAGATTATAGAAAAAAGATTGGAAAAAAAGAATAAATGCATTTAAATGTTTAAAATTATTAAATATTCATTCTTTTATGGCTAATTCTGATATAGGAAAACTAGTTTTAATATTAATTTTTCTGGTAACTACTTGAATATTGTAATATATTTTTTAATATTTATTTCTACATTGTTAAATGTTTTTTTGTAGTGCTTTTCGTTTCTTATTAATTTTCGATGTCTAAAAGTTAAAAAAACAATATAAGTTATACGCATAATTAAAAAGTCAACTTATTTTTATTATATCATTTTCTAATATGATTTATTTGTGTAGTATTTTTTACCCAAAAATATATTTTTAATGAATATTTTTAATGAAGGAAATATAATACGTTATATGGATGGATTACCTTCCAAAGAAAGATCATCAATTTAATATATTATCTTCTAAATATGATAGTCTTACTTTTTAGAATTAGTAATGGTTGACTTCATTATTTTAGATATGGTGTATATTCTGTATATTAAAATAATCCTATTTTGATGTATAACTAAAAAATTTGATGTAGAGTTAAAAAAAATAATATTAACTGAAGTATGGTGATCTTTCTGATCGACGAATAAAAAAATATAGATTTTGTTTTTGATTACTTGTAACACTTTCCTGCAATTCATTCAACTTATGAAGAATATAAAAAACGCTACTGAATATTAAATGTAGATCGATTTCTATCGGTTTTGTGTAAACGTGTTAAAAATTTAATCCTACATGAATATGTTTTCTTCTAAAAAATGTAATTAGATGATTACAATTAAAAAGCATTGATCAGGATAAGTCTTTTATTTGTGTGTTACGGTTCAATTTGGGTCTGACATGCCAACTTTAATTGAGAAAGCAATTGTTTCGTATGTTTAATGACCTTTGTGACATTGATCTGAAACAATTTAAATTCTTAGGAACTTTTCCACGCCAATTTCAATTAAATACAAGTATACTGTTACACTGCATTGTCATATAAGTTGCAAACATAATTGCATTGAGTCAGAAGTTCGCAAAGTAATTAATATCTGTAAATTTTTACCAGTATTAAAATACAATGTGTGTATTGTGATATGAATTTGCGTTGAAATGTTATTAAAAAATATTAAGTTCATTCTGTCATAGTCACATATATACATACATAAATATATATATATATATATATATATATATATATATATATATATATATATATATATATGTATATATTTGTTACACATTGCACATATAGTACTTGATTACATTTACAGTTTTTTTTTCTCATAGAGGTGTAGACACATAAGCAATTTATTTACAGTGCACGGGTTACCTATATACCTAGACAAGGGAATATTAACCAACACACAAGCATGCATGTAATGTGCTAGCGGCGTTGGCGGACGTTATTTTACGGATGGTGACGAGGTATTTGACCTCAGAAGACCACGCGGATACGAATTTTGTCGCAGACAACAGTGTACAAGAATAACATTGTCTCACTACACTATGCTGTAACCGACCTCTGTCAGGTTGATCATGTTTGAGTCACATTTTTAACCGGTTGATTTGTCATTTATGGATTATCTACAAGTCATCAACATAGCGGATTCTTTTTTAGCGACGTTTATGCTATATTACCGGACATTAAAATTGCGTGATTTGTTTACATCTGTATCGTAATTTTTATATTTCTTTATAAATATTTTCATTTAAATAGTAAAATTACGAAAATAAAGTTATTATCTTTATTAAATGTATTTACAGTTACTTTCGTTATATACGTAAACCAGCAATTTTAGTTTGAAAAGAAAACATTATTATACGTTATACTCTTATCTAATAATTATTATTAGGTATAATAAATATTTCTTAAAAAGTTCTCTAATTATAAACGACAATAAGATAAAAAACATCATAAAATTGTTTAATAATTATATTGGCTTAGCATGATAAGTTAAATACAGTAAATAATTACAAGAAACAAAGTATTTGTGAGTTGTTTTATGACATATTTAATAACTGCATCGGAAAAGTTTTTTATAATGTATTTAATAACTGCATAATAAATAACTAGAATAATAACACTGCCAATCAACGTATAATAGAGTTGTTTTAAAATTTATTATTTTCGAATATGAATAAAAAAAATTTAAAAGTGTACTTTAAACTTAAAAGTCGATTTTAATTTTGAAGTTTTATTTTTGTTATTAAAATATTATATAATTGGCTTATAAAATACAAATAGCATGCGTTATATTTATATATTATTAGAATATTATTTTATAATTTTTTATATTATTGGCAACAGTTAAGAAATACTTGTGTAGTTTTGAATATATTTATTAAATGTACAAGATTGAGTTAAAAAAATATTTTAATTTAAATTTGTTATTTTTATTACATAATTGAGAGAGTTTGGAATATTCAATTGATACGGTTTTTGATAAAAAATACTATTGAATGAAAAAATCGTGTTATGCATGTCATAGATGAATGATATGAGTGACTGAAATAATACCTTTGAAGTAATATTATAACTGAATAATTTGATATTATAAATTCAATATTATAAACTATTTCTGAACAAGTAACAATCTATAAACCGTAATCGTGAAAAAGGTAATTATTGTACAATAAATTAACATGATTAAATAGCTAGTAATATAAAATAATGCCTTCACATCCATTTTATTACAAGTTTTATTGAACACATCTCGGACTATATTTGAGTAATAACGATTGTATAAAATTCTGTTAAGTATGTGAGATTCATTTTAAAATAAAATATACGGTTTTCATATCAAAATAACTTTTTCGATTTTGTTCTTGGACGAGATATTAACATAATTTTATTATGTATACTGAACATTTTCATTACATGTTTTGATTGATAAATGTATAAAATGCAATTTAACGATTTTCGTTATTTCAGTAGCTTTTTAAAGAATTTTTCAGTAAATTGTTAATTTAAATCACAACATGAAACATTTGCATTACTTATGTACACACGTTTTAATGCAGGGAATTAAATATGAACTTATCGATTACAGCAGGTATGAAATAGAATATATATATATATATATATATATATATATATATATATTCGTACAGTGTTATTTATAAAATACAGAAATTAATAAATTTGAAGATCAAAGAGATGTTATATGTACTCATATTACTGTAACATGAAAAAAATTAATTTTCAAAACAACATATATTTTCCGTTTTCGTTTAAAGGTACATTTTATAGAATATTTTTTATGAAATGTTACATTTTAACAATGTAAATAAATATTTCTAATATAAATAAATAAATAAACCAATAATTATCTATCTAATGATTTTTTTTTATATAAACTCGTATACATATGAATGTCTATATATTTTTGTGTATATATATATATATATATTTACATATATATATATATATATTTACATATATATATATATATATATATATATATATATATATATATATATATGATCTGCATTTATTGATGTGTGGTTGTGTACATGCATATAAAAGTTCATATATTTAATTAATTATTAGGTGGTTTGGTGACATTCTTTGACTACCTTTACCTTCTATTCAATAGATTTATTTTTATATAGTAGTATTTAAATAGTTGTAGAATGTAGGCGTTTTTAATATTTTAAAATCTTGACTAAACACTTTTGATAAAAAAATGTTTTAAATATTTTTTCATCGAGTAATAATTATATAATAAAAATATTAAATTATATTAGTTTTTATTTTGTAATCAAAACATTTATTTTTTTATATTCTGAATTACTAGAATTAAATTAGTTCTATAGAATTAAGTTGTGTATTAAATTAATTTTTCTGAAGTGTATCAAATGTATTATTTTTTTATATAACTTATTGTGTCAAGCGTGGCACCACCAAAAAAGACGTGTCACCAAAAAAACATTTAAATTTCAAATTCATGTTTCAGAATGATATTATTTTTTGCTTAAATATTTAGAGAGACCATATGAATTAGTATTCCCAATTAGTAATCTTTGATTTTATCAAAAAAAAAGGTTTATATGACTTTTTGTTGCAATACTATAATAAGATTGATTTTTATTGCAAGCGACTTTAGAGATAAATGTTTATTTACTCTCAACAAATAATAATAGTTAAAAATATAGATATGTATATTTAAAATTTATAATATAAGAATAGTAGTTCAATTAGGTGAAGTTTATTTTATTGTTGATGTATACTGTATTATAAAAAAAATACATAATTATAAATTATGAAATTTAGAAATTAAATAACTTTAAGCTGTCAGTTCAACAAAATAAACTTTTTCATTTCTTTTTAGATTTCAAAATGTATCATTTAAGAGACCGTAAAGTGAAAATGGGTATATATATGTATGTATATATATATACATATATATATATATATATATATATATATATGTATGTATATATATATACATATATATATATATATATATATGTGTGTGTGTGTATTCTATTTTATGGACACTTAAAAAGATGGCATTTGTAAATCATTGCATTTGAGTAGAAACAGCTGAAGTATTCGATATCATATCAGTTTAGAATATCGATTTGATCACTTTATTATGGTACAGAATTTTCTATGTAAATTAATTTACATACATTTACATAGAAGAATATGGAATATATATTTTAAGAGTCTCAGAGAGAATTAGTTATAAATAAGGTTTTATTCTTTGTCCTATATTGTTATGTATCAACTTTTCTGTATTCTAGCTCTGATAATTATGGTATTTGTATTTCAAAAAGCATAAACCAATGCTTAGTAATCAACTATTGAACATTTTAATCAAAAAAAAATTTGTAGTGTACGAGTAGTGAATTTTTATCTTCGAAATAGGTATTTTATAGATTACTTCATAAATATTTATGGGATAAGTTCTAGATAAAGCAATCAGTAAAATATACTAAATTCTATATATTTTTAAAATAAAATTAAAAAACGAGTATAATTATTAAAATAGGCTCATTTACCTGTTAATCTTCTATATATTTATTGTTTGATGTAATTTCTGTTCTATATTAAAATCGAAGTACAGTTCTTTGAAAACGTAGATTTATGTTTTCTCGATAATATTAAAATTAGTAATTTATTTTCAAAAAGTATTTTTATTGTTTAAAAAACGGCATTCTCTTTCTTATTATTCTAATTTATTATTCTTATTATTATTATTCTTAATTAAGGAATGATTTGTATTAAAAAAGTCTCTATATTATTTCATTTTCAATGACGACCGTTTCTTCATGTTTTATGTATTTTATTCTTGTATGATACTTTACAAATACAAGAACAACATTCTAACGAGATAGATACCGTAATTCAAACTTGCACGACAACTAATCACACATATATAGTATCGATCCATGTTACTTTTATTTTTAACTAGATATCAAATACTGTCTTTCAATAGACTCTGGCAAAATTGAAACATAAATTAAATCCCATTAATTATGTCACAAATCAAAGCAAGTTACTATACATCAATATGCTTGTTAAATTAAAAACGCTCCAGACTGTAAATAAATAAGTTGTATCTATTTACATGTAATGAAGATTTCAATAAAGAAATATTCATATTATAAATAATTAATGGGATACTTATTTTCATTTCATTGCCGGTTAATTTTAGTTATGAATAGTTACTGGTTTCAACATTTTACAATTAATGACTGTAATCAGATATCAATGCTATTTTGTTATTTAAAATTTTAACGATTTTCAACTTCACAAGGAAAATATAATTTAGTTCAATGAAATATTTACTAGAGATACTCTTGCCACGGAATCCTTTGAAGAAAATAACAGTAGTGACGTTGCTTTATAATGTAATGCGTTGATGTGACATGCATCAATTCACACACCCACTGCATTAACATACATATGAGTAGATGTTAAGATTTGTATTTTTCAGTGAACATGTCTGTCATGTGTTTGATTATTAATTTATAATGTGAATGACTTGTAGTATATTGACAGTAATGAACTTAATTTATAAATTGATATTATTTGTATTTTTAATACACACACACACATCTATCTATCTAATCTATATATCTATTTATCTATCTATCTATCTATCTATATATATATATATATATATATATAATTTACATATATATGTAGAAATATTTAAATATTCTTTGTAAAAAATTAAATATGTATAATAATTTTCATAAGAGAAATCTTTTTTGCTCCACAAACCAAAAAATATTTTTTTCCGGTCAAAAATATTCAATCAATTGTTATTGATTACTTTTATTGATTGTTGTTTATGTCCATTATGATGGCGATACCATTATATACCAAGTTCCAAGATACAAAAAATCTTTCTGTATATATGTATAAAGATTCAGTTTTAAAATTTGAGTTTTTTCTGTACCTCAACGACTTTAACAGTTCCATCTAAATGAGGATAAGCAGAAATTGAAATATGGTGAATAAAAATTTATTAAAAGTTTGATTTTGAAAATTTATTTTATGGTTTGTGGGTTGAAACTGAATTTAGCCATTGTCAGAGCTGTATGTGCTTTATATTTATATAAAGAGAGAGAGAGAGAGAGTGAGGAAGACAGACAGGAGGTAGAATGTGTATTTTCAATACAATTAATGTTTTTAGTCATGAACATATTAGATTTTAAAAATTTAAAAAAATCAGTTGCTTACTTTATGTTTGTTGAAAGTATAAGCATCTTTTTTTAATTATAAAAATTAATTTAAAGTATATATGAATGTTTTGGCATCTATTAATCCTGTTCACAAGTTATCAAATTTACAAATTTTTTTTTTCAAATGTATCTCCTATACTCTCCCTTACTTTCCTTTAATCTATTTGTAATAGGAGAAAAAATATATTAAAACATGAACTTTATTTTTTTGTATAAAGGTCATTATTAATTACTAATTATATATATATATATATATATATACACACACACAAACATAAACGTACATACTTATTTGGAGCAACTGATTATGAGCTATGTATAAATGCACACCATGCATACATACTATATTACAATAATAGCTTTAATGTGGTTGCTGTTTACCAATAAAATTAATAAACTTCCCGTAAACAAGTCAACTAGTTAATGATCGGTGCTGTATAACCATTGCTGATAGACCTTAACGCTGCGAATAATATATAATAGTAAAATACCCTGTGATCCTGTGAACTGATGTGAAATTTATTACTCGATATCAAATTTTAATACGTAGACTTATTAATTGATTTTAATAACCAAACAGCGATATATCAGTTTAATTATACCTCAGATTGGCGTTTTTTTCTTTAATATTCATACATTCAGTCTCGATATATTTACAAAAACACATACTTGTAAGGTGAGCTGAAAATAAAATTCTTTAGTTTATTAAAAAAAAATGTTGTTTTAAATAATGTGATCTCAAAATATATCATTTTAATTTTGAAATAATGTAAGTAAAATTATAAATTTATATTTAATAAAAGTAAATTTAATGAAAGTTTAAATCGTTTATTTTAAAGTGATATTTAACAAACTTATATTTACTTATGCATGTTTCATGTTTTGTCATTTTCATGGTACTAATAAATTTACATACAATCTAACATAATGATAAGATTAATGTTCTGCAGATCTATTACACTATTTTAATATACGAATATGTCCTACATTTGAAAAAAAACAACGGTTCTTTTTGAAATCATTAAAAGCAGAAGTGAAATGATAATCCATTTAAGCAAGTCGATTGAAAAAATGTTTCTGAATGATTCAAGTTATAGATCTTACCGTTTTCGACCGATTCATGTTATTAATAAGGATTATAAATTATCTCTAAAGTAACCGTTAAACAACCTGACAACTATTATTACCTTTAAAATGTTTCCTCAGTTTACTAGTTACTGTAAATAGTAATACGTTTAATACACCATACTCTATTGGCATGTGGCACTAATGAAAATTCTTTATGATTCATTGTGTATGATTAAATCGATTGTATCTTTTAATTTATTTTTAAATTGTGCGGTTTGGTATAATAAAGAGGTATCGGATAGATAATAACCGAGTATTCTAGTATACTTATGAATTATGTTTGATATATAAAGATTTTGATGTACAAAAATTATCTGTTTTCTTTTTTATTATCGATCATAAAGAAAGAATCGATATTGGAATTGAAAATTGCAATATGTATTTATTACATAATTTGTACTTTCAATGATATATTATTTATAACTTTGTATACAGGTAAAATAGATTGGTTATTCTTGTTTTTTTGTAAACGTAGAAATTATCTTAAATATTATCATTTTATTTTGTTCAAAAAACGATTATAAACAATATTATTTTTTTTACTAATACTTTTTTCTAATATGTTTTGAATAGGGTTAGAGTATGAAACAGTACAATTATTAAGATTTTTGATACATCTGCATACAGTCTTTTTTTTACAAAAATATAAAATATTAGCTCAAGTCTTTGTATTTAAGATCAACTGGAGATCAACTTATTATCTACTAGTATAAATAATCTGCACGCGAATATTAAAAATTAATACGGTTATTTTCTTAAGTATGTATATTATTTTTTTTAATTTCATTTAAATATAGTATATTATTGAATGGTATTATATAAGTATTAAAGTTGTCTTAAAAATATAAATATTTCTTTTTTCTATAAAATGATTTTCTATAAGAGTACAAGATTATAAATTGCTATGAGTTTTGCACCATTTATGAATATATAAAATTTAAATAATGATTGAAAAGATTGTATAATTTGAAAAGTGCATACATTTGTATGGTTTTAGTTTACTGAACAAAATTACTTTCTTATTTGGTAGAATATATGTACGTTTTTCGATGTCGAGTGCTGATTATCGCTTATCATTATATTTAAACAGGTTTTCTTTTTTCTGTATTTTTCATTCATAAGTAGGTATATATATATATATATATATATATATATATATATATATATATATATATATAAGCATGTATGTATAGGCGCATTTCTTGTCCTTTAAATTAAATTCTTATCTCGAATGAATATTATTTTTATACACAATCTACATTCTGTATTCTTAAGCTGAAAAGTTTATATCAGTTACTTTTTGGTTACTTGAAAATATAACGAAATCTATTCACGAACCACTTGGTTTTATCAACATCAAAGAACATGGATATATATTCGCTTGCATTTTAAACTTTCTGTGAAAAATCACTCACTCGAATTGTAACATCGCTGTGAAATATCATTCTTACATTGTGGAATGCAGGACCTTATTTATACAAGTCGTGAACTTGTGTTCTTTTTTCTTTTTATCACTTACTTTTTTATGAAATTCAATCATTCTTATTTTTCGCCTCTGTTATATGTTTTTAAATTTACAAGCGATACATTTTTCTCTTCGTGTAAGTTTCAACTTTATTTATTTTTAAGTATTTAAACTTTATTTATTTTTAAGTAATTTATTTTAAATTAGTTTATAAAACACTCTTGTTGATAATATTTAAAGGCAAAAAGACGATACGATTATATTATCGGTCATATTTGGTTATGTAATATTTTAATGAAAGAATAAAAAAAGATTCAACATCTTTCAAGTACTCATTCCGAGTATTCAGTTATCTTTAAGAAATTTATAACAGTGTTCTTGAACAAATTGCGAATGAAAATAACGTTATATTTAATTTAATCTTTTTTTAAATGAGCAATCGGAATTTCATTAATTAATATATGTGTTAAAAATAAAATTCTAAATATATACTATATTATGTGTGGTTTTTAATTATAGAAACATGTATGTTTCTGAATATTTTTTTACATATATGCTTGGTAATTAAACATATATATATATATATATATATATATATATATATATATATATATATGTGTGTGTGTGTGATATATGTTTAGGTTTATGGGATATTAATTAGACAATAAAATTTTTGGTTGACAAGTCTTTAAATTGATTAAAACGTTAGTAAAAATATAAAATAAAATTTGTTAGTAGCACATATTGTATTTTTCAGTAATTGAATTATAATTATATACAAACTGTCTTGCATTTTAAGAAGTAATCTATTAAAAAAGTGAAATTGTAGATGTAAAATATTATTCTTCGATATATTTCTTCATTTGAATGAGTTTAAAGATATTTTTCCTTACTTAACTATATGCATTAAATGAATTTAAAATGATTTTAAATAATTTCAGTACAAAATTGTTTCTAAGCTTGTTTAAAATAGATGTGAAAATTATAAAATAGCTATGTTGACAGATTAGTTTACTAAATATGTGTACAACTTAATGTGATATATATATATATATATATATATATATATATATATGATTTTTTTATATAATATACATTCTTAGAAGTAAAATTTGAAAAAGCTTATATATATGTATGTAATTATTAAAAAACTAATTGGTAAATATTAATTAAGGTATACTTTATAATATTTATTTTTTTTTGTCATAAATTAGTCTTTCTTTAATTGTTATTCATACACATAAATTATTTTATGTTTCATTCAATTACTGTTTGTACAGTTGAGAATTTTAAAAATGAATTGAGTGAAAGCAATCGGTTGTAAATTTTTATTAAGAAAATTATATCTTAGTATTATTTTTTTTATTATATACATATATACATATATATATATATATATATATATATATATATATATATATATATTTTCATATGTTCATAAATACTTACATACATGCACAGATAGACGAATTTGTAATAAAATGTCTATAAAAGTGAGAAATATCTGACTTGACAGCTTGAAATGTCATTAATGTGCGAAGAAAAGATTAAGAATCTCCAGCAAGTTCGATAGTGTTATTATTATATGTATGTAGGGTTCCATTTAATATAATGTATCTAGAATTTGTGTTCTGGTAATTATATGCAGACAAGCAAGTAGACATTTGCTATTGTAATTGTAATAATGACATTTACGAAACTAGTTTACGTCCGAAGAACATGAACTGGACACATTGTGTCGGTTATTTGTTTCACAATACGGTTCTGGTATCGCAGTGTTGAATATGAATTGACTTAGCGCTGGGTCACTTGGTCACAGAGTTATTTCTTCCTACGCTGTTCGGAATGACTTTGAACGGTCGTACGTGTGGGCTTATAACCGGAATACTAAACTGGCCAAAAGCCCAATACATATATCCACCGTGTACAGTGAACTGTAAAAGTTAATTCCACCAACTATTTTAGAATAACAGGTGTAACTTCCCACAATATTTTTCATTTTCGTGGGCTTTTGGTGTAAATAGGTTACTACTAGCGCATCTATTAATTTCTTGTTCACCTAATAACCGAATTTTTTTTTATATAACTTACGGTATTCTTCGTTGTTTGTTATTTATCATAATTATATTTTTATTCCAATTTTCATAGAAGCTGTACGTTGGTACAGCTTCTATGAAAATTCAGGCATACATATAGAAATACGTGTTTGTATATATATGTGTGTATGTGTAATTTAAAATAAATAGTTGGCGTATTTTTTTAACATCACTAGAACGAATCTAGGTTTATGAACAAATACCTTTTTTGTTAAGATTTGTATCTTTTATACTGGTTTCATTTCGTAGTATTTAATACTTTTTAGTAAATATTTAGTTAGGATTCAGAATTATTTGAGCTTATCTCTATATTCATAACAGGACTCGTTATGATAAGAATTTACTTTGTTATAACCGATGTAATGTATTTTATAAAAGTAGCTTAATTATTTCAATCTGTTTAGTTTTAATTGAAATCAATCAAATTTAATAATTATCAAAAGATGATTATCGAAAATAATGAGGTTCAATTCAACTGCTTTCAAAGTTATTTAAAAAAAGAATATGTTTATATCTTATATATATATATATATATATATATATATATATATATATATATATATATATATGCACGTACATGTATCTATACAACTGGTACATATGTACACAAAAACACATGTATGTAAATGTTCGTGAGTTATGAAATATTCTTTACAAATAACATGCCTAGAGTCGAACTGAACTTTTGCTGTTGAAACATATAAATCATTTATCTAATACAAAGATCGATGTTTCGTCATGAAATGTTCTGCACATAACAAAGAAAAAAAAACGTTCGTCAGTTCGATACGTTTGAGAGATTGCCTTTTAAAACAGTAAAAAAGACTTATCGATATTCTGACCGGCACGTGAAATGTGACGCTACCTGCAGATAGAGTCACTGTTTCCGCACTCCCACGCCCATGATTCAACTAACTGTGGCCGACAACCCGTTCACATGCTTATATCACTGTTCTTTTACGTTCGTTCAAGTAACGATTGCGCTTATATGGATTGTTGTTCGATTAACTGTTTAATCATAGATAAAGGTCCGTTACCTACATCAACAACAATTAACCACTGATTGAGTGAACGAGCGATTCAATTTATTGGCTCGTGCAAATATTTATGTTTCGTAAAATCGTTCAGTTTTTTTCTTATGGACACATATGCTAACTAACAATTGATCTATTATTATTCTGCCGAACGTTAATGAGTTTTTTTTTATTATCATTGTTAACGAAAAGCATTCATCGATGCACCTAAAGGAGATCAAATCGATTCATCGTTGTTAATTTTGTATAAGGCATAACAGTTCGACAATATATTAATCTTCGTAACTTCTTAATAACTTTAGTCGTTTTATCAATGTTCAATTTAAGGTTATTATATTTTTTTTGATTTTTTTATATACTCAGTTATAAACACTTATCTTCCATACATTATATATATATATATATATATATATATATATATATATATATATATATATATGTACACCAAGTAACGGTCGTAAAGATGCATCATATTAAATTTAAATTACACTTTTATACAATAACATTTAATTATATGAATTTAGTAGTCGAATTGAGCAAATATTTTTCATTTTATATTCAGCCATTTGCTTTTTACAGTTTATATTTTATATGACAAGTGTGTGTAAATCAATATCAATCATGAAGAGGGAACATATTGTTGACTGAGAATCAAAAAGAAAGAAATATCGTTAAAAACATTTTGCACTGTAGTTAACTATTGAAATATTTTTTGCTATTTACAATTAAGAATTAATATCAGAATGAGTTGTTAAAATATCGAATTCGGAGAAAGAAATAATTTATTGATAAATTCGATTTGAAATTAATTTTGAAAAATATATTTGAGCTGTTGGATTTAAGATAATAAAAAAAAGAATCTGTCGAACTGTATCCGTGGACTTTGATATTATTTAGAATTAATGAATAATCAACTGGAAATAAATTTAAAATAGTGCATAAATTATTTGGATTTTTTTTGTTACATACAATTGATCATTTAAGTTTTTCAAGTAGTATAATTTCAAAACATGTGCATTAATACATGTATGGTATCTATTTTTACAACTTTTTTTTACCGATTTCAGAACTATAAGTTCAGTACTTTATTTCGATATTTAAGTACATTGAAGTATACTTTTCAAGAACTTGTTATAAATCAAAATTAGTTTAAGATAAATAAATGCGAATAGTAAACTAAATAACAAAATTTATTGACGAAATATACGAAACATGTTTGCACAATACTTGTATATCCGAATGAAATGCATAAATCAATCGAACTATAAAAGCTACAAAACATATCAGCCAATGGACTGGACCCTAGACAGTGAATGTATCAAAGATAAATTAGTGCAAATGAGTGTGTAAATAAACACGTACGTGTGAGGAATTCGTGATTATATCTGGTACGTTATATACCGTCGAACGTTCGTTCACCTTATCAGCGTTTTAAAACAACATGCTCCGGGCTCATGGAGTCAGGATATACGATCCTGCATGCAGAGACACAAACGACACTGCAATAGCTCTGTGATTGAATCTACTTTGCTAAAACGTGGTAATTGAAATGCAGACAATTTTCTATTTAATGAAATGTTTTACTAGATGTATGATAGAGATGCCATTTTGCATGAAGTTCACTGTAAATACGTGTTTTGTCCTGTGGGTATTTTAATTTAATATTACTTTTCGAGGTTGACATATTTTATTTTGTAAACAGCCATTATTACGGAGAACAAGCTTTGAAAATTATTTCAAATGCATTTTATTCATTTATATAAATGAATGAATATGACTTGCACATTAACATACACACACACATACACACATATATATATATGTATATGTATGTATGTATTAATATGAAACATCACTATTAAATCTAGTTTGAACTGATGACTAATTGATTAATAATCCATCATGTTCAGTATAAGCGAACATATGTCAATCAATTAATCGTTCTCATTTTTAATTATTAATAGTGAATAATGAATTTATATCTTAGAACTCAGTGTTGAACATTTTATAAATGCTGAATGGAGTAAACGAACGTATTATTTTTAAATGCACGAGATTAATTAGTTTTACAAAAAAAATACTATTAACAGCCGTCTAGAACATTTAAGCAATTTAAAAAAACAAATATAAATATCTGATGTTAAATAAACTTAATCGTTAATGAAATCCGAAAGAAAATAGTGCCTTGTTTAAAACTTGAATATCTGTTTTCAGTAATAAACATAAAAGACAATTTTAAGCACCGTATTACTTATCTTTCACTTGATAAAGATACTATTTATTCTAAACGTGACAGTTACCATAAAATTAAAATTTTATCGCATTGTTTCAGTAGATAAACGGATCAGTAATGCTTTCGAAATGATTGTACACGTTCCGTTTATATGACGCAATACGGTTAACTTTAAAGTTGCAATTCGCTCTTCACATACAACAATGTGTCTTGAAAAATAGTTGGTTCTATTATTGTCTTGAGACTGTCTTACGATTCACAATTGCTGTGTGGTTTAAAGGTAAAATTACGTGATGTAGTCAAACGTTCTTGCAACGATGCAACTTCAATGTCAGTATTGGTAACAAGGGGATGTAAAATTTTTTACGGTTTGGTGATGAGTCGTACGGATTTTTATAGGTTACAGTATTTTTGTTTTGCTATTTATCGCAACCATAACATAAATCGCCAGAATAATTATCTATGTATTTAAACCTTTACTTGCTGTTTTTTAATCAATAATCGATCTATATTTATTTTAAATTATTTTATATTAAAAACAGACATGACTAAATATTTAATAATAACGGTATATATATATATGTAGAAATTACAAAAAGTGAACCATAACTTCTTATATTTAAAAAATTTTATGGTGTTACAAATATAAAGAAACATTTTTTTTTTGTGAAACATTATTAATGGCGTAAAAGTACAGTAAAATCTTTAAACATTTTTTTTTTATACAAGATGTAACAAATAAGTAATTCATTCAAAATGTTCATAAGTAACGTTATATACCACAGACATAACACTGTTTTACCGGATATAACATATTGGTTTCTCGAATACAGAAAGAAATAATCTGAATAAAAAACATGTTGCTCAATTATGCATATTATATTATATGTTTTTGTTTTAAGTTATTTATAATAAAATGAACATATTTTCCGGTTGACATCAAGTAAATATAAACCAATAACCGTTTTTGTTCTTCTTTTTTCAATAAACTTCTGGTTGACCTAAATATTTTCACACCGAACATTTGTCACAAGAGCAATAGTGAAGGAATCTTTTAATTTTCACACATTTCTGCAACAAAAATAGAACCGTAATAGCAGCAGTAGCAACGCGAATACAAAACGTCACGTACGAAACAGAAAATAATTTTATTTAGGAACAGTTAATCAGTGTAAAAACACGGCAGGTAAATTCATTGCCGCCGCTGTATCTGTCGTTGCTCTGCGGCGTGGGAGTGGTAACAGTTTCCTGTGGTACTTTTTGTACCCTCTGTTCAGGTCGTGCTAGCACGTACACCAATTCGGAAGCAGTGAAGCCCCGTGCACGTACACCCTTGCCATACGCCATCCTGGGACTATGGCGACATATGACACATGGCGAGTTGGCGTCTAACGTGTGTGCCGATGAATATCGACACAAAACTGTAACTGTTCTCGTCAACATTCATTTATTACAGATATGAGTTATATTTTTACAAGTCTTACATCGTTAATAATCCATTTTTACTATCCAAAACACTACAGAATAGCCGTAATTAAATTTAACTTATTTTATGTTTTGTCAATTTATTTTATTGTATTTGTTTCAATGTGCAGTGAACATTGTAGTTGTATCCAATGATTTTTTTAATGTTATCAGTTATATTGAATAGATGAATGAAAATAATATAAAAACAAAATAAAATAAATCAAGACATTAAAATACATAAAGTATAATGATATATATATATATATATATATATATATATATATATATATATATATATATGCCGGTAATTATGACAGTAGACTTATATATTTTTTGTATTGAGATATTGAGACCTTTGCGTTTGTATGTAATAAAAAATATTTTTCCATTATATAACAAAATATTTTCCAAAGTACTTGCTGTTATAATGCAAATCTTTTATGTAATTATGAATTTTTATTAGTATCGTGAAAAAATATGTGTTTTTTGATACTTCATATGCCTTACACTATTTCTAAAATTATTCAAACATCTTAAAAATGATTTATGGTAAAAAATATTTTAGTTTTATTCAAAAAAGGAAGTGATAAATAACAGAATTGATGTACATTTTCAAAATATAATCATATTAAATTATTTTGGAATACTATTGGACATTTTTTTCTCTTATTCAAAAATGGTATTTTCTTTTTGTGATGTTTTGAGTCTATGAAAATATTCATGGAAAATTGACGGAATGTACGGTAACAGATCCATTATATCCATATGTTTTTCCTTCGTAAGTGGTCGGATAGTCGCATAAAGTGGAAATAATTGATTTTTTTTGTATATTTTCTGTCTTCCTTTTTTGAATGAAAGATCTCAAATCTGAAATTCTGTTCTATAATCTAAAAATGTTTTATAAAATATCTGATAAGGGGCATCTTTTAGAAATTTGATCCATTGTATTTTCAACCAATAATCAGATTCTCTCTTAATATTTTTCGTTCGATTTTTAATTGATTTCTGTAAAGATGTTGTTTTCCACTAGAAATATAATTGATCGTTTGAGAGCTTTAAGCAAAGAAGTTGACTTAATTTAAAGGTTACTTATTTTGAAAATAATATAATTTTATACAAAAATAAGATAGGTACATGTATTTTTCCAGAAAAATAAAGTATACTGAAAAGTAAGTGACATTCCACTGTCAAAATAAACAAAAATAGAATTATGTTTCCCGACCAACTTTGCAGTCATTAAACACTACGTTTTTTTATTTGTTTTTAAGTTGTTCTAGATTATTAAAATATAAATAATTGTAATATAAAGTAAATTATAAAATCATTTTTTTCAATTCTTGGACTTAGGCTACTCTCATAATTACCGGCACACGTGTGTATATATATATATATATATATATGTATTATATATACTCGAATAAGTGATGTATCATCATAGTTTGACTTAACATCGAATTATAAAATGATAAATATATTTAAATAATTTGCGTACGGTTAACACGTCTTTTCATTTATAGAATATGTTTCAAAGAAAACATGTAAGTAGGGTATTATTAAACAAACGATAAAAAGACATGACTCAA
>CM068315.1:51441661-51504161 GCA_034766995.1 Acanthacorydalis orientalis | reverse complement strand
GTATTTTAATTTTGTTTTATTTATTAATTTATTTAGTGTTTGTAAGTTTAAAATGTAGACGTAAGTTGAATTAACTGTTTCAATATATATTTAACTAAACGGTTTATTCAACTGTGTACATATATATATATATATATATATATATATATATATATATATATATATATATATATATACACACTGCCTCTTATAAGTATTCAAACACCGCAATAAATTGAGATACTTCGGTTCAACTTAGTTATATATCTTACTAATGTGCTTAATTATATTTAAATAATAAATCAGAATGTGCGCTTAATTATATTTAAATAATAATAGAGTATTTTCCATTATTTAAATAATAAATCAATCACTAGAAACATATGAAATTGGATAAGGCGAGACTTTTCTTAAAAAATATGGTTTCAGAAAATTTCAGCTGTAAATTAAAAAACAGATATTGTCCATGTTTTTCTAGGTAATTAATGTGTCATTGTAGATTTTGTGGTAGGAGAAGTATTTCTTGGTTTTTTATGTATTTTGCAATCATTCAAGCATGTCAGGATCAAGTAATAACGTCGAAATAAGTACAGTATTTAAAATATTTGAAGATTGGAATTTCGATTTTGATTTTTTATTGAAATGGCTAAAGTGAAGGAACATTCAATAGAAACTCGGTGTGTGATAATTTTTCAACATAATTTCGGATAAAGTGAAGAAGCATGTTTTTGCCTTCTGGACCAAGGACTATTGGGAAAGGATTCGTTTTTCAACAGGACAATAATCACAAACACATAGTGTATAAGCGCCCTGAAACAAATGGAAATAAAGAAAAATCTTAAAATGATGGTTTCTCTTCTTCAATCACCCGATGTCAATCCTATAGAGCTCTTGTGGCATTAGCTTGTCTGATATGTTCGAGAAACGTGTATAACATCAGAGCAGGATCTTTGGAAAATATTACACGAAGAATGGAGAAAAATAAAACCGAAAACATTGGAAAAACTTATAAATAGAATACCTCGAATATGCCAAACAATCATCAAAAATAAGGGTGGTCACTTTGATGAGTCTAATATTTAAATACAAAGTTAGTTTTTATGCTTTTTTTTTCTATAATATGTTTTTAACATTACAATAAACATATATATATATATATATATATATATATATATATATATATATATATATAATTTATACCCGAGATATAGGACATTGGTTTATAGAAAGAGAAGTGCCTGAATACTCTCTCTCTCTCTATTTATTTATATATATATATATATATATATATATATATAATAAAATAAATTGTATATTTATAAATAAAACTTTTAAAAAATCTTCTCCGATTGAAACTAAATCATTTACTAATGTATTCGACAATCAGTGTAATTTAAATTTTAATTAAATATTTAAAAACGAATTTCTTTGCGGATAATTAATTGACAACAAATTTTAATTATTTTCCCTTCGTTAATTAAGGTATCGTATTACAATCTCTTAGCGTACAATCAATTAATTGCTCCGTGTTAATTTGAAAGCAATAACAGTGAAAAGAAAGGTTTCTGTATATATCACGATTACCGATTATTAAAGATACGGGCGTTGTGCGTTAAATAAGTACCAAACGACGTATTTTTAAATTATATTTCGAGATTGTGTTATCTTAATACGAATCTTTACAAATATTTTAGGTAATGATACAAAACTCATTTAGAATGGATGACCCTTTTTTAAAAAATGTTTTGTGTGAACAATATTATAAAATATGAAGATGAAATTCTTTGAATCTACTTATCTGTAATATTATTAATGAAATACCTTTTAAAACTATTCGATTGTATAAAATGAACTAATATCGAATACTAACAGAAAGAAAAGACCAAACTAAAAACATTAATCTCATTCGAATAGAAATGAGGTCCTGATCTCCGTGATTGTTGTCCGTGTCGGACGGAAAATAAAACACTAAGACGTTGATAAATCAAAGGATCAATAGAATAGCGAGTTTCATGGATTGTGAAGTGGAGCGGTCTCGCGAAAAACGGTTGCAATCGCGATATGCATTACAATTTGCGAAGATTCTATTCAAATATAATAGGAACGCGATCGACTGAGATGATGTTATCGTTGTTGTATGGAAACTATCTCTGTTTTATTTACACTTAAAGTATATTTTAAGCAGTATTCACGTCTTACGGTCAACCTATTTTCAAGCAAATAACTGGCTTGTCTCGGGAAATACTAAAAGAATTTCACTCAAGTATATTTATAAACTTCATAATGATTTATTGTTTTGACATTATTTTTTGGTACTTTTTATTTAGTTGCAAATATAAAGCTTGAAACGCATACATAATCACATAAACTTCAATGAATCTACAATTTTTTTCATACATACATATATATAACAAATAAGTTTCACAAAAGTATATTCTTAAAAAGTACTGAACGTAACGAGAATATAAAGTATATTTCTAAAATATTTTTACTAATAATAAATGTAAGAAAATTCAAATTTTCTAGCAGAAAATTTCTTTTTCATTATTTATTAATTTTAAAACAATATTAACACTTGAATATATTCGTCAAAAGTTATTATACATTTTGCAATTAGTTTTTCAGTTTATTAATTCATTTTAGAATATAAAATATTTAAAGTAAAAATATTTTTTCTTCAATTTTATTTGTGAGTTTGTCCGGAACATTTTGCACATGTCATTACACATTTTCGTATGAAATAAATAAGAAATTCGTGTTTTTAATTGTGAGTTTAGTGTCAAATATGTTTTGAAGTATAAAACAGAAAGATTGAATCGTATATGAATTTAATACATTTATATATATATATATATATATATATATATATATATATATATGTATATAATAATTTATATGTATGTTGTTAAAAATATAGGGATACAAAATAAAACAATCTCAATAATACAGCTTACAATGTGTGTTTTTGTTCCAATAAATACAATTATTAATAATTGAAGGTTATTATGGTCCGACATGTAATAATTTTAAATTTCATTATAAAACGTTACAACTATTACAACTTCATCGGCTCAAAACGGCTATATTTTTTTCGACAGGTGATTCGTCAATTACCTGATAGAGAAAAATTATACAAAATAATAGGAGATATTTTGAGGATTGAAATATACTCTTTTTTCCATAAACACTAATTTTCTACAAAAATGGAACCGAATTAATTTGTACACCTAATATTATTATATAAATTAAAAGTGTATTTAACATTCAGTAATTGAATGTATTAACTGTGACTGTTAAAGAAACGTGACGATAAAGTATCCCAAGTTCAATAGTTATGAAAATTAGATTATGTATAAAGAAATATCTTAAAATTGTCACCTGTACTTATTTAATTCTGTTAGGTTTTTCAGGATTGTAGTAATACTTAATGAAGAAAATACAAAAAAAAAGAACTGTAAGAATAAAACTCATTAAGTGTGTTATAAAAAGGTCAAGCGGTTAAAGAATTACCGTTTTTTTTTCACCCCAGTAGATTAAAAATCCAACAATAAGTAATTAAAAAAATAAATGTTACGTTTAAACTGTATAATAAGATAAATTGTTTCAGTTTCTTGTATTTCGTTACATAACGTATTTAAATTATCATGTATAAATTTTTTATTCGATTTTTAGATCAACAATAAAGATCAAACGTGGTTTAATCAATCTGAAAACATGCAGTTATACACTTTTTACACTTTTAATTATGATAATATAAAAGATAAACAAACGTAAAGACTTACTTTATACAAACTACGTTCACTTATAAAAATATTTCTCAGACACGTATATGAAAATGAAAACAACAAGATTATAATGGTGTGCAAATTGGTAGTTGCCGAGCGGAACTGCATCACATTCAAAACATTTCATGCACGTTTTACACTTCAACCTTGGATGCTATATCAAATCTAAATATTACTGTGTATGTATCGAAACTATCCGTTAATTATTTTTCTATCAATGTTACCGTATTTCTCGAATGTCAGATGTGTTCATTGATTTTTTAATTGAATTTACTGTACATGTCAAGTATTAATTAAGAAAGTACTCGTTTTCCTCTTTTATTTCAAAATAGTTTTGTTATGTACGGCGTTTTTGTGTTCACTGGTGATGTTCTGTAATGGAGAAATGTTAAAGTGTTTATTTTTGTTAGTGTTTATTTTATCGTTCTTAAAAAGTATTTTCTAATACTTTTTTAAATTATTTCCTTTGTTTAAAACGTGGATGAGTCTGTGAAAAATATTTATAATTATTCATCTTTGATTCGTTTCAAGCTTTATAAATTATGACAATAGAATTTGTAAGTATTGTTTTTCTGAATACTTTAATTTACAAAAAATATTTATAGATACGATTTTATATATATATATATATATATATATATATATATATATATATATATATATATATATATATATATATATTGCATTTGATTTCTAAAATGTATTAAATGTAAACACCTGATGTTGCTCGGACTCTTAATAGCAGCTTATAAAAATAGAAAATGAAAATAATCAAGCCAGGACATTATGATAAATTCATATTTTGCAATTATTTCAATACAGCTTTTTTATACAGTATTTCTAGGTACAATTTAACATATTAAACGCCATTACTGGAAATCGTTGGAATTTTCGAAAACGCTTCACATGGTTTGGTTATAGTTCCCTTCGAATTGATTTTGGTTTTCCATAGTGATATGTTTTGTATACGCAACAGCGGCGACTAATTTTAGCATTATCAAAAAAAATATTTCAAAAGTGAATAAAAACTAGTCTGTTTTAAATTGGAAATTCATTTATTTCATTAAAATACGAATCAAATGACTTAATAGTTGCTGAAACACTTCGTGTGGAGAAAAACATTGCATTTTTACATATATATATATATATATATATATATATATATATATATATATATATATATATATATATATATATAGTCTAGTTCTTGCAAAGTACATCTATTCCACTTTTTTCTCACTTTCTTAAAAATCGAAAAAATTAATAATGTAGTTCTATTTTTATTGAGTCAGTGTTTACTGTTATTTAAAAAAATCTTGAAAAAAAATTATTTCTTAGCAGAGAAAAAAATATCCAAAGTTAATGATGCGTATACGCAACAGCGACGCTTAATGGGTTAATTTTCTTGTAAATATGATATTTTATTAAAAAAAAGTAATTGTATCAAAAAAATAATAATAAAAACTTTGATCTTCAGGTTGTTATGAAATAATTTACATAAAACAAATCTGTCTATATTACATTCAAATGTTTCTTCAGTGAAGACATATTATTCTTATAAAGTATGTCCGTATATGTGGTGTACAACTTTTAAATTACTCTCAAATTGAATTACGTTCTGCAATTCGTACGTTCTTCATCAAGAACGCAGCTCTAATAATAGTTATAAAACAAAACAGGAATCTTATTTGTGGACATTGAGACATAATAACGTATGTAAAAAACAAGACCGAAGAGCTGTTTCGTTGATGTATGTTTGGATGTGCTTTGTTGTTGCACATCACTGACGTGGTAAGCACGTGAGCCTGCGGTGCTTCCGAGTTTGTCTCTCATCGTTTGTGTTCTGCTCGTCCGCCCGTGCGGCACGGGTACCGTTAAAAACTAAGTGGCTGTCGATGATGATGCGCACAGACGATGACCAATGCGTTTTGTTGGCTGATTCGACGTGCACTGTACCACACGTTACACAATATACAATAATTAGGTCTGTTTAATTATTCATTGTTTGGCGCACATTGAATAAATCTTAATCAATGATTTCGGTCTGTAAAGAATTCACAATTGGACTAGAGGCCATCAAATGTGTTTGATCAAATTAATCCGTAACGAGAAAATGCGATAGCGCTTGTTATTTACGTTTATTTATACCTCTCGTTTGTGCCTCGACATTTTATTTTAGTAGCTTAATTGTAATTAAAAGGTTGTTAATGAATTTGCAAAACATGATTTATAATCATCATGTTGTAAGAACCGTTTAGCTTACGTGTGTTAATAAAGAACAGGTTCCAGTCATTTTTTCCACTGTTCATTTCTTGATTTTCATTCAGATAGTAATACTATTTGTCATTTATAAATTATGTTTGCCAATGTTGTAAAATTATATATATATATATATATATATTACATTAGAATTGATTCATTATTAGAACTAATAAATATTGAAAGAATAGAATTTTTCGTCACGGATTAACAAGTTCTACAGTTGAAATAATAATAACAAATCATGTAGGTAAAACAAATCCATCCAAATATTCTGTGCACGTATTACTGTTAAAAAATATTATTATTCAAAAATTATTTTTACTATGTTATTTATTATTATTTTTCCATAGAGTCATCATTCCGTAAAGAGACTGTTTTGTATTAGTAGTATTTTTTGTTAATCTTTTAAATTTCACAAATTTTATATATATATATATATATATATATATATATATATATATAACTACAATAACGAAACACAATTACAAATACGATGATATCAATTAATAAAAATAAAATTTGATATTATTTAAGAAAATTATTTCTGTTAAGTCATTTGATTTAATATATACTATAATTCACTTGACTTTTATTAATTTCTTATAACTTTTTTTCATTATTTTTTTTTAATTACTGTATTTGCAAATGTGCAAATAAGTATGTATAGAGTAATTAAATATTCATGAATTTATTTCATTTTATTATTTATTTATAATGTTATTGGATTGTATCAATCAAAAAGTAAAGTACCATTTCCTTTTGCGAGACTGAATTAGCAAAATTGATTAGTATAACAGATAAAATCGTTTCCGTAAGTTAAACGTTATTATTTATCTAGTTTTTGATTATTCATTTATACAAATTAGTTTCATGTAAAACATATGTATATTATGGTAATTTATTCGTATCATTTTTTATTTTTTATATAAACAAATAGAAGAAAAGGTGTACGTCCGGGTAAAATTATATATATATATATATATATATATGTATGTGAATTCTGTAAAATAGAGTAATTGACATAAGCTTATTTCTTATTTGTAGTGAGATGGCTTTAAAAATTCTAAATCAGAAAATTAATGCATACATCCGCTGTCACACTAATTTTATATAAAATATATACATACATTCATAAACATTTATGTATACTTATACTTATTTCAGACCGAAATTATTTCTTAGTTGTTTAAAAAAAGATAAATGATTGATACTAAAGACAAACGTAAAAAAGTCACAAAACAGTTTAGACACTATGGATGAATTCATTCTCACAAATTAATTCTTTTTCCACCTCACAAACCACACCAAAATTTCTTCTATCAAATATATCCAATAAACTATTTTTTTTGGTTGTCGCTTATGCTCATTCATATGTGAATTAGATTTTTCTTTAACTTTGTGCTCTAAGAGTGTTGTCGTTGTTATCGAAATGGTCAGAAGTGACAATCAACAACAATTTATTGAATATTTTTCTGATAAATTTGGACCTGGTTTGTGGGTCGAAAAAAGAATTCATTTGTTGAAATAAAAAAAAATGTATATTAATCACAAATAAGAAGTCAGTTGTAGTTTTCTAGTAGTTTTGGTAGGTTCTCTCTCTCTCTCTCTTTATATATATATATATATATATATATATATATATATATATATATATATATATACTGATACTAAAAATTAACATATAATTTTATAAAAAGTATACAATTTCCTTTATTTTTCAATTATAATAGATATTTTAAAGTTCTGATAATTTTGTATTGATTGGTAAACTATGTTATCATGAATTATCAGTTTTTTTTAAAAAAATTAAACATTAATCGATAGAACTAGAAGTTTTATTGACTAAAAATTAAAATTATTTTTAATTTTTATTGTTCGTATAATTTATGAATTATTATTTTTGTAAAAATCATTAGAAAACATCATTTATTTCGCATGTAATAAATTATTGTACGATCGGTTTTTATTTTCTATTTTATTAGATTTGAATCAAAATGTTTTGTAATGAAAAGCGTATGTCATCTTAATCAAAATTTATGTGCGTTGATATTTCCATAAGAGCTATAAATATTACATTTCACTGTTACACAATTCTTTTCTACTTTTGAAATTTATTTTTGTGATTTATGTTTTTTAATGTTGTTCTCGGTTCACAGTAGTTGAAATTCGTACACAGATTAATATATAATCTTTAGAACTACTTTTACCTTATTGTCATAAAATAATTTTTTGAATACGGTGATAAATTATGCCATAGAAACTTGATCGGACCGATTAAATATTTCAAATACTTACATATGTATATTGAACAGTGTATTGATAACATTGTTTGTGTTTGTATCGCGGTACAATTTATTATTCCAATCTTTTTTCAGTTTCGAAACGCGTTATAAATCAATACAGAATACATATTTTATATGCACGTCGTGTAAATTTGTGATTTTTTTATTTTGAATAAAAAACAAGTTTATTTATTAGTATTGTACACCTCTCTCTGTGTTAATATATTATAAATACTCGTTCATGTATATTTTTGAATAGATTTCTAGGGTAATGAAATATTCATTTATACTTGTTAAATATTTATTCATACATCAAAGCTGTAATTTATTTTCGCATGCGAGTATTATTGAATTGTATGAAAATATTTCTTAAATAGGATAAAGTAGTATTTTATTTTTAAATAAGACTAATTATTAATTTGTATGTTATTTTAGGATGTAAGAAATATTTTCTATATTATCTATTTAAGCATTTACAAAAACACGTTTTAATCAAAGATTTAAAATCAAATACTTGAAACGTTGACCGTTCCACGATTTGTATTATTTTGAAAAGGATCACTAACAAATTTAACTATTTCTTGATAGTCTCGCTGTTGTTTGTTTTACAAGGACAAATAAAAAAAGCTGACTCACAGATGGGAAACTGTTAACTCGTGTGTCGAAAATACCTTATAGAACTTGTGGCTCTTGCAAACCAGCAGATAAATTTGCCAAGTAGCTGAAAGTTACACGCTTTTGTGTTTGAAGTGGCTGAATAGGTCTGTCTGTTTTAGAAGAGTTTCAAAAGTTTCTTTGTGCGAGTATTTTTTTGTAACGGTTCTACTAATCGATTAAGAAATGGTCATCTGACGTGAATATCTGCGATCGGTTGGAATTTTTTTGTTACTCTCCAACTGTTTAATTCGTAGTATTTTTCGAAACGCGTTCTCCGATATAATTTGAACAAAAACATTTGTCAACTTTTTCCTTTGCTTCAGATCGAGATTCGACCGATGCCATTAGATTGTATATATATATATATATATATATATATATATATAATATGTGTGTGTGTATAATGACACGTTTTATCGGTGTTAATCTGTTTTATATAGAAATAATCTTTTCAATTAGTAAATAATTTCTTTTAATGAAACAAGAATTTCACTTGGTGTATTTTTTATATTTAGCAGAAAATGTCATTTAATCGATAAGAAGTATATATATGTTGAACTATTATTATAATATTATTACTTAAACAAGAGTTAATTAATAATATATCAATATTTCGGTATTTTTTTTCTCTAAACGACATTCATCTTTATTTTTAATTAATGTATATATATATATATATATATATATATATATATAGATATGTTTATATATTCTCTATATATACAGGTATATGTTTATATATTCTCTATATATGTTTATATGTACTCTATTTGAATTATTAGAGAATATGTATATATTCTGTAATAATCCAAATAGAGTACATTTAGTTGTAATTAAATTTATTGAACAGATATTATTATAAATGGTTCCAGTGAAATAAAAAAAAAATTTATAGCGGTTTTTGTAATTTAAAATAAGTATTTTAATATTTAATATAAATCTGTGTCATTATATGTGTTCATATGAGTGTGTGTATGTATTGGTTTGGTAGGAAAATGATTGCTGTTTATAAGATTCAAATTCATATACATTTTTCTCAACTAATAATTAACTTTATTAATCGAAATAAGTACCATTAGAATCGATACATTTTTCGACTTAATTACAACTTTATTTATTCCGGTGGTGTGCAATTCCGGAGTTGATAAAATCTTGAAATGCACTTTCAGTAGCAGCATGGTAGTTGAAAACACTGTAAGAAGTCGTCGAAATGCTTAAACAAGTGATAATATGTTGTCGAGATGTCTTGTGAGTATGATGGATGAGGAATGTTTCATAGCCCAATTCATTCAACTTTTACAGGGTCAATCGTGTGACGTGTGATTATGCATTGTCATGCAGCAGGATTAGAACTTTTCGATTGACCAGTACGGGAACCAGACGTCTCATTTCTTGGTGCATTTTGTCGATTTCATGAAAACTCTCAGCTGTAATGATTTCGCAAGGATTCAAAAAATTGTAGTGGATTTTACCGAACGCAGACTACCAAACAGTCGCCATAATTTTCTTTTAGTGTAATTTCGGTTTCACGAAATGCTTTGGGGCTACATTTTTGTCCAACCATTGCGCAGACCGCTTTCTGTTGTCGTAAAGGATCCACTTTTCGTCTCACGTCACGATATTAACATGAACACGATAACATGATACCTTCATTGTAACAAATTAAGGTTAGACTTCAGAAAACGAAAACCACAATTATTTTTCCTACCAACCTAATATATAGTTTTTCTTTTCATATAACTGATTTGATTTTTTGTTCAATTTATCTTATGGTCATATTTAGTTCTCAAAAACTGAAATCACAAATGTATTTAAAACAGATATTTTATGTGATTCGAAAATATTTTCTAATTCTTTCAAAATAAGTGTCATAATAATTGTTATTAACAAAACTAATTGTTAATTTGAATACAGTTGTAAAAGTAACTATTATTTTGACTGATAGTGCAAGAATGTTTTTGTATATGATCACAAAATAGTAGAAACACTCTCAAATAAATTCGATTTTTTTTTGTTATTAACGAAAAATTTGTTATACTTGTACTTTTTATTATTGCGCGTGAGAATAATTCGAAAAAATATGCCGAGTAGTTTCGTTGAATGGTATGTGCATAAGTTAAATATCTTGTGTGATAGTGACAAATGAATTTTAAACAACAAAATTTCAACTGGAATTTGACAGCGCTAACTGATTACTTATTATATAACATGAAACTTTTTTAACGAATTTCACTCGAATTGTTTCCTAGTTATGTGCTGAAGGGTACATTCGCATATACAGGTCATCAACACGTGTGTATGCGTGCGTTTTTGTTGTTGTTTAACGCGTGTTTTTGACTATACGAAAAAAGTGTCATAATGTGAATTTTATTCAAGTCACTCTCTTATACGAACGTACGATTAATGTTTGAGTCAAAGTTAAATTCGTTTTAATGTTTTCAAATCTATTATCAACATTTTTTTATAAATTTTAAGTTAAACAGAGTATAACAAAAAAGCTTCAATCATGTTGTTTCGTTATTAGTCGTTGTAATATATTATTATATTTAGTGAATACGTTCTGGATTTTACTTTTTCTTAATACCTGTTTATGTCTTCGTGTGTGGGTTTTCTTTTAGATTCTAAGAGTTTTCTTTCGTTTTATTTATGTTGAAGTAATATTAAAACGTTTATTTTCATTTTTAATATAATTTTTATATTTTAAAATAGATTACTTGATTTTTATAAATTCTAGTTATTACCAATTTCGTTATGAAAAAATAATATTTTATCGTTTATTAAATCGATTACAACTATGATAAAAAAGTGATATTATTAACAGTGATATAATTAACAGATATATATATATATATATATATATATATATATATATATATATATATATATATATATATATATGTATACCTTTCGATTAATTACATGCATATAAAAATTCAACTAGGTAATGAACGTCAAGTGTCTAGTTTTATGTTTATTATTATTAGAAATAACATTTATGATCGTGCAATCATGACTCAAACATGAACTTTATTTCTGTTTTATATTAAACATTTCCTATGTTGAATTATGTGCCTTATATTACTGTGTTGAATTTAAAGCGTGGGTTTACAGAAAAATAAAGATTGTATTTAAGTTTGTTTTGTATAAATAAGATGTAAAACCGAATAACAAAATTCACTTCTAAATAGGTTAATGTGTTGTGATTGTAATATAACATGTTCTTACACTCGCACACATATGTGTGTGTGTATATATATATATATATATATGTGGGTGTGTGTGTATTTAAATTAATGAATTAATATATACAATATTCTTTTTTCGATTACATTTCTACATTCTCGACTTCATCAATTACATGTTTGTGTTTATTCAATGTTTGCAGAATGTTTACAAGACGTTGAGAAAATATTTATTTTTCATGATTACTGTTTCTATTTACATTTAGAGTTCGTGGGAAGAGGAATGTATTTTAAATCCAAATGTTGCTAAAATAAGGACAATATACTTGTATGCATATAAATCGTAAGATATTTTATCCTTTTATTTTCATATATTTTTTTCTTTCTACTTGTAATATACTCGTATGTACTTCTGTTTAATAATTTATTTTTTAGTTGTTATTTAATAACTAACAAAAGTAATTAATTACGTGGAACCATTTTCAGTTAGGTATTTTTTTTAATATTATATGAATTAGGTATTTAATTTCTTCTATTGGTGTGTGTATATATATATATATATATATGTATATATATATATGTGTGTGTATATATATGTATGTGTATATATATATATATATATATAACTTTTTGCGTGTGTGTGTTTTTAAAAGTAATAATGTATGGATGTGTCTATTCGTTTTTTATTCGTAATTGTGTATGTGTTATGTATTTCATGATGAATGTATGTATTTAAAATCATGTTAGAGCGGCCGCTTGTTCTTGTTATTTTATGATTTTGTAATAACATAGTAGCAAACTAATTTGATAAAATATCTAAGCGCGATGCTACATTTCTCTGAATCTTGATTATGATTTATCAAAATACACTCGTTAGAAATGACATTGTAAAAACTTCTTGTTCAAGTATTTTCAGCGATCTCTGATTCCGCAAAATGTCATGACCTGTTCAAGATGCCAATGACATCAGATATGTTTTAAACACTTTTTTATATATTTTTTTACGTGGTCTGTCTTTGACGTTATATCATTGAGAGAATTTGTTATTTAAGACTTGTCAATTACTTTCGTTATTTGTTTATGAGACGTGTATTTGAAATTTGACAGGCGATTTATATTCTCAGCAGATGTTTGACGTTCTCAAAAGTTGTTTTATTTTTTTTTATTGTTTTCAACAGTGTTTATACAAAGATTTGTTTGTATACTGCTTGATATGCTCTAGTCAATGAAAAAAAATCACTTACATTTCTTTGAAAGAGAAATGTGTATAAAAAGTGACACTGGAAAGAGTAATTTAAATTTTTAATAGTACTAGAGATGAAATCTAAATATAAATACTCTTATAAGGAAATGTAGAATTATTAAAAAGATCTCTCTCTTTCTCTCTTTATATATATATATATATATTAACCATTTTGATTGAAAATTATTGATTATTAATAAAATAAGGAGTCAAAAATGTAATTGAAAGAAATTTACGCATATGAGTAACATATTTACATAAGTATCGTATATCACATATTTATATTTCTTATTAGTTTATTATATATATATACATGTTAATTGAAAAAAAATAATACTGGGTTGACATTGTTTTAATTTTTAGTCATAAATGAAATGTATGTATGTATATATATATATATATATAGAGAGAGAGAGAGAGAGAGAGGGGGGGGGGTAGAGAGAGAGAATGATGCAACTCAAGCTTCCACATGGAAGTATTAAGAAAAATAAAAATTAAAAAAAAACATGTTATCTCCTATTTAGTATTTTATTTTAATTGTATTTTAGTATAGAATTGATCTAAAAATACTAAATAAAATATAACAAAACTTTTCGTAATCTCTGCGCCCTCATTTAATATTTCTATGTGGAAACTTAAATTGACTCATATTATATATATATATATATATATATATATACATGTATAAGTGTACATTATATAAAAGTATCTGACAAATTAAATAAGTAACACAATTTATCAAAATATTAATAAATGTTTTTAACCATTTCGGGATATTACATATCTTTATTTTTAATTAATATATATATATATATCTATCTATGTATATGTAAGTGTTGCATGTATGTTATTTTAAATTAATTTCAGTAAACAAATTGTCTAAATACTAAACAAATTTTATCTTGTCACATATTTGACAAAACCTGCATTGAATTTCTAAAACAATGGAAACTCGGGAATTATTCATTCTGCGTACTGTGTTTACGATGTAAACGATTAACTCTTCATTTATCCACTCATGTTTTCAATACAACGAAATTTAACATCCTTTTATTTACATTCTGAATTCTAACAGTTCTTTCATAGAGAATTAATTGAACTAATCAGATTTAAACATGCAATTTGAACTGTATTTGACTGAAACAATATATTCAGAGAATATTCATTTTTGGCATATGAAAAGTATTATGTAAGCACAATATTAATAATAATTAAATAAATGTAATATTAAAATAAAATATAATTCCAAGATTTGAATGAAATATTTGTGATTGAATATACTATTCAGATTATAATTTGACAAACATTACGTTAGTTTATAAGAAATTAATGTATTTATATATTTCTAAAATATTTTAATTACATATTTTTATAAAGAAGCTACATTAGTAACTCAATAAACTTTGGAGAAGTATAAAATAGCAATAAAAATAATTAGCGTGTAGTGTATATAAAACGTTCGTTAATATTTATGGTATATTTTAATTAGTTCAGATATTAATTATAATTTATGATCAACTAGTATGCATATGAAATATAGTTGTTTTTTAAAACAATTATTTGAAATAGAAATAGATGGATATTCAAAACAAATATGTGTTTCAAAAACTTAAATTCCAATTTTAAATATATGAAATTCATTATGTCAATTGTTTTGTATATAATTAAAAATTTTTTTGCAAATTTATTTCAAATTGAAAAAAATATTTAATTTATTTGATTCCTAATGAAAAATTGCAAATAATTTATAATTAATTATAAACAGTATTTGGTTAGGTTCATGGTAATAACAGATTTTATCAAAAAATATATTACCATATAAATTTTGAATAATTTATAGCAACTGTATTTCTTGTTTTAAAAGTAACTATGAAAAAACTAATAGACAGCAAAGATTTAAAATATATATTTTCTTCACTTTTATATTTAAATTTTAATACTTTTAAATATTCATATGTATATATATATATATATATATATATATATATATATATATATATATATATACACATAGTTTTCTTTTTATGGATTTGAGAATATTCTCTTGCATCAAAAAATTAACATTATACACATGCACATGTGTACCTGTATCTGTATTTGCCTCTTTTTCTTAATAAATAATCATTATTAAGATGTTTTCTGATGTTTATCATATACATTTTTTATACGCTGCAGCATATTTTACACTTCATATAAAACCAGTTAGCTATTTCTTTTAACAGTTATACTATTGCAAATACCATATGGCATTTTATTTGTACATTATCAGTAATTGTGATCATGAATGATTTCTTCAACTCAACTTACAAAAACAAGTGTTTCTTCTTCACTTTTTTTATTTTAAGTCATTATTAGTCCGAACAGATGTCTATTAAAAATTAACTGTCAATTGAGTTTTTAGTGTAATGACAGCGGAATGCTATTATTTGACTATAACCTTATGTATTAATATATGTATGTATATATATATATATATATATATATATATATATATATATATAAATTCATACGTATACACATACCTACATATGCATACATACATGTTATAGGTCTTTGTAATTTTAATAACGTGTGTAATAAATAACATACAGAATAAATGTAAAATGTATTCATGTGAATGCTTCATTGCGAAAAAACAATATGATTTTTGTTTGCAAGGTAGATTTTAGTTTTATGATTTTTATTTCGTTTATTACAATTCAGAAGTGTAAAAAATATTTATTAATGATTCTGTAATAGGTAAAATTTGGCTATGTTGAAATTTGTTTCTGTCCAATTATATTTATATTTTTTTATTGATTTACTCATGGCTTTTTATTATATGTGTGTATATATATATATATATATATATATATATATATATATATATATATACAGTTTTAATAACATTTAAATATATTTTATTAAATTCCACATGTACTTTAAAGCTTGAAATTGGTATTTCATGACATATATAGAGGAAAGGACACTCATAATAAAATGAACTCATTGTATAGTATAAAAATTATATTGTATACTTTTTTATAGATTTTAAACTGGAAAAAGCTTATCTGCTAATTGTTATATGATTTGTTTATTAATAAATTTTCTTTACGACGAATAAGAAAAAATATTTTAAATTAAAAAATATGTTAAAATAGTCATGAATATAAATATTACATCAGTTAGAATAGAATTTACAAAACGGAAAAATATTTTTTTTATGTTTTGGTATTATATATGTGCACTCTCTCTCTACATACATACATATATATATATATATATATATATATTAAGAAACGTTTTAAATATATATTTTATTATTTGGTAGATAATTTTAATATGTCGTTAAAGTTTATCTGGAATTTGAAATCTATATTTGATCATAAAAGAGGAAATAATATTATTTAATTGTTTTTATTTTTTTCATATTTTAATATAATAAAAGTGTTGTAAAAGTGTGTATATTAATTGTTTAATATACATTTTCTTCTATATTCATTATTATGTAATATAATTTTTGATAAGTTCTCTTCATTATGACAAAATATTTTTTTATTTGAAACAAGAAAATTGAATATATAAATTTTAAAACTATTATTTAATTCAAATATATCATTTGCAGATTTAAAAATTATCGTTCGTTGATTTTATTGTAATTAAATGAAAAAAAGATATGTCAAGTACTTCATTTCCGAAATATTGTTCATGATATTCAAGTTATAGTTTTCTTGAATATGATGATAAATAAAAAAAATAGTTACTGTTAATATGAAGTATAATACTTTTACTGTTATTATAAAGTATAATAACAGTAAAATATAATATTTCTTTCTGTTTAAATTATTTCAAGAATATGAAAATATTTTGAACTTTATATTTTTTCTGTGATAATAATTAAGAATATTAATGTGAACTATGATGTATACTGGTTATGTATATATATATATATATATATATATATATATTTAAATATTTTATGGAAGCATATAGGAAGTAAAATATTTGTTAAACGGTTTATTTGTAAAGGAAATATAATTTTTATTTGAACTTTGGCAGTTTTTTCAACATAAGTGTGCTTCTACGGTATTTATGTATATTTTTAATATAATTTACATCTATTTACATATTTATCAAGTTTTTGACACTTTCTTCTTTAAGTGATAGTGTCAAGAATGTTCTAAACTCATAATTCCCACGACCAAACTATATATATATATATATATATATATATATATATATATATATATAACATTATCTTTGAGTAAATATTTCACATCCATGTGTTAAGCCATGGGATTTGTTTGAAATTATGAATGCTGTTTTTAACATCAGCTGATCAAATGTGACTAAAACCGGTCAGACGAATGAATACAACCTGTAAAGCGATATGTTTCAGTAATATTTAAATTTACTGAGAGATTTTAATGATGGTATAGGCGTGCGAACTTAATGTTTATTTTTATAAATAGTTTAAGAAATTTATCTGTTTGCTTTTTCAAATAAATTTATCAGATGTTATATTTCTCGTATAAAGTATTTAGTGGATATTTTATTTTCGAACAGATAATGGTTTATGTCTTTTTTTTCGTTATAAACATATTTAATAAGTTTACGTATATTATTAACTGTAAGAATTATTTTATTATTTACTTATATATATATATATATATATATATATATATATAATATATATTAATGAAGCATTTAAACATTTTTGTTAACGAATTTAAAATTTATACACATATACACACGCAAATATATATATATATATATATATATATATATATATATATATATATATATATATATTCAATATAAACAAGAATGTTAATACATAAAATGTTATCTATTATTTTTGTATCATTTATTTCAAGTAAAAAAATAAACGTTCACATTTTACATGTACGAATAAAGTGTTAACATGCAGATGGCGTGTTTTGTTTGTTGTAGTGTGTATGAGGTATTTAACTTTTAAATAGATTTAGTAATCATTGAAGTAGTAAAGATGACATAATAAAATGTTAAAAATCTTACCTTAAAGAATACCGGCTGTGATACAAGTTTCTCTATGAGTCTGCAGAAATAATCGGTACACTATGTCTCTCAGTCTTTGCAACTATTAAAACCAGCACGTCAAGTGTAAATAATAAGAGATTATGATCGTCAAATTATTCGCGAGAGTGAATAGTATCAATCACAACAGTATACACAGCTATTACGCGAGAGTAGTTCAATTGTTTGAATGAACAGACATATCTTTGAGCTGATGATCAGAGTCAACGTACTGTGCCGTTCAGAGTCTATATAATACAATGTTGATGGCCAACACTGAAGACCAATTGAAGTACGCGCCAAGTCCAAGAAGCGCGTCTATTGCAGTGACCGAAGGCCGTGTTTGTGATGTTTATATCACGCGGACGTTGATGCTGTTGGCGATGGTGCTCTTGAACTTGCGTGTGTTCACGGCCACGAACGCGATAGAAATACTTTGACGGGCGCCGAGTGCGACCACTTTTCCTCCTTCAACTCTTTGATTGCAACTTCGCTACCTGTTGGTGAACTTGATGGTTTTGCTATAAACACTCTGGTGGGGATTATATATATACCGGCTCATACGTTTAACGTATATATCCGTTTCTATTTATGTACTTGCATATTTTGTACACACATACGTATTCTTGGATTCTCATTGGATGAGGATTCGCTTCTCGTTTGTTTTCTTTTTATATGCTCTGTGTACTTTTTTCTTGAAATGTATTGTAAATCTTGTTCCATGATGCTGTCTTATGCTATCGCTACTTCCTCTTAAAACAATGCTTCGTTTATGGTGGTACCATACTCATTCTTTTTTAAATATCACATTGCCTGTGTTACGGATCTGTAAAGATTAAAAGTAATGCAGTTTATTATTCAGTTTCTTATGCAATTAGTTAAAAATTCTCTGATGATAATGGTTTATCGTTTTTGTTATATAACTACTTCTCCATGTTTTTCTTTTACATTACCCTTTATTTTATTATTCTGATTTTATTTAATTACGATATTTATATGTGTGATAATTTTATTTTTTTTTAAAACTACAAAACACAATGTATTTTTAATACTCATTAATAAATGTAACATTTTTAATAATTACTTTCATTTATCCATATAAACGTACGAATATACGTATATGTAAAAAAATTATATGGAAATATATTTTAATTAATTTTAAAAAATTACTATTAATACCAAAACATTGAACTTTGTATAGGAATATGTACAATTAATACATCTATAATAGTGGATTAATTAATATATAGATATTGAAGTATTTATAAATATACAGATAAACTAATATGTTTTATAATAACTACATTTCAATATATGAATTATTTGTAAAGGGGAAATAATTTATATTAAAAATAATTTAATAATTCTCTCACTGTTTTGTCAAAAGTCATAAATTAGTTTTTTTTAAAAAAAAACTATTATAAATTTTCTGTTGCGTTTAATAGTTTATAATGAAGTATATTATATACTATATATTATATTATATATTATATACTATATATATATATATATATATATATATACACACTGTATTTTGTTATATTAAAAATTTATTTGGTACAATAAAATTTATATAGAAGCTTTATGTGATATAAGTGAAAGTAGTTGTTAATATATTGAATAATTAACAATAAGTATTTATATATTTACTACAAAAACATTCGTTTACCTAAAGTCATTTTATTATAACTTAATAAATGCTTTAAAGTGTATAAAATGTAATTGTTATAAAACTAATATTTAAAATTTTATATATTTATATATATATACATATGTACATACGTAAATATGTATAACTAGTTTCACATGTACAGTAAATTTTTACATTTTGTTGACCGATATAATGATTTGCACATTAACATATTTTCGGTAAGGTCAGGAAGGTCATGTAATTATTTAAAATTTGTATTGTAACTCGTGTCATAAAATAGTTGTAGAACTAATTAGGAATAATAACAGTGTGTACTTGTTTTTTTCGTCTCAGAATAATTTAGTTTTATGAATGTCTTGTTATTTGAAATTATATTTATTTTCACGAGAAGGAATATTTTAACATTGATTAATTATTTATGTAAGATATATATATATATATATATATACACGTGTGCGTGTGTGTGTGCGTATATAGATTATAATGGCACATAAATCTTTTGAATACATCGATTTTAATGTTTGATGTTATATTACTAATTTGTGTTTGGTTTAGAGATTATATCTTAAACAGATAAATTTAAATGTGTCATTGATATAAAAATGAAGTTATGTCTGATCTAAATCTGATATCAAAAATTTTTGAAATTTAACGAAGCAATTAATAGTTTGATGTGTATATATATATATATATATATATATATATATATATATATATATATATATATATATGAAACATTTCGTATGTTGCAATATATCACAATAAAATGTAATGTTGGAATGTCTTTGAGGTATGACATTTCTATAAAGTATCCATAGATCTATATCAGTATCTAAAAGACAGAAATTTTGACTATGTTAATTATGTTATGATGAACTGGTGCTCTGTAATTTTTGTTGTAAGGTGAGTATAAGGTTATAAACCTCTAGAATGAATATTTATGAGATGTTTACTGTATACTTGGCTGAAGAAGACCTTGAGATAACAACTAAAATGTGTCTGTGCATGCAATAATTGTGATATATTTTATTGAGGTTAACAACTTTTCGCCTTTTTACGAGAAGGAAGAATCTGTTTTAATTAGATAATATTATTTTTACGTTATTAACAAGTTTATTTTTATAATTATCAGATATATTCATGTATATTTCGTCTGATGAATAGACTATACATACGCGAACAGTTATAGCTCGACATGATAATAGTTAAAAAAATCTTATTTTCAAGATCTATTTATTTAAGTTTTTGTATATAGAATGTTTTTAAAAAAAACTCTCACAACTGTACGCGAATAGAATATGTGAAAATATTTAAATGTAAAATTCATAGTTCTAGATAAAAGCTTTTTGAATTCATGACTAGAAGTATAGCGCACCATTTAACACAGAGTTCATAAATATTATTTAAAATTTTAAATGGATCCACTGTCAAGTTATACACTATATATTATTCTCCGAGTTCTCCGTTTTAGGACTTACGAGTTAAAATATTTTATCAACATAGTAAAACTGAAACAATTCATATCATCCTTCAAAGATACTCGCAGGAAACTTAACGATGATTCATATTTAAATATAAGGTTGTTTTTAATAATATTCTTAGCCTTTCATCCATAAATTTATTTTTGACGCGAGCTTCCATAAATCATTATTTTTGACTTATATTAACTTGCTTGACTTATATTCATTTTTAAGAAAACATTGGTAGATATTAAGCAATACTAACTCTTTATATATTAAGAGATTTTTTTTAAATGAAAGATAAATAGCCATTCATAGTGTTTGGATAAATATGAACTCCTTTCATAAATAAAAAAATAATAACTGGATTTAAAAGATTCTTGTAACTAGTTACAACATAATATAGACAGTACAAAAAAGTCAATAGTATAATTTCCAAGTGTTTTGTTTTATTAAATATATATATATATATATATATATATATATATATATATATCAATTGTATTAAAAAGTGAAATGTTTGCAATCGAAAAGAATAAAAGTACGAAAACAGATTCTTTGGTAAACAAAATCCTTTAATAGTGAATTTAAAAAATGAAAATGAATGTGAATTTAATGAAATATAATATCTGAAATTATATTTTTACAATATTGATTGGTCCTGTTTACTAAAAAATTCCAAAAAGCATTTTAAATAGTTAAAAATGATGTGTTAATTTTTTATGAAGTAATCTGATGTTTCCTTTCTATAAAATGTATATAATATTGAAAATAGTTCATTCAGTTGACGATTAAATCTTAAAAAAGAAACGCAACGAACCTGTTTATCTTATGGGAAAATATGTAAGAATACAGTCAACATATTTAATTACATTATGACTATAAATGAGTTAGATCGTTTGTATAATACATGCAGACACGGATCATTGCTTTTTATTATTATTAATTAAACTAATTCGTTTTTATAGTATATTTAGTGGTAATATATAATAAAAGTGAATTTTCTGAGATAAAGTACATAAAATGTATATAATTAAAAATTTTTTTCTTGTTCAGAATACATACCTTACAAAAGGATTGAAACTATTTGTGTTAAACTTGCTGCTTGCGTGATAATGCTCATAACATCTATAATTATTAGCGGTATGAAACAAAAAAAATATACAGTTTTCAACGTGTGATGGCTATTGTGCCATTAAATTAATATAGTCCATTAGTTTCCTTTATATTTCCGTATTTGTCTCATATGGAATGCATTTAGATTAATTATTTTTTTATTGATAGTGGTATGTAAATATTTTTTTATTCGAACCAGTTTCGTAAACATGTATGTAATATTATCATCGATGTATATTTATAAAAATACACACACATACACACATATATATATATATATACATGTTTATAAATAAAAAGTATCTATTTTTTTAAGAACCAGAGGGATTTACCCCCTATTCGCTACGTTCACCGACCTCGATCGCTGACTCTCACTCTCTCCTAACAAATAACAGAAATTAACAAATTATACTCGCAAATAACCCGCATAAAATGTGTCGTCAATTTTTTATTGGAAAAGTTTATAAAAATTGTTTTTATATGAAATTTTAGAATAACTCGAAATTTTTAAAAATAATAAGATTATTAAATAATGGAAATTTTTATTAAAAAAGTTATGTCTGAATAAAATAATAACATAAAAAATAATTCTTGTTAAAAATTGCCTTAGAATTCATTTTTAACAAAATAAGAATTATATTTGAAAGAGTATTGTAGATTAATTTATAAAAAATAAAGTAGTTCCGGAGAAAATATTTTATTTTTAGTCAATCGATTACATTTTAGATTGTATCGAATTTTATACGGTAATGAAAAACATGTTACTGATGAGTGCACATTACTTAAAAAAATATGAAACTGTAATGCATTTTACGATTATCTGTACATAGTATATAACTACTAATATCATAAAAAAGTCGATTCTTGTATTTGCAAAACAAGAAATATATCAATAAAATATTTAATCGTTGGAATATTTTTAATATAAAAAGGATTATATCTAATTATCATTTCTACAAAATAAATTAACATTAATCACATTTACTAAATCTTTAAATTATATTTTTAATATCTACTCTGTGATGTGTATACTAACTGTTTATTCTTTAAAATATTAAACAAATTATTCTATTCATAAAAACTTATTAATTTTTATCACTAGTATAAAATTAATGAACAAATGAAATGACAGTGAATACACTTACTATAGTTTAAAAATGAAATTATTATCGACTTTCATTTGGAAAGAGTTGTATAAATATTGAATTATTTCATAATATATTTTTGTACATAATCTCTTAACTCTGTAAATGTCTATAAAATTTTATTTGCACATGAAATGGATTAAAATATTCATTTCTTCTTTACTTAATGGTGTAAATTATTGCATCACTTATATTCTTTGAAACAGTTTAAAATATTTTTTATCATGTACAGTTTGAAATAATTTAAAAAATATGTTTATTTATATTTTTAAATTAAGATTATTATGTATTCAATAATTTTTTTTCGTTCTTGTTGTAATAAAAGATATAATTTTTGTATTTATTATAAGATTATATTTAATAAGTTGTATCTTTTTGATATATATATATATATATATATATATATATATATATATATATATATTATGAATATATAATTAATCTTTATAGATTTACTTTTATATAACTACATCAACAATACGTGGCTACTTCCATAGATTCAAACACGTTCAATTTGTAACACTACAAAGCCTGATTATTGTCGGTTCATTTAATCATACTAAATTATATGAATAATAAAGGAATCATTTTCAATCACTATACACAGATGTTATGTTTATTACTCAGTATACACATATAGCTTAGGCATCGTTCTATCTCGTTTTTGATATAGTGTTTTATTTACTAAGTTTTTTATTTTTGTTTGATTGAATAGTTTTTTTAATTATTTTTTTTTAAGAAAGGAGTTAGGTTTCTTAGATGTATTTGATAATATTGTTATTAAAATTTACTTATATTTCGGTTATTATATATTAGATTGGTAGAAAAATAATTGCGGTTTATGTACTCATTTTTCAAACTTTTTTGATTCTTCGAGCTGTTTTAATTTGTCCCGAACTGTTAGATGACTAACGCCTAATTTTTGTGGAAGATTTTGAATTATTGTGCGTGGTTCTGATTCAACTAACGCCTTCAGCTGGTCATTATGAACAGAAAAAGGACACTTGCAACCTTCTTCATCTTTAAAGCTTTCGTCCCTAAGCTTTATCACTCGTTTTGAATTCGTACAAAAAATTGCTCTTATTTGCTTTAATTTAATATCCTAATTTGAAGCAAAATTTATAATAAAACCTATGTAGATTTTATCAAAATACAGATCGAAAAATGCACTTTGAAATGATATTAATGTGGACACGATGAAATGACACTTTCATTGAAAAAAATTAAGATTAGAATTTAGAAAACAAAAACTGCAATTATTTTCTACTGCTACTAACTTAATATTTAGTACAATTTAATTAAAATAAATTTCATAGTTTATATAATTTTTTTATATGTTCATTTATTAGTTTATTAGTGAAAAATAAAAAAAAGATCAAGCAATGAATTAAAATGTAGTTAAATTCATAAGTTTTGATATTTGTTAGTAATTCTCAGGTCTGAATTCATATTAAAGCCTTATGTTTTATAAAACTTCTCAAATAAAACCAATAGTGATTGCAAAAGCAAGAGAATGGGAAGTAAACATGATTGGATCAGGTTATAGAATGTTAAAAGAACTAATAAAATGTACGATTAATCACTAGCTAGGTTTCAAATAAAAGAAAATATTTGGAATAAAAGTGTAAAAAGAGTGAATCGTAACAGAAGAATTGTGATGTTAAGAATTTAATTTCTAAGAGAAAAATATAACGGAAAGATTATTAAAAAGATGAAACAAGTGAAATTCTCTTAATAGCACATTGTAAATTGATTTGCAATTTATTTTACTGTTTTTTAGTAGATAATGTCAATATAGTATTTATTTTATGGTCAGAGAACTTCTTATATAACCTTATTTGTAAAAACAAGTTTTAAAGTATGCTTTTTATGTTCGTTTTTACTTTGTTTTCATTTATTCAAATAAAACAAGTTTTATTGTAATTATTGCAAACTAGATTTATTTTTTTGTCGTAGAAATTGTAATCTTTTTGTAGTTTTATTTTAGTGCTAATGATCTCATTACATACTTTTTTTAACTTCAGTGATACTTTTATAGTATCTTTAATTAGATTATAACATATACATTAAAAAATGGGATTGTCATATCCAATTTAACAATAAAAAGAAGTAAAGGAAAAATTAAATCAAACGATATTATTAAATTAGTGTATAAAAAAGCATACTCTAACACAAATATCAAATATGTTGTTAGGATATAGTAGAAATGAAAATAAAAATTAAGTAAGTTTTAATTAAATTTCAAAGGAAACAGGTTTCAAATGAGTTCTTTAGACAAGTATCAAAACCATTTAGTATTCTTGTATGTTTCATTTACAAAGATTGTTGTGTTCAGCCTCTTTTTAATTCCAATTTAAGTAGATAGGAACGTGTTTCGCATGACCATACATTTATTATACACTAATGGGACACTGGTAACATATAAATTTAAATAGTATGATATTCTATGTATACAGTAATGTCACTTTGCTCTTACTAATGAATAGAATTTCTCGTTTTCTGATCATATATCACAATCGATATATTATCAGCGGCAGATATGCATTTGCACTAGGCAATATATTTCGCCAATTATTTTTGCAAATGTGTGGCGGACATTGCGAATCTACAAAGTGCATTGAAATGTCCTATTTTATATTTACATTTGTAGAATAATAATTATTTGAGTATTGTTTTCGTTTTGATCAAATGAACGTTATGTTCTATCTAGATTCTATTCTGATAGTAAGAAAAACTATTGTTTGTATTGTTCGTGTTTAATATACGTACACAATTTAGTGACGTCGTCACGATATATGAGGGATAAAAAGTCGTTTCAGTATTTTTTATGGTAGAGATATAACATATTATATAACACTATACTATGTAATATATAACTGAAAATATTTTTGAATATTAAAAATAAAATAATCTATGATTTCATCATAGTTTTTATGAACTTTGATTGTTAATTTAGATAAAATAGTCTTTTAAAATAATTGTAATAAACCCTTGTGCATGAATCACGAGTCTGACTCGTGAACTACAGAAAATATTTTATCAGTCAATCACGAGGTAGACTCGTGCAATTTTTATATAAGTTAAGTACACATGTTTTGACTAGGACAGAATGCTTCAGCTTTAGATGTATTCTACAAAGTTCTTATCAAGATTTTTGATATATAGCAACGAACGAAATTAATAGATACTTTCTTTCAATTTTAATAGCCATTTTGTATGCATTATTTTTTTAAAAAAAAAAAAAAAACAAGTACAAGTATACCAAAAATTTGGATTTTTTTATGGGAAAACACTGAATTTATTTTTTTGTTTAAAAATATCATTTCTTATTTTGGAGCCTCATTCTAAAAGATACGTTTATAATTGGTGATTTTTTTTTAAAAAAAATGAATTAATTCATAATTTAATTTTATATTATATTTATCATAAAACAAAACAAAAATCGATTTTAATAGAAGATAAAGCACTCATAAAGTTACTGTATAAACAATTTTATAGTGTGTTATTAAAATACTTTTTGTATTTTAATAGCTTTGTAACTGCAAATAATCGATAAAGATATCTAGAATTATAAAAGTTTATACATCTTCATTTTACAAACTTAAATTAATGAAACAAGTTACTATGTACTTTTTTCTTATTTACATTGGGATGTTTATTTCTCTAATGCCGTCATTAATGAAAAAATACCGACATTTAATATTTATCTTAATAATTGTTTTATATTTAATATTTATAAAAGTCATTACAAATAGAAAATAGAGTATGGGTCTTTTTTTACTATTAATTTTTAATTAATATAATGTTATTTTCTTAGAAAATATTTATTTTTAAATCATATTAAACCTTTCAAACTAAGTTCGCTTTAAAAATTTATCTAATGTGCACACATACACACATATGCGAATATAAACATGTGTATATGTATACATATGTATATATATATATATATATATATGCAGAGAAGTAAATATATGTATACATACATACATGAGTGTATGTATTCGATATAAATGCCATTATAATTACTTCCTGCTACGGATTACGTTGTGATTTAATACAACCTGATTTGGACCTCTTGAAAATCCTTATTTAGATACGCAAATTTAATAATGATGCTGCTAATTTAATAAATTATTTTTTGTGTGTTAAAAATGTGGTTGCATTTTTGTTTTGATATGTTTTCGAGTACATAATTAATTCTGCCTTTTTAAGATTCTGTTGTTAAGAAGTAATCTTTTTGTTTTCGTTTTCTCTCTCTATATTGTATATATATATATATATATATATATATATATATGTATGTATGTATAGAGTGAAAAAGAGAGAGGGAAATCAAATATATGTTAATCAATATTTGAGTGTTTTCTTAACGACAGTGTTGAGCTTTACAATTTCGCTTCTTAATTAAATTTGTTGCTTATAGCAGTAGTAATATTAATATGTAATTTACTAATTATATAATCTATTTTATATAGAGCAGTGTTCTTCAAATTGTGTTCCGCGGAACGTTGGTGTTTCGCACAACCTCTTCAGGGGTTCAAAGCATAAAATTCTTGTCTCAAAAGCTGAAAATTCAAAATAATTAATTTATAATAATTTCTTTTATTTCATAAATTTCCATTATTACCTATTATTATGCACTTGAACTTTATTTATGAGTACACATTACAACCCCTCTCAATCAGATGTAAATAACAAAAGTTGGTCATGTGAAGTAATTGATTCTTAAAACTTGTAGGATACGCATCTTGAGTTTTATGGGGATGATAAAGGTTCCGCTAAAAACATTTAAGTAGACAAAATTTGAAGAGCACTGCTCTAGAGTAATGGTTTTACACATAAGTAAACATGTATTTTTGCTTATCAGTAAAAATAGTTAAAAAAATGTAAATTAATATAGAGAAATGTTTATTTATGTATATGCTTTTTATAATTTAAAATTTTAAAATAAAAAAATATTAAATATTAAAATAACAATGATGAAAGAATATTTATCTCAGTAAATTTTATGTGCGTAAAAGTATATGAAAGCGAACTATACAATTTTTTTTTCCAAAGTGAGACGAATATAAAAAAGGTAATACATTTCAGTTGACAAAAAATAAAATAATTGTACGTGATCTCGTGTGGTTTTAATAAACAAATTAGTATTGTATCATAATAAATTATTTGGACGAGTTTCAATTCGCAGTTCTTTGACCTTCTGTGTATTAATTAAACTTATTTTGCACAACTATTCAACTTTGAATGGAATGAGAATTTAACTTTAAATTAAGTTCTATTTTAGTGATAATAAACACCTAGTGTGTGTGTAATCGTTCAAGCATTTGTAATTTTTATATGTAAAATGCTTGTTTTAAAAAAACCTTTTAGCCGTCATGTTTAAATGTTAAAGTGCTACGACATATTACATTAAATAGTAATTTTATTTACAGTGCGATGATTCTATTAGAAACAAGGAAATTACTAAGTTATTTACTACAATGGCGTGCAAAAAACGGACAATTTTAAAAAAATATAATTTAAATGTGACATCAAAAAAAATTGCGTGGATAATGCGACTATTGTATAAGAATCACCTAAGTCAAAAACAATTAAGAATTGATCTTCACTTCTTTTCAAAAATTAAGAAAAATCAAATTTGAAAATTTTTGCTTAAAATATCTCATTGGAGTGAGTAAAAAAAGAAATAAAAATGCGATAAAAGTGAAAGTTTAAAGTATTTTAATGTGGCGCAATCCGTCCCTTACTTTTGATTATAATTTGACAAAGATTTTTAAATGATTTTATAATTTTTTTGTGGTTTGGCAGCCTGTCACGTCAAGTGGCAAGCATGTGTTTTTTTTTAATCGTTCCACAGCTTAAAGTGTTTACCGGTGTTATCTTGAAACTGAAGACTTTAGACGACGGTGAGGTTTTGGTTGTTGACGGGTTACTTTTCAAAAATATGACCGTTATATCGTCATCGTCATCCGTTTCGTGGGATATATCGAAGAATTTTTTTTCCTATTGCAAGATAATGCTCGCACACATTTTGTTGCATCGATATCACGTTATCTTCATGAGATCAGTGTGCAAACTATGACATGGCTCGCCATAGGATCAGGCCTTAACCCGATCGAACACGCGAGGGACGAGCTAAAAAAAATGTTAGAAGTCGATAGCCCTCTCCAAGAAATATTCGGGTAGCTAAAATCTGCAATTATTGAAGAATGGTACGCCATATCGCAAAACAATTGTAAAATCATTCAAAAATCGTTGTCAAGCTATAATTAAAAGTAGAAGAAGGAATACCCTACATTGAAAAACTTTGAACTTTCACTTTTATGGCATTTTTATCCTTTTTCACTAACCCCAATGATCTTTTTTAGTAATAATTTTAAAAGTTAATTTTTCTTATTTTTTTTTTAAAAAAAAATCAAGATAAATTTTCAGAATTCTTAATTTTTTGCTCGACTTAGGTGCCTTTACATAGAATAGTCTCATCATGTAATTTCTTTGATATATCACGTTTAAATTAGACCTTTTAAAATGATCCAGTTTGCACGCCAGTGTATTTTATGTGTACATAGGTATATAGTATATAATACATATACTTGTATGTATGCATATGTATATATATATATATATATGTAGTTAAAATATGTCTATTGATATCTACTTCGAAGAATTAAAAAAAAAGTTTATATTTATCTATAAATGATATTAAACTGATTTGAATTTCTATTTAGAAGTTATATTCAAATAAAGACATGGAATATTTTTAATGGAATATGAAATTCTCTTGTATTGATAAAAGGTTTTGTTAATCGTAAAAAGTTCTGTTTTTTAACGTCAGAGCTCTCAACTCTAAAATTATTGAAGTTCAAATTTGTGAATGGTTTGTTTATAGTAGAATATTGTATGAAATTAACAATAAAAAACGACGGTATGTATTTTAATGATATTTTAAGTATGTTTTAGTATGTAGGTAATAGTTTGTTACAAAATTTTATTTTTTTTAAATATTTATATTTTGTATTAATTCTCTGCGAACTGATTTATCTACAATGTGTGTGTGTGTATATATAAAGAGAGAGAGAGCAGATTTTCTTTCACTATTTGTTGTTAATTTAAAATTCGTGGATAGAGGTGAATGATTGTTCGTGTAACAATAATGGTTTTTTATGTAGGTTGCCTTCGTATATATTAGTCTTCAAATTAATGCAAAAGTCACTGTGACTCATGGAATGAATTCTTTAAGAATGTGTCATTTTAAATCTACTTTGTCAATATGGTTTTTCGTTGGGTGTATTTTTCACATTAAATAACTATGTGTAATTCACATGTGGTTAATTTCTATCAGACCTTGACTTGGGCACTTTTACTTTTGTCGCCGTTTATCAAGTGCACTAGACTTGAAATATCAGTATCATAAAATCATTTTATCCTCAAACAATGGTGTTTGGTATTCCATGGGAAAATCATAGAAAAGAAAAATTTATATAAAAAAATATTAATACATAAAGCACTTATTAATCAGTTATTTCATAAAAAAAATATTATGTAAAACTTTATTTTAGTACGTGTACATATTTTTTCCTAAATTGAATTAAATTTCTGAACAATTCCTTCATATATAAATTTTCGTTATTATAATTAATTTGTTGTAAAATTGAAGGCGAGTATTGAATAATTTCAATTTTAAGGTGAAAACAAGACACATTTCTTAATATTAAAAAAAATAAATGATTAAAATAGCAATGGATATTGTTTAATTAAAAAAATGGTAAATGGTCAACAGTTACAAAATTTAATATGAGTATATTTTTACTAGGAAAAAAAAAATTTAATTTCACGTTTGTTAGAAAATTGTAATAATATACACCACTTTGGATTTTCATTATCTCTTAGCTTCTATACTTCTATTTATACACACACTTTGATATAGTATCGTTGTACTAGGATGGGATACCTTAGGGAATATAAGTCGACGAACTACCAGTGTCTGAGAAAGACTAGTGAGTAAGGGTTAAAATAGATTGTCATAACCAACAAAATGGTAGTTAAATATGTTTGAAGAGATATGTGTTCATTTTATAATGAAAGAATATTAAATTTTGTATTGTTAGTCACTTGAAATTTAACATCACTGTACTAAAGGATATCGTTCTAAATTATTAGGATATCATATAAAATTATCAAATTATAATTTTTTTTTTCAGTTAATTCATTTGATTTTTAATTACATTATGAGCTTTATTAAAAAAAACAATTCAGATACTGAGTACGTTTCATTATCGAATAACTAACAAACCATATTCGAATTTGTCCAGTATATATATATATATATATTTATATATATATATATATATATATGTGTGTGTGTGTGTATGTGTAAGAAATTTCTATGTAACGAATCCCTTTTTAATGGAATTTTCAATTTGAGAAAAGATAGTTGCTAGCATTAATTTCAGCTACACGTTGTGTATTCATTTCTTACAAAAAAGTTTCTCTATAATGAAAAATGTAGTGCTAGAAATGAATTTGTTATATGAGTGTTCACAGTATCGTAAAGGGATCAGTTTTATTGATATAGAATTAAGAAAGTTTGAGGCATGAAGGTGTTTATCTTTTACTTTTCACAGTACAATTTTCCTGTTTTAATTTTTATAACGTAGCAGTTTATGAATTTTAAAATATATTATGGATACATGTGGATACTTTTAGTACAATTATCGTTAACTATATGATAATATATTAAAGATGTGTCACTTATAAAAATTAAAACGATCATAGTTACCAAGCATCCAAAAAATTAAAAAAATTATTGGTGTTAATCATATATTTTATACCATTCAAATTGTTTACTTCTTTTAAAATATAAATAAGACTAAAATAAAAATGTGGAAATGAAAATAATAAAAGTCAATCTGTTATTAAAGTCTGTGAAGGAAGTCTATAATTTAGTTTGGAGTTGGTTACAAAAACTGAGAACTGCAATAATATGTGATTACAGTTATCCATATGCACAGTATCTACTGTGTGTGTATGCACATACATACGTATGTATATATATACACACACACACACATATATATATATATATATATATATATATATATATATATATATATATATATATATATATATATATATAAATCCATGACGTCGACTTATTTATTTGATATCTTTATTGTTTCATACAGTTATATGCTTATAATTGACAAGTGAGTGAACGCAACGAACAGAGGGCGAAGCCATCTAGTATATATATATATATATATATATACACATACATACATACAAGTGAGCGATTTGAAGACTAACTTGTTTCATATACTTGAGGGGGACAGTTGTATTTGTTTTCATATAGTTTCATCCCATTTAGTAACGCATGTGAAGTTACAAATCATTTCGCCATTAATTTGTTATCAGTTGTTTCAACAACAATAAGCGTTTTGCACAAAAATGCAAAAAGTCTAAATAGAAATCTATGACCGGGTATTTTCTACATTGATTGAATCGTGTCCTTTCTACTAAATCATTCGACGACCTCAAAGAAGCCCATTTCCGGGTGAGAATCGCGAAACTGGAGAAACGTTGAGACAAGAGCGTTAGGCTTTGAGGGGATTACGTTGAAAAAAAGGACTTTTTAAAACTGAAGCTGTTGTCTCTTATATTGAATCAAGTTACTCTTCAAACCATCCACTTATATGTATATACATATATATATATATATATATATATATATATATATATATATATATATAATTTTAATGCTGCTTTAATAAGAAAAAAATATTGTAGTTTTTTTATACAATTTTTTAATACTAATTTGAAATCCAATGCCATATTTAATCATAATTAAATGAAAATAAAGTGTAAATTTATGATATAAATTAACCGTCCATAAATATGTGTCATATAACATGATTTACTCTTTATAATATGACAAAATTTTATTTTTTTAATTATATTTGTCAAACCGGTTATTTTTTTATTTCGAAATTCTTCAAATTTAAGATTAATTTTAAAATGAATAGATAGTGAACTGAAATTGTAAAAATATTGCTTTAGTGTGTGACACTAATGCCTTTTTATGGTTATGTTCTGATGAAAAAAATATCATGGTTTAATTACAAAAAGACTTAATTTTATTATAAGCTTGTTTTCTTTCGTTTAGTCTTATGAAAAGAAATCGATAAATATCAAAAGCAATAAAAACAAGTATCATTATTTGTGTTCATGTATGTGTTTTTTTGACACAGTTATTCATAATGAATGTTCGTAATTTAGTTAATTATAATCAAATATTTAAAACTGCATCAATTTGACAGGATTATGAACGATAAATGTTATTGTAACACTATTTAAAAGTAATCAATTAAAAGTGAGATTAACATATTCGGTCACAAACATGCTAAAAAATGAATACAAAATAGAAATTGTGTCCGAAACAGTAAGAAATGTATTAAGCAAAGCGGGATTTAAAGGACGTTTACCCAGGAAAAACCTTAAATTATTAAGAAAAATAAAATATCAAGATTAGAATTTCCAAAGGAACATGTTAATAAGCCTCTATGCTTTTGGAGATCAGTTCTGTTCACTGATGAGTCGAAATTTAATGTTTCTGGCTCTGATGGAAGGATTATGGTATGTAGAAAAAAACGAATAGCTAAAAACTAAAAATTTGTGTTCTACTGTTAAGTATGGTGGAGGTAATGTTCTAGTCTGGAGATGTATGGTGCTTCAAGAGTTGGCAATTTGAAATTGCCAAAACAAAAACTAAAATTATCACAAGTGTGTGGAGGCTTTTTGAACCAGTGTATATATATATATATATATATATATATATATATATATATATATATATATACTTTGGTTACCTTCTAATCGATATTTACTTCCTTTTTCGTCTGAATCGAAAAATAAAATACTAATTATCATATATAAATTCTTTGAATATATTGGAAACCATCAAACGATTTCATTCAAATGAATTCTCGTTAAGCTGACAAATTTAAGGAATTTGTCAAGTAGAGAAGAAAATAAATGCGCCATCTAATTAAAATTTCTATTTTTTATATTACTGTCAAAAAGGGAATAAAATTGGTGTCAGAATCTAAATAAAGTACGATTACAAAATATATGTGATCTGCATATTTCCATAATAAATACATTATTATCGTTATTACAAACAAAAAAATAAAATTATCACAAGTGTATGAAGACTTTTGATCCAGTGTATATATATATATATTGATGTACATACACATACGTGTAAATTTACATATATAGACCATGTATTTATGAACAATTTCGTATTAAAAGTTTTGCAGGCCAGTCTGTTAAAACATGTTTAAAATTATGTACGGGGCGTAAACTTCATTCTCTTAATGGTCGATGTACGATTAACGTAAATCTGTGAACTTCCTGTTCAGAAATCGAAAAAAATATATTCGCCAAACCTGTTACAACTATAATATACATTTTCGTATTCATGTATAACTTTTGATTAATTGACTTAACAGTTCGTATTTGTTTAGTTCCAACAAGTACGTTAAATTAAAACCACGGTTCCATTTGAGTATGTAAAACTACGTAAGAGACAGTTACGGACACGAACTACTCGTAAGATATGGTAAGCGACTTAAGTGTAGTAGTGCGGCAGTAAGAAAACTAGGATTAATAAAATACTTGTTATGCTTACATCATCACGTATCCTTGAGAACGACCGTCAGGTTCATTATCAAGGCTGATGCGTGGTGATGTACACGATGCGCGCGTGAGTCACGCTCAGGTGAACCCTTACGTCGGACGACACAGGAGGCTCCGCTGGTCAACGTCGGTCGCAGCGAAGGTCACCGACCTGTCCCCACCATACACGTCGACAGCGTCCTCAGAGGCCGCTTACACTCTTCTTGGTAGGGATTCTGTGACAGCTGGCGTGCGTATGCAGTTAACGTGATTTCCAGATTCTTTTTACGTATATTTACATACATACATTGACTTTAACATCCACATATATATATATATATATATATATATATATATATATATATATATATATGTGTAAGCACACATACAATATTCATATTTACCCTGTAGTATTATATTCGGCACCATCTTCTTTTCGAAATACATTCAGTAACTCACCTTCATTTAATCTTGATTGTAATAGAATAAAAACAATTATTCTTTTTTTTTCGATTCAGTGTAATAAAACCATTGTATTAATCTATTTATCAGAGGAAACAATAATAAATAAAAACCAAACTTTTTCATTTCATTGAATATATATTTCATGTGTTTTGTATGTAATTATACAAACAATTTCTTTGCGTATATTATTTCAAATGTGTTTTAAAATCATGAAGTAAAAATAGCAAACAGGCAGAAAATAATAATTTTCTCTACTTATAATTTTGTTAATAATTTTCTTTATTAGGTTGGTAGAAAAATAATTGAATTTTATGTACCCATTTGTCGAGTTTTTTTGATTTTTCTAGCTGTTTTAAGTCGTTCAGAACTGTTGGATGACTAACGCTTAACTTTTATGCAAGCTTTCGAATTGTTGTACGTGGTTCTTATTCAACTAACGCCTTCAGTTAGGACGCCCGCGATCTTCTTCATCTTTAAAAATCTTGTCTTCAGTATGAAATTTTTGAAACTACCATTGCACTGTACTTAACAGTACCCACACCAAAAGCATCGTTTAGTTTACGAGCAGTTTCTGTTGCTTTAATACCCGTTTTGAACTTTGAACTGAAAAATTTCTCTTATTTGCTTCTTTTTCATGTTTAATTTAATTGTCCAATTTGAAGCAAAATTAATAATAAAACCAAAGTCGATGTTATTAAAATACAGACCGAAAAATGCACCTTAAAATGATTTAATATGAACATAATGTAATTATACATTCATTGAAAAAAATTAAGGCTAGAATTCAGAAAACAAAAACCGTAATTATTTTCTACCAACCTAATATATATATATATAATAGTGTATATTTCTAATTCGATATATATATATATATATATATATATATATATATATATATATATATGTAGAGAGAGAGTGAGAATTAGGAATCTAGTAAGGAGAATATATTTTTGTCTTGTTAGAAATTTAAAATGTTTTTCATCAAGGAATAATTATAAGAAACAATGTCTTAATTTTGATTTCAGACCTTTTAGTTTCAAGAAATATATATTTATGAATAACAGGTTAACACAAAGTTGAAAGACTACAAAATTAGTATGTCAATTTATTAGCTAGTTAACAAAATAAATGCTTTTTTTGTCTTGATCAGTTCTATTTTTAGAAGTGACGAACTAATGACAAGCGACCAGGTCATATATATATATATATATATACATATATATGTATACATATATATATATATTCATACAAAAAAAATCAATATTCAGTACTAAAAAGATAAAATAGTTATAATAGGTTTTTGTCTACCACTTTGTTCCAAGAATTAATGTTGGTAAAATATGTTGACATATAAAAATAATGTTTATATATAAAATTTTGTTATACGAATATTTTTCAGTAATTAGTTTAAATTTGAATAAAAACGTATTTAAAAAAGTAGCTTTCAAAATATAAGTGAAATTTGTTTTAATAAAAGTATATAATTAAATACTGTTATTTAAAAAAAATCATGAATAAATATTTAATAAAAGTCGAATATTAATTGGTGCATTATTACATTCAACGAGATTTTTTTAAAAAAATGTTATAAATACTGTGAGTTCACTTTTAATAAATAATAAGTAATGTTTAAAGTTGATTCCTTATTTAATTATTAAATGTGCATTAAATAAAAAATATTTTGAATGTTATTTCAGATACATTTTTCTTTTTAATAACACAGTGAATTGATTTTATGCAAGTATAAAAATTATTAATAATATTAAATAAAAGTTATCTTAAACGATTACACATCATTTAATATATCATTATCCTTAAAAATAATGATGACAACATGAAAACAAATATCTTAATCAGCATATAAGTTCAATAAAGGTTATAAGTGTTAAATAAAATATTTTTTTGGTGTTTTACGTTATTGTTCAAAAAAAAATTTTACATTTCAAAATTGTATTTTTAAATGAAATCTGTCCCTAGGCTTGTTGTTTTTCAAGCAGATGTAATTGTATTGCTCTTTAAATTTGTTGTGATGTATTCTTAACATTTGAATTATATGTCACAATTTAAATAAAAATATCGTATTTTCAAACGTGCACATTTAGTACCGTCAGGAAAAGACTATTAAAGTAAATATATTATATGTATTTTTTGCTTGTTCGTTGCACGTTTTGAAAATGTCTAAAATAATATGTATAATAATATCATTGTATGCAAACCAGTAGTAACGTTCTGCACAACAATATATTTTTATTTTTTTAACTGTTTAGCTAATCTATTGAATAGGTTAATTCTACTGTTTATTTCACCCACCTGCTGGTAAAATCCGATATTTAAAACAAAAGCACTCATGTTTACTACAATTTTTCTATGAAGACAGTCACAATTTGAATACAAAGCAATTCCCGCCCTGACAAGATAAACAACTCGCCTGGTATGTAATGAAATACTGTAGAGGCGATAATTATTTCACACATTGACGAATAAGAAAGAAAAGTATAATTGTTTACTGTATGTGTTGGAAGTGTCGTCAGATTGATTATTGTACATTTATTTAATTCTATTTGTGTCGTCTCATGCTGTGAAGAATATATCACATAAAAGAGTAACTGGTCGAAGACGAGTTTAATCCCATAAACCCACATTTACAGTAAATGCACCAATACTTTTTCATATCCTGACTCCCCTGTGGTAGACGTATAAATGCATTTAACGGTTATGCGTGTTGCATCGGTAATCAGTTTTTATGGGATATTTTTTTATAGGATGTACTTCAGTACAAACGTTTTTACCATATCTAGTTTAAGTAAATTTTTAACATATCTCTCATATGTATTCAACTCTGTCTGTTATGTATATGTGTATATTTTTTTTACAGATATGTATAGAATACTTGATACGAATACTTTAGCATTATTTAAGAAATGATGTCAGTTCTACATTCAATCTCAATTTTAGTTTTCAGCAGTGTATATACATTTGGTGAATTAAAAATTCCATTCTACATTTTTGGCCTTAGAATCAATGAATCGTTCACTGTTTAATATTTACTTTTTTTTTCTCTCTCTCTCTCTTTCACACACACACACACATACACACACACACATATATATACATATATATATATATATATATATATATAACATTGGTCAAATTTCAATCTGAAGAACACAATGAATATTATTTGTAAATGTTATGTGATATTAACGAACTTTTTCATTATCTAATAAGTACATTATATTCTGAGACTGATTCTGATATATATACTGATATATATGTATACAATATATATATATATATATAATAATTTCGAATAACATCTATTGGATAAGAAAATATTTCAGATAATAAATATATTTGTTAGTGAATGATTGTTGTCTCAATCCATGTCTCTGGAAGAAAAGTCACGCTCTTAGTGTCAATGCAGGTCTTCTCGTAGGATATCAATATATATATATATATATATATATATATATATATATATATATATGTGTGTGTGTATATATATATATATATATATATATATATATATATCTATATATATATCATAATTTATTGATATATAAACACCTACATAAGCTCAGAATGCTCTAAAATACATTATCTCTGTTTCTAATTTGATTTTATCATTCGACCTTTGACGTTTATTACATACACGAACTACCTTGAATATCTAATACAGTATCACATGCTTTAATGCATAACAATTACACTTTGAGTCATTGTATTTGGTTCAAGTTGTGAACGGTGAATAATCTTAGATAACATTTTTGTAGAATTTGTTGAAATGAGAAAGGTGTTCGATCTAAATGTATAATAATTTTAATGATATTTCAACAAAACAATCGTTAATTTCTAGAAGGTCACCGACTGACCTGCATTCGTTTTATTATTTATTACATCAAATGTCCTCAGTGTAGTGACAATTGGCCTATTGACATTGTTTATAGACCAGTTCAAATTCAACGGTACAAACAAATACATATATAATGTACTCAACAACTATTATAATTATTTCAGCAGAGAATTTCTGTGTTTTTGTTATGCTATTTTTAGAACTTGCACATTCATTTTGTGAATGAATTCATTTTCGTTTGTTACAGTTATGAAAGTAATCCATACATATATATATATATATACACATGTATATGTATATATATATATATATATATATATGTGTGTGTGTATACATGCATATATATATATATATATATATATATATATGTATATATAATAGGCACAAACATATTCCTACGCTTTTATATAAATGTACTTGTAAACCTACACAAGAAGAAAGATTTTATTACTTAAATAGACGTTGTAGTACATTTAAATAAGCAGAGGGGTTTAAATTACATATCATATATAATTCAGTTTAACAGCACACCCTCGCATAAGAACTTAATTCCTCCTGTTTTTGAAATAGAGATAGCAGTTTTGTGAATTTTTATAGATCAGTTCTCAGTGTATGTGTTTATTGTTATTTCTTTTTTAAGTTAATTTTTATATTTTACATCTGTACATTTATTTGTATATATTTTGTACAAAATAATAGGAAATATGTTAGAAAAAATAAAAAAATGGCTTATATATTCTTTATATAATTGACTATATACTTGACGATTCTACTAGATAATTTAGATTTATTAAAAAAAACAAACTTGTTAGAGACTTTAATAAAGACTTCTTGACTGATTTATTGCTAACATTAAATCTGGCCACCGTTTATTATTATAACTGTTTGTTTGTACAATTTATAATGTAAATGTGAATATATATTTTACATAATTGCATATCAATCTTAATTTATAAAGAGAATATACATACACGAGGTCTTTTTTTAAAAAAAAACATTTGTTTAATTTGATTTTTCAAATGTATAAATGTATTTTGCTCGATCACACGGGTTTCTAAATACGAATATATCAATGTCATGGAAAACACAAATGGAAAAGTTTTATGTATCTCAAACAAGTTAGTAGATTAGCGTTCAATAAAATTGAATTAATTCTTAAAATGAATTTTTGGAAACGGTACATTTTTATTTAATCGAAGAATGGTGTACAGAATTGTTACAGTAAATTCAGTATATGGTAAAGTTATTTTAAGTCAGTTTGTTCATGATTCAATTACTTGAAGAATAGGAGCTTACATTATAATCTGTTTTTTTTCCTTTCATGCGGAGACATAACATGTAATCGTGTGAGTAAGATAGAATGGGGAAGTGTATAGATACTTTAGAAGTAAATTAATTCATGGTAAGATGATAATTCAATGAAGGCAATAAAATTTAAAATTACATTTATTTCAGGTCTTCAATTATATATTTCAATTCATTTCATATTGGACACGCTTTGTGTTTGTCTGGTAATTAGTTCCGCATGACCAAATAGTAGATATGACTGCGATCTTTTTACTCGAATATCGGAATTAATCGTTTCATATGTGTTTGTAATAGTTGATACAGCGTTGTAATAGCTGAGCCAGCATTACACAGTTGATTTGCAAAATTTATCATCTCTTCAGTTAATTTTCTTTTTTTTTTAATTAAAAAGTAATTTTAAATATGTTAATAAATATCGCTCTTTTAAAAGTTGTATGATTAAATATATATATATATATATATATATATATATATATATATATATATATATATATATATATGTATGTATGTATATATGGAAAATAATAAAAAAAATCCGTAAAAATAGTTATGAAAATATCAAAAATAATGTGTTTTAAAATCAAAATGTAATATATTAAATATTTAATTATATATTTAATCTGTCATCAAGAAATATATTCCTTAATATTGATTTTATTTATGGAAACACTTTTCAGTAATCTAACAAATATTTTATTCTTTTTTTAAAAATAAATTAATTGACTTATAATGAATAATATTCAAATATTCAAATAAATATAAAAAAATGAAAAACTACAGTATAAAAAATGAAAAATCGAATGGAATTTATAGCACTGTATACTAGTTTAATTTTTAATGTTACAGTACATGAATGGTCTAACTGTTTCACCATTTTTTCCTTTCTATTAATATGTACATGTTTGTTTATATGCGAATACATAAAGCTCGATTATCTCACATGCAAAGTGGTTTGATTTAGAATTGAAGTCATCATCTTTTAATTAGTTCATGTAGTAAAAAAATGTCAGTTATACTTGTTATTTTTTGAATACATTTTGGATTTTTTTAAGTATTATGCATTATATTTTTATATATTTTTACAGACTTTTTATTTAAGAGTAGTATGCATTAAAGAATAGGAATATTAAATAATTAAATATGTAAAAAATACCAGGTAGAGTAATATTTTTAATTTACTTTTTTTCGATCTCGAATAGATTTCTAATAGTAGAAAAAAAATTAAAATGCAGCACATCTATAGATTGAAATTTTATAATATTTCAATTTTATTAGATGAATGTAAGTTTATAATATTTTCCGGAATTCTTTTTACATAAAAAATTAAATTCGTCACGCACACGCAAGTGGGAATAAATATTTGAATTCGAATGAAAAAGTATATTGTATATAAATGTGTATTTATTTATTATTTAGAAATGTATGTCTTAATAAAGTTTTATGCTTAAGTTTTCTATAAAAGCGGTTTACGTTCTAAATATACATTTTTTCATTTTATTCATGTCTAAAAGTAAAATTGAAAATCGCTCGTTACTGCCGACGTGAATCCAATAAACAAATTGTCTCTGGTAGCAAACACTGATCATGAAGTGATACCCGAAACACAATCAGTATTTTCATTTATGATAATTACAATTATTTAATGAATGCATTTGTTGGACAATATCTATAAAAAAAAAACTGATACGTGCAAAGTACTATTTAATTAAGTATCTCAATGGAAAAGAACAAAGTATGTTTGGAATTTTTCATTAAACTCTATGATGTAATTTAAATTGTTTTATTAAAATGAGACATTTAGCACCATTTACCATTTCGAATTTTATTATCATTCATTGATTTGATTTAATTAAAGTAAATGTCTTACAACGGTAAATAAATAGTTTCTTAAGTATTTATAATAGTTAAACGCTATCAATATTGAATATTCAATTTACTTGTTTTATGTTATAAAAATTTATAAAACATATACAGATAAATATATATATATATATATATATAAGGAAATAATTTATTTCCGTATTAAGTACGCATTTCTTAAACTTTATAGTTGCTGTAGTTAGGATTATTTTTTTTAGATTTATACTATATATTCTTTGATATAATTTTATTTGAAAAAAATTGTACTGACTATTTTTTGAACGTATAACTTGTTTATTAACATATTTTAATAACACATTTTATTCGACTGTTGAGTCGTTTGAGGAATAATCTGCTACAACTACTTTTATCTCTCGAAACATCTTCAGATAACTTGTTCGTATACTCAGAGCATATCAAAAACTAATTAATGATGACTCGAGAGACAAAAATAGTAGATTATTACTCAAGTAACACAACATGATCACAAGTTTAAGAACTGACAATTATAACTTCAATGCGCTTGCAATTGTTCGCCATCAGTCATAAAAAATATTTATAAGATTTTATCAACTATGTATTTTTTATGCGTTTCTATTATTTGTTGATATAATTAATCTTGCATGGCTTTAGTAAAGTATTTGAATATACTTGTATGTATTTTGTGACAAAATATTATTATGTCTTTTATGGATATTTTTCGAGTGCAATTTACAACAATCCAAATATTTGAATTTGCTTTAGTCTGCAGTTGTCTGTTATCGAATGTATTAGTAAAGAACTTAACTGTTCTTGAAGCATGAACAAAATTTACAAAGTCAATAAGAAATAGATTACCGTAAGTGTTTATCTTTAATTAAATAAAACTGGCACTACAACAGACAAAAAAATATATTTCGTTAATTTTAACAAATTAACAAAAACTAAAAGGATTTTTATAAAATGAGAGTGAATCATTATAAAATTCCTTAATTAGTTTGTTATGTAAATAAATATATTTAATTTGTAAATATTCAATTTACTATTTATTGTCGAGCATAAATAGTAAACATTGAATACACATTTAATTTAATAGTAATTGTTTTGATTGCCAAAATACATTTTGTATAATTTATTACATTTAATATATAATGACTTAATCTTAAACTGTAATAAAACCTTCATGATATGATTAACGTTGAAACATCAGTATTTGATACGTTTTTTAAAATGTAAGTAGTATTTTCGTTGAAACTAATTTCAAAATATTGTTTTATCTATTATGTAGTGTGATTCAATTTAGGCTTCGACATGAAAGTAGCAAAAAAAACATAAAAATTAAAAAAAAAAATTTCTTTAATTAGTATTTTAGTTCAATTCAATCTAAAATACAATTGAACAAAAATACTTAATAAAAAATAAAATGGTTGTTTTTAATTTTTGGGATTTTCTTTAATACTTTCATGTGGAAACCTAATTGAATCACCCAATAAAAAAGTACAAGCTCTAGTTATTTTATTTTCAGAAATTAGTACGATTTTTATTTTTAAATTATGAATATTCATATATATATATATATATATATATATAACGTTTTTAAAGAATTTATTTGTTTGAAAGGATATTTCTATTTTTTATGCAAAATGAACATTTTTATTTAAAATAGTACTATATATATATACATACATACGTATACACAGGTATGTATATATTTTTTAAATGCATATCTATATGCGTGTTTTTATGTGAAGATGATTTCCGTTTATTTGTTAAAAAAATATTAATTTTGTTTTAAATAACATTCTTGTATTAGAAGAAATTCAATTCTTTTTCCTTTTATATATATATATATATATATATATATATAACATACACACACATATGTATATATATATATATATATATATATTTATATAAATATATATATATATATATATATATATATATATATATTATATATTTATATATATATATATATATATTAATTAGATAGATAGATGTAAATTATGATAATATTGAGTAATGAAATATACTTCATGTAGTGAAGTTTATAATTACAGTTATTGGAACACTGTTAGAAAAATAATTTTACGGAAACCAATAATGGGTTGGTTTACGGTTTTGGAATATAGTGGTTAGAATTTACTAAAGTTGGCAGTAACATTTACAGACCACTTTATTGAACAATATACAATTATAAAGTATATGATTCAGTAATAGTATACATTTTATGCATTCTTGTGATTATATTGAAACTAATGAAATTTCTAAATATATCTGAATATAATTTGCTTCTATGGAACTTAATTTTACATTAATTAATAAAATTGATTTCAGTATAATTTTAATGTATTGGTTTGAATTGAAGAAAGTTATTGAAAATGTTTGAATATAAACAACACACACACACACACACATATATATATATATATATATATATATATATATAACGTACAATTAATTAAAGAATCAATGTGCATTATGTGTGGAACATAAGAATGTATGATTTTTAAAAGAAAGAAAATTAGCGAATTTAACTTAAAGAATTTCATATAAACCATAATTATTTATGTTTGAAATTTTTGTTACAACTATTTAAAATTATATTATGTTTGTATAAATGTTTGGTATTCATTTTTTAATTAGTAAAAACTGAAAACTATTTAAATAAGCAGAGATCTTATATATATATATATATATATATATATATATATATATATATATATATATATATATATAATCGGGTATATAGAAAAAAAATGCGAAAAAACTTTGCAGCAGTTTATACAAAGTAAATAAATCATTGTATTCAAAAAAGCTGATTGGAATTTTGATTGCGAGCTCATTCACTCAAAGTCGATATAATCTGTTTGGTTTCCGGGATGTTGACAGGTGTTTATATTCACTTTCCAAAAATATTAGCATCATCCCATGTTCATAAATGACTTTCGTTTTTAAAAATGTACTTTTCAAGATCATCTTTTATAGTTATTTTTTTACATAAGACCGGATGTAATTAATTGGACGATCATTTTGTCAGATAATTTTCAGATATTTGTATGTTCACTACTAAGAATACATTTTTAATATGTCGACAAAACAGTGCGAGAAGATGTTATAAGATACATTAAACGTTTTAAAAAAATAGTGGTGCGAATATTATCTTAAGGAAATGTTAATTTAAACGAGCAATTTGTTTCAGAAGCCTGTAAATAAAAAAAGTTTTTGTATTATTGAATTTCTTGCTTAATTTATGCCTGTATATAATTAAATTCTTGGCTGTTTATTGTATTTAGTTCTTTACATAAAGTTAAGTTATAATAAAAATATAATTAATGAGAGTCATAAATTGTCACTTTGTATCTGTACAAAAGCAAATAAGAGTTTTGAATTTTTTCCTTAAGCAATTAACAAATTATGGTATGTAATTAAAAGCTCATTGAACTTACAATGAATATTAAACTGAAAATATCAGATAATATTATACAGTTTTTGTACCAATTCGAAAAAAATACATTTGTCTGTGTCTAATGTGTATGAGGGTCATATGATAAAAAAATCAAATTAAACACAATTTTTTTTTCTGGAAAAAATCGATTTTATTTCACAACGTAGTCTCTATTGAGTGCTATATACTTGGTCCAGCTTTTTTGTCCTGTTAGAAAAGTAACTTTTCTCCAAGTCTGCAAAATAGGCATTGATGGCGGCAACGACATCCTCATTCGACGAGAATTTCTTCCTACCGTGACAAATTTTCACTTTTGGGAAGAGGAAAAAATCGTACGGTGCCAAGTCTGGAGAATAGGGTGGATGAGGAATCAATTCGAAACCTAATTTTTTTTATGTAACAATCTTGGCCGTTTTTGTTTTAGATCTTCTTTCAAACAGTCCAATAATGTTATATAATAGGCTCCTGTTATTGTTTTTATCTTCGTTAAGTAGACGATCACGATGATTCCTTGAAATCCCAAAAAAATAGTGGCCATCACCTTCCCAGCCGACAAAACGGTCTTCGTCTTCTTCGGGGCACTTTCACCAGTCATTGTCTACTGTCTTGACTGCTGCTTCGATTCAGATGTGTAGTAGTATATTTCATGCAGGATATTATGCACACGTTCAATTGAGATGCCTACAGTCTCGGGAATCTCGTGCCTTTTTACTCGGTGGTGTTCCATAACGATACAATGGATTTTTTCAATGATATATAATTGATAAGTGGGCGAGCACAGCGAGCCCGGGGTTTGCTCAGTGCAGTAAACGAGCGGTGAAACCTCCTAGTTCTCTCATAAAATATAAATAATTAAAAAAAATAACTAAATATCATATTTATACAATGTATATATATATATATCTGTGATCAAATAATTGAAATATTTACACGTGTCGACAAATTTTTTCTTTAATATTTGAAAATTGCAATCAGTCGATCATGTGTGGTTCAAGTAATTCATTTTTATTTAATCGGTTGTAATCATGAAGTAAGTAATCAAAAATATTTAATATAAATTTTTAATTAAAATATAATATAAATTATATTTAGAAATGTTTAATCCTAACTTGAACGATTCCACAATTCAATAGTGACTGTCGTGTTTGAAAATGAAGAGCGATTTTTTCTATTAAACTCAATCTTGTTGTAAGATGTTTTAACGAGACTTCATTATAAATCCGCCAATTCACAAAAAATACTGTACATCTCGGAGTTTCTTTGTAAATCCTTTTAATCAATCAATAACGGAATATTGTGCTCACGATGTTCTTGACTATAGTAATTGAATATTTTAACAAAATAGCGAGTGCACACTTTTTAGTCACGATATTCCATTTATGTAATGTTATTACCCAGACGTGTAAAGATTGAATCTCTTCAACAATTAAATTCAATTTTCAGCCATTAAATATATGATTCAGTTAAAATAATTTTACTCCGTATGTATTCGATAGTCAAAAATAGTTGTTTAATACGGCAAAAAGTAGTTGATTACTACACGTAATTTGTTTAAATCTGGTTTATTGATACGAAAGGATTGAAAATGTAATTGAATATTAAATTGTTTAATTTCCGTCTTTTTTTTAGTAAATGTATTCGTTTATTTATTAAACCATTATCGAAAGAAGTGAACTCATTTAAACTTACATTTTTTCAAAAGATGCATTCAGTACTTTATGATTAATATTCTTTTAATATAATTTTGTATCATCTTACAGATAAACTAATAATACATTTTGAAGGTATTGAAAATCGTTATTAACAATACTGAAACGTGATATTTTTTCTTAAATATCTAACTAAAAATTTATTACTTTTTAGACCATTATCCTTTATATAGATATTATTAGAATGTGTGATCCGTTTTTCAATAACTTATTAAAAATAAGTGATGAATTAAAAATTAAAATCATTTATTTTTTTTAAAAAAAAGATTAATTAAAGAATAATTATTGTAAAACATTGTTTTTTTGTTTACATTTTTTTTAATTATTTGTTACACTCATGCAATATTCATATTTGAAAAAAAATTTTGACTTGTAAACAATATAATTTTCTTTATGATATTAATAGAGTTTAATTTTTAATATTTTATGATCCCTTAAGAAATAAATACTTTTTACATTGCGATATTATTATTCAGGTAACAGTTTGGGATTTGTTATAAAATTCCTGCATGAAGATGTTTGCTAGCTGGCTGATGCGTTGAACGTTATTAAATTATCCAACTATTAAATATAATCGACCTTTGAAGTGAATATGAGCTAAAGTTACGGTAGTAAAAACTTGGTATATATGAGTAAATCGCAGATCACGACTATTAATTCAAACTCCATGCCATGGAATGTTTTCTGGTAGATTCAATTACAGACAGAGCAGGCACGTGATTCGCGCAGCATGCAGGTCGAGCGTGGAGGTGTCTTTTTTTCGAATTTCACGGCTGCTCTTCTGACGCGGGTCGGGGGTTAATTACTTGCGGTCGACGTGATCAGCTGTGACAGCCCCGGTGACACCTCACACCAACCCCGGTGTCATCGACGTCGTGCTCGTATAGGGTTCAGGCGAGATGATCATTACGTCATTACGATTCGTTACGCGTTTTATTATTGTCGGGTGTTAAATAAAACAACATATACTTTTAATTGATTCCTACTACTAACTTGTTTTCGTATTTATATGTTACATAGTGGACTATATGTCTTAGATTAATACATACTCAGTTTTATTAACGTTTCGCATAAAATGCTACTGCTCGTTTAGTTTTATTTAATTTTTTACACGAAAACGTTAGTACCTAAAAAACGCACACCCATATGCTCTCTAAAAACATATATCTTCTCGGTTTCAATTGAAAATACGTATGTTTTAAATGAATAATTAAAAAATATATAATTATCGATTTTTAACAATTTATTTATATTTAATATATATATATATATATATATAGAATGGACTTTTACTAATATAGATTTTTTTTGTTTCAGGTGAGTTCCTCGATTCTTTAATTTCCACTTATTCCTGAATAAAAAATTAAGTAAGTTATATATTTAATATTATTTATGGCTAATATTCTTTCAATACTAATGTCTAAGATAGTATAGATAAGTATATTTTATAAAATGTTAATTTTATGTAAGATATAATCAGGCTCGTTGATTTATAAATGGCCATTAATATGATTATATGATTTTCTATATCATCAGAATATATATATATATATATATATATATATATATATATATATATATATATGTAATTTTTAATATTTTCTATATCAGAATATATATTTTTTTCTATATAATCAGAACCTCACGTGTTCAACTATTGATTTGTCATTTAAAAAAATAAATTGATTGTATTTTTAGTAGACAGTATATATATATATATATATATATATATATATATATATATATATATATATATTAATACAAATATAAAATTATATTTAATAGTAAAATCTTTCATGAGAAAAGGAACTGCTGATGCAAATGAAATTGATAATTAATGTGTATGCCAGTTTACGATACTACTGAATAATTTTATCCACAGAAGATAGCTAGTTATGTTCTTGTGGTATTCTTCGTTTTGAATCATTTGGGTTTTATCTTTACATTGAAGATCTACGTACCACGTAGAATATAAAAACTCTCCTGATCAAAAGTATAAAAAACCATCAGGAGCATACATCGTAGGATCACAGTTATAAACACAAACAATTTTAACTATATTTAGTAATATTTAACATAGTTATTACTATATTAGCATATTTTAATAATAATTACCTTTAATTATTCTCCTATTATAAAAAGAAATATGTAAAAATAGATTATTAACAATAATTGAAATATGGGCATTTCATATATTTTTTCTTAAAAAAATATGGATATTCTCTCCAAATAGTATGGATTTCTAAAAGAAGTACTAATGTTTGTTCATTTTTTTAAATACGAGTATTATGACAATTTCCAATTTTACTACTTACTTTTTAATATTCCCTTTCTCTCTCTTTCTTTTCTCTCTCTCTCTCTCTCTATATATATATATATATATTATATATATACATGTTTGTGTGTATTTGTATAAAATAATAAATCTGCTTTGAGCAGCATTTCATTTTCACTACCGTGAATAATCTTTGTGTGTGTTTCTTAAGAATATTTTATTCGATAACCCAACCTTTCTAGACACCGTTTGTGAACTCTTAATTGAATTGAAATTTCTTCTCTCCTAGTTGTTCTTTTAGGATTTCAAACATGTGAAAACGTAAGACAAGGTCAGACTGTAAAGAGATAAGAGGAGATATTTTCACTTTATTTTTGTTTACGTTCGTGAATGAGAGACTGCTGCATTTCGTTATTAAATAATTTGCATCATTGAAGTACAGAAAACCTTGACGAAAATTATTACTTGAATTAAACGAAAGTTGACGAATTTTGCCGGGGATATATCTTTATTAAATTTTTCATTGTGACAAGTTTAATGTCATTTGAGTTACCATGTTTTATTAAACAAATGAATGACTGAAATGAAAGAGCGCTATATATATATATATATATATATATATATATATATATGTGTGCGTGTGTATGTGCATATGTATTATTGATTTATATTTTATTGTAAATCGTAATTTATTTTAAATCAGATAATTAAAAAAAATATGTTAAGAATGTAATGTAAAACAGGTTTTTAAATATAGCATGATTTTAATAAGTTTTGTTACACTGTCAGTGATTTTGAGACGAATTTAAGTAAAAAATATGTTTTGTGTAATATAAACTAACATTTTCATCAATGTTAATTTTCTTATGAATATTTTTATAAAGGGAATATATGTATTTGTGTACGTTGTTTTGTAGACAGCAGTGGCATGTTTTGTATTTTGATCATCAAGTTCTTATTTTTTTGTTACGATGACAATATTGCGCAATGTACACCGATCGACTTTTATCATTATTGCCTGACAAAGAATGTCATTTGCTAATTTAATCAGTCCCGAAAATACGTAACTTTAGATCTAGAGAAGACGCGTCTATTCCATTAAAAACAACCTTCTAAGCTGCCTGTTTAAAGTTTAGATCTCGTTAGCGCCTTAGATTATGAGCTTAAATATATTGCGCAGGGAATTTCCTGGGTAATTTAGCCATCAAGAAGTCGTTTCCATTGTCTTTAATGTGAGGAAATTCCGAATGATACTGTTGGAGTCGTGTCAAAGAACACATTTTTGCTTTTAGACGATGTAAGGATAATGATACACTCAACAAAGTATAGGTTAGATGTCGTTTTGAATAATTGTCACAACTAACTTTAATACAATGTTTGTGTTAAACGTTCATTTGTACACGTAAAGGAACGATGTTTGGATATCTTTATAGTGTTGTATATTTAAATTATTTTTTCATTTTAAATATTATTCATAATCGTTACAAAATAAATGTTGAAAATAAATAAATAATGATTTATTTAATGTAAAATTTTAGTCTCTAATGTCATATATTTGTATTTTTTTGTCTTTTTGTACACATTTTAGTATTTAATTTTATATTTTTAATTTAAGATAATTTCATAATTATATATATATATATATATATACATATATATATATATACATATATATATATATATATATATATATATGTGTGTGTGTGTGTGTGTGTTTATATGAATTTACTTTATTTGAAATTTGTTGGGATTTATTGAAGTTTATACCAGTGTTTTTGTGAATTACTAAAATTAAAAATAATCTTAAATACTTTTTTTTGGGTTAAAGATTATTCATATCTTTATTATTATAATGTATATATATACATAAAAAATAATGTTTCATATTTTCCACATAATTTGTAGATTTTTCTCTGAAACTATTATACGGTTTGCATTAGAAATATTTATCAGAAACATATATACCAAAGCAAAATTCTTCTCCTTGTTACTTATCGTGTTAATTATTTTGTTGTTATAACAAATAAGTTTAAATATAGCTTCGTATTCTAAACGTTGAAAACATTTACTTTTTATTCGATAGATTATTTGTGAGTTCATAAAGTTTTTTCGTGTACATATTTACATATTCATATTACTGCTTATTACTTATGCTCCTATTACTTTTCTCAATTTATAATCTAGTTTATGAACTGTACTCGTTGCGTTAGTTCACAATATTGACATTTCACTGTGTCGCAATATTTGTGTTCATTATGTTCATTAAACATTAAAAATGGAATAGTAGATGAAGTATAAAGTAAAATATGCTCATACTAAATAAATAAAAAAAAACAAACATCACTTTAACTAACAGAAATTATTGTCAATTTACGAAACTACATATTTTATAAATAGTTAAACATACAACATTAAACATTGATTTTTCATACGCTCCTAATTATTTATTGTATTGATGTACAGTTAGTTATGTAGAGAAAAATAAATATTAGTTATGCGTATACAGGCAGAAAAGTAATTAATTATTTCTGACTTTAAATTGAAGCTGAATTTTTTATTCTTCTTCGTTAACTGAATAAATTTTGCGTTCGTTTTACTCGTTTATTATTTATTATGAATACACATCTATTTGTGTATATAAATATTTTTTTAAATTTTTTATAAATTACTTATAATTAAAATCAATTAATGTTTTAATGAATAATAAGTTACTATAGAAACGTTTTCTTATGTTTTGCTCTAAAATCCAAGAATTGCTTCTATATTAAAAATATTAATGTATGTGTTTGTGAAGGTGAGAATATAAATCAGTTAATACTATGGAATAAAAAAGGAGAGATAATTATAAATATATTATACAATGATTAAATTATAAAATTTCGCTTTGTTTTTTTCCGTAATTTGAACACTTCTTTTTAATATATTTAGAAATTTTGAAATAATTAAGTATTTACTATAAACGAGTCTAAATACTGAACAAAATTTATATCCATGTATTTCTTAAATCCCTTCCTTCGCACATTCACATGTTAAGTTATTATGCTGGATTAGTTATCAATATTAGTGTGGTAGGAAAATAATTGCGGTTTTTGTTATCTGAATTGTAATCTTATTCTTTTTAATGAAAATGTCATTTCATTGTGTTCACACGTTAATATCATTTTAAAGTGCATTTTTCGGTCTGTATTTTTAACGACCAACTGAAGGTGTTAGTTGAATCAGATATTCTAAGAGGAGACATAAGATTCATTATGTTTAAATTTTTATTATAGTTTGAATTTGATCAAAAAAATATATTGAAATATTGTCAAGAAGTATAAATGATACCAGTAATTTTTTATTAGAAACTTATAATTATTTCATACTTTCGTGTATTGATTGATGAATGTTACTGCTATTGATTAAGAATTAAAATTAAATAAGTTTCTCTATTTTTTTAAGTATTAGTGTCTATGCATAGATAAATATGCATATTAAATATGCATAGAAAATTCTAAAAATGTTAAGTATTATTTTAATTAAATAATGATACTATATTACACTTTATAATATTTTTTATTTTATACGAAGCTAAATAACATAAGTGTATTAACATTTTAAGAGCATCTTGTTGAATATTTTAAATATCGATTAGTTTTTTTCATACAGAGTATTGCGAGTTATAAATTTAATAAGTTTTGCATATTTTCTTGGTACTTTAATATTATATTCAGTCAAAATGAATACATAAATCATTCGTTCGAATGAAATAATGAATTTTTCAGACTATAAATTTAACGTTTATATTTACAATACTTATTATTCATTATTACACATTACACTTTCGTTATAAAATACACAAATCAAGTTAATAAATATGTTTAAAGATTTTTAAATTATTTTAATATATATGTATATAAATAATTATAACTTTTCATATGTTTATAATTGTCAATACAATTCTTTTATTTTGATTTTTTTTCTTAAAATGTAACAGCTTCTTTGGACTTTGTTATGAATGATTTTTTAAAAAAATATATTTCAAAAAAAATCATTAGTATAGAACGTAGCAGAAAGATTTTTTAAATGTGATTTAAAGACTGGGTTTTGTTCAGTGAATTTTATATCTGAACAAATAGATTTAAATGTAATTAAAAAAATGACTATATGGTTATATATGCAATTAAAGATGTAAAACTCGGTCCTTTTGCTTCTCAGTCATTTGTCTGTTAGTTTGGTAGGAAGTTGTTAAAAAGTATTTTCTTAATTGTCTGACCATTATATTAAATATATGTATTTTTTAAAAAATTACTCTCAAGATAACACTTCAGTCAAAATAGTATTATCAGATTAATAAAATAATTTATGAATAAAAGTTTATCGCATAAATATGATTTATTAACAAATATATATATATATATATATATATATATATATATATACACATATTACTTATGAATTTATTAAAAAAAGTTATTTTATAATAACCATTTATCATTTCATGTGCGATAGATGGCTAAAAAGAAATTCGTTTCAGTTTGTCTTTTATTTTAATTGATTACAATTAATTTACGTTTTTTTTTTCAAGAGAACTAATAGAATTCTTATTTATTTCTAGATTTTAATTGAAAAATATTGTATATACAAACAATATTGTTATATTTCTACATGTTATATTTTTTATGAATTATGAAATTATATTTTGCGTTCTTTTTAATATCAGTACATAAATTTTAAAACATTTTTTTGTTAACGTTGTTCATTAATGTTTAAATTGTAGTAGAGTGTATGGATTTCAAACGCTGTTGGATTTCTAGTTACAAATGAGTCGCGTGAGGAACATAAAATACAATGAGATGGCTGTAAAATCATAAATGCCTGGAGGTATTAAATTAGAGTCACCTCTTATTATAGTTATTAACGAATTCTCCGACCAAATAGTCATTGGACTTAGTATGGATCAGTGCGTAATCATAACAGAAAACATAAATACGATAAGTGTAATAATAATATAAATTATTTTTTTTTTTTTTGTAAACACAGCTTCGTATAATTGCGAATATGTATGAAAGAAAATGATTTATAATTAAATATAATGAAAATATTCGATTAATTCTAGTTCCTATATTTAAAAATCTTTCTTAACAAATACATTCTGAAAAAGTGGTATTGATAAAGAAATTAAATTTATAAATTAATTTTATAATGATCGCATGTGAATATTAACTAAAATTTAATTGTTCTTACTTTGAAATAAGAATTTGGTATGGTTGTGCATATAAAAAAAGACATCCAAAAAATATAAATACCTTAGTTCATTAACTCCTTTCGAAGTTTTATTTTCACAAAAGAATTAGATTCGTTTTACATCTATTTCTAACAAATCAAAGGCATAAATTTGAAAATATTTTTTTATATCTCAGTTAATCAAATTGATTTTACTACTCATGTCGTTTTCATATTTCTATAAAAACGAAATAATATTTACAACTATCCTGTAATCTAGATTTTGTTTTATAATCACTTTATCGTTAATTAGAGTTTGTTCAAGTACTTTTCAGTGAATCATGACAAAATGTTCTATAATCCTAGTAATTAATTTTCATATTCTAAGATCATATTAAATTAAGTAGAATATAATTCTCTGTAATACGATTTCGAGATTGATAGACAAGTACAGAAGAAGTTGTGTTATTTAATTAATTTATGTGTTATTTAATTAATTTATATATACTTGTAGATCAAATAAAAAGACATGTGATTGACATAATATGTTAAATTTAATTATTAATAAAATAGATTTAGTGATTTTTTGTGTGTGTGATAAATTCATTTCGATTTTAATATGTTTGTTGTTTTTTCATACATAAGCGGATAAATTTTAGTTGTAAGCTAATTATTATTTTTTGCTGGTAATTGTCAGAAAGTAAAAATTAATTGATTTATTAATATAACTTCTACAAAAAAGCATGGAAAGTGAAACAAGTAAGCGTTTCACATGAAATTAACATCCAGTTATATATATATATATATATATATATATATATATATATATATATTTGTATTATACATATTTTTTTAGGTTATTTTTTGTAGTGTTATTCAATTATTAAATATCAATTTTTAACTTTATACGCCAGTGTCTGTTTTTATATATTTTTCACATAAATAATTTTGATAGAATTTAACAAAGCCGTGATGACAAAAATTAATAGCCGTATGTAAAATGATGTTTATTTCCTATGCAAATGTAACAAATCTAATTTAATATTTGGTCCAGAATCTTTTTCATTTAATATTATTGCAGAAGATATATTTTTCATTGCAGGTCACTATTTTTTACAAAAATAGATTGTTATATTTATATTGTAAGAGTAAATCATAATCAGAGAGGCAACCTATCTAATTTTTATTATTTAGTTTATGCAATAGCTAAACATTAGAATAAGATATGTGTCTACGCTACCATAATGTCAAATAAATGATATATTCGTAATGAGAAGACTTTCAGTAATCGGCCTTGTAGTGTAATGGGAATTATTCTTAATTAGTATGACAATTTTGTCTTACCTAAGTGTAAATAACCAACTTTAAACAATTTATACTTAATAGACATTTAGGATAATAAGATTTAATATGGAGTTAATGATTGTTTGTTAATATAAGAGTTATTTATAGAAAAGGAACAAAAAAATTGTTGATTAGTCTGATACTTTATTGTATTTGTAATGGTTTTGACTTTACAAAATTTTACATGATTCTTTGCAGCTATTATTAAGTAGAGGTATCGATTTGAATGAGTGTATATGATGCGCACATGTACCCTGTATGTGTGTAGTTATGTGTAGGAGTATATATTTTTGCATTTAAAATAAAAGCGAAGTAAGAACGCATAATCCAGCATCTAAATAAATTACATACATTAATAATTATAGAGCCTGTGTGGTGTTTAATTGAAGTTCTAATTATGTATTATTATTCGCCATATACTGCATGATGATTATATGACGCAATACAATTACATATTAATATGAACTGTATGTACACTATATATAGTACAATTCTAAGTAATTAACTACTTGCATATCTAAATATTAAATATACGACTTAATGTAATGTATTTTTTTGATTAATTCTTATTGAAAATTTAATAATATTTGAACGTTTTTGATAGGAAAAATAATTGTTTTCCTGTTATACATTATATTCTTTTCTAAAGTGTTTAAAAAGTAAAAAAGAAAAATAGAAAAATATAACAGTAGCTTTTAAACGGTAATGTATTTTTGCAGGTTTTTAGAATAAAAATATTTTTCTAAAGTAATTCTTTCAAATGTATTCATTTTTTATAAAAAAAAATATGTATGAACTGCATCAAGACAAAGAAACAGTATATAGACACATTCATTTATATGTTAATTTTAATTAATTCAGAATATTAAATGGCATATTAAAATGTTCTTTGTACTTTATATTTATCCCTTATCAACGTTCAATTTCAAAAATATATTAATACGTATCCTTCGTTTGTTTTTGTTATATATTTAAATTACGATAGACTTCAAAAGTTCAAACTTTTTTTGTAATTATTTTTCTATTTAAAGTAAGTTTGGTTTTGAAATTATATACCGGTCATGTAACTACTCTCGATGCTGTGTTCTTTATTATTTATTCAGATTTTTATAAATAGATGCCAAAAAAGTAGTTTTGCTTTCAAGATCTACGTTTTATTAATGATAGATGACAGTTCTTACATACAAGTTCTCAAGACTCATGTTTAACTGATGGTCAGACAGTTTGCTAACTATTTTTGTATATGCTAAATAATTTATTAACGGGATATGTTTCTCGTGTGTGAATATTCACTTTTTATTTGAATACGAGAAGAGTAATCATTCCAGAAAAGTTATTTTAAAATTATGTCTAGTCTGGTAAAAAAATATTTGCTTTTAGTTTATGATTAAATGAAAATTTCTTAACCTGCACAGAATTCTATTTTGAGACTCTGTTGAAATTTAAAAAAAGGTAAAAAGAAAGTAAATACTTTTTTTTATTAAAGTCTCTTTGTAACGCTATCAAAAATAAAGATTATTGAATGGTTTTCTTTTCTTAAGAAATATATACGTTTTTTATTCGAGCAATTTTGTTTAAGTAACAATAAACATTAATGCCTTAGTGTTGACAAAATAATTATATATATATATATATATATATATATATATTATATTATTTTTTATTATATATTTTATATAATAAAAAATATATAATTATATATATATTTTATTATTTTTTTTATTATCTTTGTTTTAATTAATTATCTGAAATTGACTAAAACTGAAATAATAGCAATGAAGAATTTTAATTTTTACATTAACAAAACATTAAAAAATATTTTTTTAAAAAACAAGTATGATAAAAAGAATAATTATTGATTCATTAATAATTTATAATTAATATTCTTTAAGAATTACTCTTTCTTCATATGGACCTACACACACCCTCATATATATATATATATATATATATATATATATATATATATATATATATATATACATAATATATATATATATATATATATATATATATATATACATAATATATATATATATATATATATATATATATATATATAATATACTTGAGTGTGCAAATATAATATTAAAATACGAAGGAAATATTTTTTAATGTGATAATCGTTGGATTTCTGTTCGTACGTATATGGAAATATCTAATATCATCAATTTAAACTATTCAAAATTGAATACTGGTATATTGCTACTTGTCGTCTGAACGTGATAGTATTTAAGGTTTTATATTATTCTTTTTTCGTTTATTACGATACTCCCAGTTCCCTACAGCTTCTCTTCAGAACGTGATACGAAGATATATCTTTTATTCATTGTGGAATTCAACAAAGACATTTTATTATAATTTTTGAATCTTTGTCCTTCAATTCATCGAGACTGTGCGTGTCTATTGTTGCATTCTTCGAATGAGACCTATTATTCATTATCTTTTAAGTTTAGTGCTTATAGGTGTTTATATATATATATATATATATATATATATATATATATATATATATATATCAAATATTCTGTAGAACTGATTAATATATACCTCATGCATATATATATTGATGATAATGCTATTCATTAAGGTATTGTACAATGAAAAAGTGAACCGTTATATAAATTTTTTATTTGGAAGTAATTTGAATGTAGTAAGAAATTATTTGAAATATTTTCCATTGAAAATTAGTCTAATTTATCTTACTTTTACGATATAAGTAGCGAAGTAACTTACCAATATCGCTTTTAAAACATTTTTACAGGTTTAGTTCTAAACGGAATTCTTTTTAAAATATTTAATAATTATTAACTTTTTTCAGACTGAAAATATGAATTATTAATTTAGATTTGATAACCATAAATCTGTTTTTATTGTACAGTACACTTATATAATTTTACATTTAAATTGTTTAGAACATAATTTATGAATTTTATAATATTTTGATGACAATTTTTCTCTTTATCTATTTATATTTCTCTATCTATTTATATATATATATATATATATATACGTCTAGAGAGAGAGAGAGAGGGAAATAAAAAAATCCAAAATATGCTGAAACAAAAATTCATTTTGTTTTAATGAGTATAATAATGCTTTTAAAAATATTAAGTTTTGAAAAAAGGAATTAAGGAAAATGATGAATAATAGTTTTTGTTATCTATATTTTATACACGGAATGCTTTAATACTATATATTGAATAACTGAAATGAAAATAATTATAATAGTAAAAATATTAAATTACTTCTATTAATATTGTTCACTTTAAAACGGTTCATATAAGTTCAATTATTGTTTATAATATTAATTCAATTAAAAAATATTCAGCTCGTTTTTAAACAAAGTACTTTTCTTGTTGATTTTAATCCTTAATTTCGTAAAAACATTCTTTCAAAGTTGATATTATCCTGGGGTAATTACTTTTCGATTGTACGCATTAAATAGAAAGTGTAAAACATCATCTAGAACCAATCTTATTTCTTGCTATTTAGTTTTCCAAAGTTTTAATGACTGTTCTCAATATATTTTAACAGCGTGGCAGATATGCAATACACTTGACGACTTTTTAGATGTAAAGTTTTCTGTGTATTTGTACATAAAATACGTGTATATATATATATATATATATATATATATATATATATATATATATATATGCACATATGTATTTACATATTATATATATATATATATATATATATATATATATATATTATTAATCAATAATTTAAATTAAATTGGATCGCATTAAGTTAGTTCATAATCCTATATTTGCTTACTATTAATATTCTGTTTTCTGTTTGAAAATTTCAACATAGTTTGTAGTAATTAAAACATTATATGTAAACAGTATGTATATATATATATATATATATATATATAAATACATATATGTAAACATAGCTTAATTTGCAGACTATAGTTATTGGTAATAATTCCGCTTATCCATATAATATTATTTAGTACCTCAAAGCCTAATGCTGTTAGGTAAAATAATTGGATCCTTCTTTATCATTTAAATTTTATATTTACATTGGCAGATGGTTTTATAAATGTTAATGTTTTATTCTTTTGTCGATCACTAATATTTAGTTTTCCAGCGCAGAACTTGCACATAATTTTACCTTATTGCACTATTTTTATTGTAAATATAAAAATTATTAATTTTTTTTAGAACAATGCTATGCAACACCAGTCTACACTGTAGACTGGAAAACCATTTATACTATTCAATCACTATTTGCCAACTTTTTCTTGTCTTTTGTGGTATCAATTCTTGTGTACAAATAAATATATATATATATATATATATATATATATATATATATATATATATATATTTAATTTCTATTTTACAATGTTTTTTTGGTAATTGCTTTTTCAAACAATTAGTTTTGAGTATATTAATTCGAGTTTTATGTATTTTCAAAGTATTAGTTGCATTCCGTATTGAAATGAATATTTAAATATTGGTTTACTGTAGCGAGAGAGTTCGTTTATTACGTTTTCCGTAAACAAAGAGAGAAAGTACGTTTCTCGTTGTTGTGATTACATTCCTAGTTGTATTTGTTAAATGTGGAGTATATAAAGATTTAATCAAAAATTATTAACACAAAAAATACGTACACATAGTTTTTATATCAGAATCAATCGACAGATCGTCATCCGGAAATATTATACTGAGATTTGTTCCCAATAAGTTTTTACTCAATTAGTCCGTGCAATCACACGTAAACCTCAAGAGTACAATAATTGACAACATATATACAAAAAAAAAGGAAAATAATTTACGCACATAGCGATACGTGTACATAAACTTCATATAGTAACAACGGCATTGAAAGTACGTTTGCGGTTTCAGCGTTATGCAGTTCAATTTCCTTTCAGTTTTTGTGTGACGTATTCGACCAAAATTTCAGGTTATGTTCTTTATGTAACAGAAAAGGTTACGAATGATTCAATAAAGTCTTGCGTAGTAAAATTTCATTGTTTGCGGTCGCTGTAGAGTTTTTCAATATGAAATTGAAGATAAATAATATGAAACGTTTATACAAAACGGTAAGATTTGTGATTTTAATAAGCTCGTTCATACAGTGAGCTCGACAACTGTATATCATTTGATATGAAAATAATTCTCTGAAGTCGAATCTTTAATAACTTCGATTTTTATATACTTCTGCGAATTTCATCGATGCAATTTATATAATTTATATAGATGCACACCAGTGTATGTGTATATATATATATATATATATATATATATATATATATATATATATATGTATATATGCTTGTGTATGTATTATGTTCGTTGAATCGTTACTTTATTATTACTCATTTATATTTGGAAATAAAAATATTTTTTTAATTTTTTTGGTACAATAATTGAAAAATACTTTTAATGTAAATTCCATATTATATTTCTACTCGGAAATTACATCAAATTGATTTTATTTTAATATCGAATTAGCATTACATTTTTTTTAATGTCAGTATTGTTTCTGTCATTTGTGTATAAATAAAATTCATTATGTGTTTTGAATAAAAGTATATTATTGATACATTTAAAAAA
>CM068315.1:51361661-51439161 GCA_034766995.1 Acanthacorydalis orientalis | reverse complement strand
ATATGGTTAAATATATGGTTTTGAAACTATACAAATTCACTTTTACGAATGATTTTTTTCATCCCACGATTTAATTTTAAAAAAAAAATAATTCATTATTGATCTTTTTCTTATTGAGTGTTTCTTGCACGCAAATTTTTCTGTACATTCACATTCGAAATTCGCATAAGCAACATTCAAAAATGATCAATATTTATTTAATGAATATTTTTGATCAGTTTTTTTATGGTTTACGGGATGAAAAAGGATTCATTTGTGATAATATGTTTTAGTGTTGATTCAATAATTTTAAGATTATTTATTTTCATAGTAATATGTATATATATATGTATATATATATATATATATATATATATATATATATATATATGTTTGTGTGTGTGTATCTATCTCTGAAAAACCATAGTAAAATCGTGAATTTAAAATGTCGTAACTATATAAATGTTTGTTTTAATTTGTAAGATAACATCATTTAGTATGTAAAAAAAAGTATTAACACAAAATGAAAGAATGAAAAATACGAGATGCTGATTACATTTTGGTGTTTACAAGTCTTGCTTCATGGTGCAATTACGGAAATTTGATTTCGCGACACAATAATTAGACAGTAGTTATTTGCAGCAAAAGCAGCCTTACGTTAATTAAGTTTTATTTTCATTCGTACGAACTCTGCGTTATATTTCAAAAATTAATATACTTTAGAAAGAAATAACATCGTTTCAGTTTTCTTTAATGTGTGTTTGTTACAGAGCCGTCTTGTAAAAATGTATTTTAACTTAATATTTATTTATTAAACTGAAAAGAGTTCTTAATACGCCATAAATGTGTAAAAAGGATACACAATCACTGTACAAATATAATTTCAAGTGAAAAAGTTAATTTAATTTGAATTCAATATAATCTGAAAGGTATTTATTAAAAATTTGTAATATCCTAAATCTGAAATCATTTATATTTATACTCATTTAATGTGATGATTAAATAAAAGCTGATTCATTTATTTTTCAATTAACGCTACGGATGTGAAAATAATGAACTGATAACTATCAAGAAATAAAGATGTTGCGAATAAATTAGCACATCTATAAAAATACAAATACTATTGGTGTAACCAAGTCACAAAATCTTTAAGTAAAATTGTGTACTTCAGTTTGGAATTACACACATATATAATATCTATTTATATATATATATATATATATATATATATATATATATATATATATATATATATATATATATATTTATAGATATATGTGTGTATATATATATATATATATATATATATATATATATTTATATATATATAGATATATGTGTGTATATATATATATATATATATATATGTGCATATATATATATATATATATTTATATATGTACATACATACATACATACATATACATAATGTTCGTTACATATAAGTTACAATAACAACATTTTTTGGAACATACGGATGCGTATATTTTTTGTTAGTAAGACTTATACATCTAGATTGAAGCTACCCACTGGTTAACTTCAATTTAAAAGTTTTATTGATTTATGCATATTCATAACTTTAATTAGTTGATACTATCTTAGGACGTGTTTTAAAGTTAAATCGCCAATGGCTATTATGTAATTGCATGTTATATTTGTTTTATATGTCTGAAACGTGCAAGGTTGATATTTCAAGTTATTTAAGTATACTTTTACGATGGGGTTTACAGTTGTTTTTTTTAAAAAAAAAAGAAAAAGTTCGGTTAATAAGACGTTTGTATGGTTCATAGTTAGACCGTGGCTTTACATAATACATTTTTTTAAAAATGTTAGTCGTTAATTGGGTAGTATATTTATAGTTTATTTATTTTTTTTCACTCATGATTATTATAATATATATATATATATATATAGAGAGAGAGAGAGAGAGAGAGTACATATATGTATATAGTAAAATTAATTTTTTCAGTAATTTTTGAATCATACTCATGTAATCTTCATTCATTAAATATATATTTAAACGCATACGTAATTGATTCATTTTTGAATTTTACTCAATTTCTGCAAAATATTTTTCTAAAACCATTACAATGTAAAGTATCTTTTTAAAAGTAAATGTTCTAAATACATAACTGTAACTGTGAACGATTATCAACAAGGTCGAAACAGGGTTCCAAGGACGCGCTTCTAGTGGTTACGTTGCAGGTGGTTGAACCTCTTTCTCGACATCATGTACTTCTTATACGGTGAAGGCAACAGGCTCTGAAGATATATTCTACACTGCACACCCGCCTCGTTTCACAAACTGAGTTAATGCTACTCATAATTTACACACCGGTTAAGTGCTATAATTTGATTCACGTCTCTCTCGCATGTTGTATTTTTAAAAATGACACATAATTTTAAGTTTTAATTGTTATACTTCTGACAACTTTGCCGTTCGCAGTTTATTCTCAGTTGTCTGGTTAATTATCTGTTGATATATTTTTATGTACTTTCGTATTCTCTTCTTCGTAGACAGTGTTTAAAAATAGTTCATGAATATTTACGTTTTTCACTCGCATTATATATATATATATATATATATATATATATATATATATATATATATATATATAAGTACATATATTTAAATAATAATTTTGAAAAATGTGTCTGTTTATATGCTATTATTTCCAAAAACTCTCATTATGAGTTGTTTCGGATGATAACATGATTAAAGTCCCTATATCTGTATATATCTACAATGATTGTATAGTCGATTCAAAGCAATAATTAGAATATACCAACAATTATTCAAATATGAGTTAGAACTGTACAATGTATCTTCACAAATAGATTTTAGTGACGTTTAATTGAACGATATGAACGATGGATAAAAATAAAACAATATGATACCTCTGCATATGATGAAAGGTGGAACTGTGTGTAAATAATTGATTTGAAACGATAGCGTATTAGTTATAATGGCTGTAAACTTTTATTCCAAATTGTATTCATAATTTTTTTATGCATGATGTTTGATTTTTCATATATGAAATAATGGACGCACGTATTATTAAATTCAGTTATAGTTGTATAGATTAGTTATGGTTTGATTCGGGGTATAATTAATTAAGTAATTATATATATATATATATATATATATATATATATATATATATATATATAATAAGTAAATAAATATAATAATGCCAAGTTATTTTTATTTTCTCATTTTCAAAGCAAAGATATATTATTATACATTCATGGAATTCTACATAACTTAAAGTAATTCGACTGCATATGTCTTTTTTTAATTTTTTGCTATGTACTTACATTTAGTCAGATCAGGTGCGTGTACTTAAAGTTAATGGATATAAAAAAGTCTGACTTAAGCATGATTTAATGCGATTTTGTATTTTACATTAAAATGATGTGCACTTTTTTCAACGTTTTTATTTTAAAAATCCGCATTGCGATATGAAGACATTAATTTTGTAAAAAAAGTTAATGTTTTATTTAACTGGGCAGTAGTTATGTTACCTTGGGTAATATGATATGGTTATTTGTGAATGTATTTAGTAATCTTGTGCAGTTCGAACGAGATTCATAATAAAATATGAAAATTTATTAATAATTCTCAAATAAAAATTGATTTACATATGTAAAAACTCTGAAATAATAAAACAATACAAAACTATTCAGTGGATATATTTTTAGAACATTCCCTTCATGATCAGTACTTTTATTTTCAACGATTATAAAAGATATATTTATGTACTTGTATGAAAATAGAATATAAATGGGTTATTATAGAGTTCGATATTTTGATATTTATGTGCATGACATTCATCGTTGCACACTTTAGAATAAACAAGGGTCTGGAGAATATTTTGTAAAGCTTTCCTACCTTATGTTTCATTCTCTCAACAGAGGAATTCAATTATTACTCTCTGCTTTCATGCTCTTGCAATTAGTGGCAAATTCAAACATGCTGTAGCCACGTAACGAATATTTATTAGCTATATATATATATATTTATATACATATATATGTATATATATATTTATATACATATATATGTATATATATATATATATCCATATATATATATATATATATATATATATATACAATATACAAATAAATATGTATATATAAATGTATATAATACTTACCGCTTAATTGCCATTAATGTTATAAATAATAAAAATATTACTACATCGTTTTATAAGAGCCTTAATTCAGTATTTTCCTCGTTAGGCAGCAATTATCGTTGTGGATAATATTTTACAGTCACTTGCTCCATTACTATAACGCAATCATTGCAATAATAAGGGAGCATAAAACCCAGTACAATTTCACTGTAATAAGCGAGGTATTTATGTGATCAAGACTTGTATTAATGTAGTATGAGGTAATTAATAAATTTCGGTTATGTGGAATATGAAAATACATATACTTTATACATTATGTATTTCAACAGAAAAAAACTATATGTATACAGGGATTTATATGAGTTAAAATAGTTTGAAAAATGTAACTAGAAAAACAAATATGTCGTTATCAATTATTTTGATCATATATACTCGAATAATAACGTTTGTACCTGTTAACTTTAATATACACATTTTCTCTTAATGGTTTTAATATATTTATTTTATACATACTTATACTCATGACATTCATATATATATATATATATATATATATATATATATATATATATATATATATATATATATATATATATATTATTTAAACGATTCTTTTCAAGCTGATCGTTTCACTTTTATATTAATTTAAAGTAAATGTTCAATAAATAAAAAAATATTTATGTATTAATTCATATGAAATAAAAAAAATAACGTGGGATTTATGAATTTTATTTTAGTCTGTTTGTGCAACATTTGACCATATTTTCACATAATTTTATTCTTAAATTAATTTTCGTAATTTATATTCAATGTTAAATTTGGTTTATTCCAACGATTTATTAAATATATTGTAATAAATAAGTATATATATATATATATATATATATATATATATATATATATATATATATATTGAAAGAGGAGATGATTGATAAAGAAATGAATAGCATTATGTAATTAATAAAACTTTTATTGCAAAAGAATAAAAAGTAGATGTCGCTGTTACACCTGTAGTTAGAAATTCATGACTGAAACTTCATTTCCATAAATGAAGTTTCAGTCGTGCGTCTGATGTATTAATCAAACGACAGAAGCTTTAAAATAGAAAGTAGACATGGTGAAGAATATTTATTTCCTCTGAATGAAATATACAATCAAAAAGTTAGATGAATACAATCTAACATTCCCGACTAGTCCTTAAACGAACTTATTTAGGTAAAGAGTATGCTTCAAATGATAATTCATTCATTGCAAATGTTTAATGTTATAATTAGCTTTTAAAATTTTAACAATCAATAGTAAACATATGTTCATTTGAATATTTTACATTCATCAAGTTATGCTTAAGTTCTATTTATTTTAAATTAATTGATCTATTTATCTAAGTAATATAGTAATTTTGAATTGATTCAATTTCCTCTCTCTCTCTCTCTCTCTCTATATATATATATATATATATATATATATATAGTTATAGATTCATACTTTTATTATAAATATAACTTAGTTATCGATGCGCCCATAAACCCCAATTATCTTATTGTAAAAATCTATTTTTATATAAAAAGACACATAATGTGTTAAAAAAGATACATCATATTTTTAAATATATATATATATATATATATATATATATATATATATATATATATATATATATATATATTGTCATTGTCTGAACATTTATAATATAGTAAGTAACATATGTTTTAAGAACTTATTTAAAAAAATAAGTACAAAATGATAACGATTTTCTTTATAATATATTTGGACACACACATTGATAGATTTGGTCAACATGACGTTTTATGACAATGCTTCTAACTGTTTTTACAAAAATGGTATGTCTTTAATGAGATTTATCTCAGTCAACACAGTTATATGCAATTACTGTGTACTTTCATAAGTAACTATATTTATTTGTGTACATATATGTATATATATATATATATATATATATATATATATAAATTAGATAAATAAAAAATATCTGCATGTATAAGGCATTAAAAGATTATAATTGATTTCTTTTATTAATACTACAAGATCTTGAAACATTACTGTATTTAAATTACTTATTTATATATTAATTTAAATGTATTTCTTTATTGGATTGTGTCTTAAATTTAAAACTTTTCTTAAATGAATAAATTTACAAATAACTAATGTTCATTAATTATTTTCGTGTATTTTAGTAAAATAAATTTGTGTAGGTGAGTCGATCGATCAATCGATTGGTTTTCCATATTTGACCTGGAAAAAATTACAACCTTATCGTAATAACGCTTTGTTTTCCTTTTTTTCCAGTTGAGTTTATATATATATATATATATAATAATAGGAAGAATTAAAATATTTGCGAAAGTATAGAACTTTTAATATTAAACTTTATACCTTATATAATTTACTTTTATTTCTCGTGTTAAATTTATTTTTTAACCTATAACTTTTGTGTAGGTTGTACGAAATGTTAAATGTTATTAAAAATTGTATTATATATTAATTACGAACAGAATTTTTAATTAATATTCTTAGTAATGGTAAATAAAAATAATATGTAACTGATATTGAAATTGAGTATAACGATATTTATTTAAAAACAATTTTAGTGACTTCGATATTCTTTATATTTTCAGTGAATTTAATCTTTTTTATATTTTTAGTTAATTTAATCATCTTCTTTATTCTTTATTAATATTCTTTATGATATGAAATTATATTTTAATAAAACAGTTTTGGAGTAATCTGTACTTCATAGTATAATAAAAAAGTATTTTTTAACCAATGGAAAGTTTAGAGTTCAGACATGATTTTAGATTCGAAAATAATTGAAGAATTATTTTATTGTATAATATTTTTTTAGGTATAATTATATAAAAAATGTTTTTAATTTTTTTACTTATATTAAATATAAATGTATCAAAGATTAACACTAAAAATGAGTTTTATTAACCGTATTTAAATATGTATTGAACTTCACATAAATTGTATGTACTTGAAGTTAATTAATATATGATTAATCCCATTTTTTAGTATATCTGTTTCGTTATCATCTGTATTATTTACTCATTATTAAGTTTATTATTGTGCTTCAGTACGTATGTTCTTATAATCGATAAATTGAATTATTAACCAAACGCAGTAGTGTGTATCATGGCTTCCAAAAAAAGGCAATAAATCTACTTTAATTGTTTTTAGTTATTGATTAAACGGTTTCTCAACATATAGCTTTCCAGTATAAATACCGAAATGTCCGTAATTCGGTCCTGGTTAAAAGATTTACGACATGAAACATTTATCTCGTTTGTTGATTTTTCCCATTGAATGAAAAAAAGACTCCTCTTCAAAATCTATGGCATTGCCCATTTTAAATCGATACCCTCGATGCTGCTCTCGCCGATATATACAAAATTACGGATACCGAATTTGGTTTGACATTCCGCGACATTGCTTTGCATCATTCCGTGCCATTTTGGAAATGTTTTCTACTTCTTTTAACAACAACGGCAGATATATAACTTCAGTCTTGGCACGACATCTATCACACGCCAGAATAACTTATGTGCCACTCTTGTGTTCTCTGTAGCTGGCTTAGCTGTCTCGTATCATGTTTGTCTGTCCAATAAATGTCGACGCTTCGCAGGATAGAAATTGAGATGTGGACTTGCGTTTGCGAAAAACCGTTGAATAATTCAAATTGTATTATTCGGCTAGAAACGTCGAAACGTTCATGTCGAATATGTTCGATCGGTCATTTCGTTTATTCGCAGGTGAAAAATATTTAACCTAAGAAGGACGACTTTTTTCCAGACTTGAATCTCTTGTATAGCACAGAAAATGTACATATAAAACATTTTTACTAGTATATAATTTATTTACTTATATATATATATATATATATATATATATATATATATGTTATTGTTGTAAACGTATTAGTGTTTTGCAAATACAGTTTTTAAAAGCTATTGAAGCTTATCGATCTTTCAAATAACAGAAAATATTAAAGATTTACATTATATATTAGTAAAACTGCTGTAAAATTATTATTTTTTTCTTCATCTTGTTTTATTTATGAAGTTATTTTTTCATAATGTACATAAGTATATTTAATAGTGTAACTGGACTAAATTGTGATAAATATTTTTTTATACAACTGGCATACATCCCTTTTTTCAAACTTTTGTTAATAAGGAATGAAACATAATGAGTAAATTTTTATTATAATTCATTACAGTTATTGTTAATTCATTACAGTCATTTAATATAATAAACAAAAAACATTTTTTTATAAATTAAGAAAAACAATTCTTAAAAAAATAACAAATTTAAAAAAATCGCAATTACAACAAAAATTTAATGAAAAATTACAAGACAGTTTATAGAAATGAGTTAACAAAATTTTATGTTTTGTTATTGTGGAGTGGCTCCTGTGCCACACCGGCAGTCTAGGGTTCCCAGATATAACATCAAATTTAAATTTCGATATTCTTACTACAGTAATGAGTTTACAAAAGATGTCTATAGGATAATGCGCCACTGATACATATATATATATATATATATATAAAATTTAAAAAATATATAATATATTATTTTATATATATCATATTGATTATTCATATATGAAATTTGAATAATTGTTCGTTGAAAATAGTGTATAATGTAAAAAGAAGATACATAAATATTTATTGTGTCTATAAAAGTAAAATATTTTTGTATTCTTAATTTTTAAGTAACGGATCTCTTAATGAAAATGTCAACTATATTGATTTTACATGTACAGAATTTATAGTATTGGTGAGGAAAATATAGATATTTAAAATTTTATTATTATTCTTTTTGATCATTTGACATTTAAGAATGGGTACTATGAGTTTCTTTACTCAGATAGGTATTTTTTTTTTAAGAATAACGATATTTATATATTTGCTGTTTGATTTCATTGTCTTAGTAAAATTTAATTAGGAAGTAATGTTCATAAATAATGAAAACAGTCAATTTGAGTAATGTAAGTAATTTAATATAATATGATGGTCGAAATGTGATTTTTATTTTCATATATATTCTTAAATTGTATACAAAGAGTAATTTCATTGACGAATTTTATTTTACAATATGTAACTTTTACTATGGACTTCTGTTACTCAATAAAATTTTAATGTTTTGTAAAAATCATAAAATTTGTGAAAACATTGTTACCGTTTGTTACTGACTTTAGCAGCTAAATATTTTTTTTTAAATTATTATTTAATAATTAATTGAATATTTTTATCCTTACATTTATTTGAATTTTCTGGATTATGTTTATATTATTAAGTATGAAATTAACAAATTAAATTTTGATAACAATCATAAAAAATAATTTCATGAATTATATTTTACTTTCGTTTCATAATGTTCGAAATCTAATGAAAAATTTCAGTCATATATTCATATAATTTTAATATATTTTGTTACAATATAATCCAGTAGTATTATTACCTCCACCGTTTTCACAATTTATTAAATTTTTATCATTTATTTTCAAAATCGTTTGATTTTTATACACATTATTTTACAATTAAGATAACGAAGGTGTCAGCTTTTTCTACGATCATTTTTATTTGGTTGTTACGTTCTTTGTAATAAAGATGTTCTGGTTTTACTTCTTGTTTTTAGTTTGGTAATTTATAAATAGCTACTCTTAAAGAATTTTTAGAAGAATCAAAATTGCTTTATCATCTATAAATAGTTGACTCGCAAATATTGTTACAAAATGTTATGCAAATAAAAAAGTATGTAGTTATTTTCGTTGCTATTCTTTAATAACATCAATATATAAATCAAAAACTATGGAGACGCTATTAGCTAGTAAGTTTAGTGCAAGTCACCTATATATATATATATATATATATATATATATTTATAATGCATATTTAATTTGTTTTCTACATTTTTTAGTTTACAAATTATTTTGACAGCATATTAATTGTTAAATTAATTTCTGTAGTAAGTAAAAAATCAACAACATAATTTAATAGTTAGAAATATATTTATATATATATATATATATATATATATATATATATATATATATATATATGGCTACGTTATACCATATATAAGCTTACTGTATTCCAGATGAAAAAAATGCTATGGATAAATATTAATTTTATTTACTAATACAATATAAAACAATCATTTAATATCAGCATTCAGTAGTATTATACGTATAATGTAACAAAAATAGTATAATTATATATTTGTTTGATTTGAAGTGATTAAAATATAAATGAAAATTATGTAATGTGTAAACATATTGCAGTATAAACGGTAGAATGAGCTAAACAGAGTTTTTAATTAATCAGAAAATGTTTACAATATATTATCGAATAAATACTATTGCATTGTTATAATATATAGTTAATGTAATTTGATACATTTGTTTAAAATAATATATCTCTTAATAACAATGAATTATTTAATCCATATCATTGATTAAATTTTATAGACTGTTTACGATTTTCAATTTTAATTGAATAATTGAAGTTTGGTTGATAATTGAAAATAAAATAAATGATGTGTTTAGATTTATATTTAGATTAAATTTTCGTAACACACACACACACACATATATATATATATATATATATATATATATATATATATATATATATATATATATATATATATATATATGTAAACGTTCTTACTTTGCATAGTATGTCTGGCGACAGGTGCTCATTTTAGAAACAAAGCTTTTATCTATTACAAATTCTTCGTTCTAGTGTTTTGCTGAAGGCTTTTACAGAACAAAGCAATGACATTTAAGTGCAAGACTGCAATTCATTTTGTTTAATATGGTGTCCTTAATGTAGGTTCTTTGTGAAATGTAGTTTTTTTTATTATTTATAATAGTTTTAATAACAATTTATTTTCTTACTAATGAAAATAAAGATAACTATTCTTTAATAAATATGTAGGTGATTATATATTACAAACTTAAAATATATGTAATTTATATGTATATATCATTTTTAAGTGCACATTGGAATAAAAGTGTTCTTTTATTTTTTGTATTGATTATTTATTTTGTTTGAATGTAAGGGGGCTCCACCCCTTACTCGCTACGCTCGTTGACCTCGGGAGGCTCCGCTTCCGTTCGCTTTGTTTGCTCTTGTTAAATATTAAAACTTAACACATATCACAAGACACACTTCACGTTAAAATATATTTAACGTGACTCCAAAGAAAATTGTACAACGGTGTTAAATCTCAGGATCTCGGTAGCCAATTAATGTCCCGATTTTTGGAAATAACGCGATCAGATAATTTCGTCCTCAATAAATCAATTGTTTCACTAGCTGTGTTCTGATGGAACCACATGCCCTCCAGATTAATATCATACAATTCTGCACACAAAAAAATGGTTGTCATGTTTCACCATTTTTCTCAATTCACGGTAATCGCTTTACCAGCCTGATTCTCAAAAAAAAAAATAAGGACCGTTGACTCCATCGGAACTAATTTCGCACCAAACAGTCACTCTTTCTGTATGCAGTGGCTATTCAACGATCATCCTCGGATTTTCTTCCCTTGAGATTCGACAGTTTGACTTGTTAATGTTGCCAGAGAGTTCGAAATGTGCCTCATCGCTAAAAACGACTTTTTCAGAAAAACCGTGTTGTTATTCTAGTAGCAATTAATACATTTCTGACGCAGTTTTATATACACATATATACATATGATAATAGTCTTCTGGCTTCAGTTCTTGTGTTAATAGAACCTATAAGCCTTCAGCAATAAATCCTTATTGAAAATACACCATGTGGTCGTCTGTGATAGGTCTAGTTGCTTTGAACGTCGTGTAATAATAATAATAAAGCATTTTGATAAAATATATAATTGATTTTGAATAAACTTACAGCCAAAATATAATATATGTACGGGTATTTTAATTAATTTCTTATTCTCAATCAAAATTTTGATAGGAAATAATATATGAATATATATATATATATATATATATATATATATATATATATATATATGAAAAAAATACGCTTATCTGTAACGTTTTCAAAGATAAAACAATTTATTTACAGTCTAAATGTGCGAGCGTGTATGTATGTACATTAATATTGCTCTCTGTTTGAGAATAATTTCCCATCCCTGGTACGTACATTGTTCAAAGACTCCGAAGAATTTCCGTAATAGATTATCAAAAATAAACTATTTGTTTCTTTTGGTTAACGTTCTAATATTATCAGAAACATATCATAAACAATTTACCATCTATAATGATGCTTTATTCTTGGTACGACCTCACACCATCATCAACGCAATCATTTATGTTAACATCATTTTACCGTGTGTGTGAGACAGAGAACAGCTCAATCACCCTATTGTTAAAAGCGGAAATGCTTTATATAAAGTACGCTTTGTGTATCGATAACATTGCTACGCATTTAACCTCTTTTGACATACACAGTACAAGTCCGTAAAGAAAAAGCTTAATTTGTTTCATCGTCCTAAAATAACATGAAATCGTTGAACTTGATGCAAATGAAAGTATTTCCAGTTCATTTGATATTTTATCAAATAGTTTTTAAATCGTTTGAGCATTGTTTAAATGTCGTCTTTGAGAATGTTTTAAATAAAATTGACGTGCTCCATGTAAAAATCAGTATTAATCAACCGAATGTATAAAAGTGTTATTTGTAAAATGTAATTATATATTATAGTAATGTTTTTTTTTATAATTGTGTCATTTTAAATTTTTATCGAAATACGTATTATTAAATTCAATGAATATTCAAAAATCAATAATTAACATTATAATTAGATTATTATGTCTCACTTTTGGACGATCCAAAAATCCATGATAAATCAGTTAATTCTGGATTCATTCTTCAAAAAAATAGAAAATGCCTTCTAACTGTTTAACCTTCCACAAGAAAATCACCCAAAAGGAGTAGGGATGATGACTTATTTCCTTCAACCTCTGTGATTTTTTTTATAATTTTTATTAAGTTTTTTGTATTTTCACTAAGGGAAGATAGTTTATTTTATAAAAGTTAAATAAATTAATTTTATATTATTTTTGCAGTTATGTTTTTTATATTCTATTATATTTTTCCTGTTAAAATGATAATGTTAAATACATACTTTACTTTAGGTTCAGAGACTTGAATGGATTGCCCCTAAATACATATATATATATATATATATATATATATATATATATATATTTATAGATATATATATATATTTGTATGTATATATAAATATATATATATATATATATATCCATACATATATATATATATATCTATAAATATATGTATATATATATATATATGTATATATAAATATATATATATATATATATATATATATATATATATATAAATATGCATGCATGCATATGATGTTTGTTCTAATCGTTTTGAGTAATTCTCTAAAATCGTCGTTTACGCCAATACTTTATTATTTTAACTGGTTTGCGGCTATAATTTGTTCAGTGCTGTCCTATAGCGGTTGTTAAGGAGTAACGGTTAAAATTACTTTATGATCGAAAATTTGGTTTTCGTAACAACTATCAGTTTCCGAAAAGAAATATTTATGCAGTTAGAGTGTCTATAAGATGAATAATTGTTCATGTTGCATGTTTTTTTCAAGAGTTATACACAACTGTCTATTTAATTACAATGTAATAACCATTACTTGAATTGGGTCACAATAATAAAAATATTTGCTATGAATCACTATAGAAAATTTTTGTGGATTGTTAGAAAGACAATTTAGTTTTTTTCGTTAGTCGGCTGTTTAAAATAGATATTTTAAACTGTCATATAAGACGACAAAACCTCTTTATATTGCTTTAGTTGGTGAAATTTTTACATAAAAATAACATTCTAAATATACTTATTTATTTTATTATTTATTAGATGTATTTTAAAAATAACGCATTTATACATGAATTCGAAAATATATTGAAAGTTTAATTGAAAATACAAATTACATTTTTCGAATCGTCTTTTATTCGAATTCAATGACAACGAATTTTATTAATTATTTTATAGTTCTTAGCATATTATTTTTCGCAATTCTGGATTAATTGCACTATCATTATTAAAAAGATCCGTGAATTTTGAAATAAAACGAAACATATTTGATTATTGATAAAAATTGTTTTTATCGCCTTCGAAGTATTCTCCATCGCTTGCAGATCTAAATTTGCTCGCTTGTATCGCTAGATTTATGTCAACGCTTTAATCAATCTTCGGTACATCGGTCGTAGCCGATTGATGGTATGCCCTTCAGCTCGTCCAGCGATTTTTTCTTAATAGCTTCAGCTGAGTCAAAACGGCATCCTCGCATCGATTGAGGAATAGGAAAAATTACACAGGGATTGTGCAGGTGAATAAGACGCTTGCGGAATGATATTGGTCGAGTTTTTGTCCAAAAAACCGCGAATGTGTATTAAAGTGTCAGCAGGTGCATTATCTTAATGTAAAATCCACGAGTTGTTTCTCCTCAATTCTGTCTATACTGGCGGATCGCTTCACGAAAACGCTTTATAACAGCTAAGTTATATTCTTTATTGACTGTTTGACCCTTTGTAAAAAAAATTTTGTGAACCACACGAAGAATTACCAATATTGTCATTTAAAAAAAATAATGGTGTTTGTACGGTTCTTTTATAATAAAATAGAAATTCCTGTACCTTTTTTATCAGAGTAGTATTTTATTTTATAGTAGATAATAACTGAAGTTATATTAATAATTAGTTTTAAATATTTCTTTTATTCAAATATTATTTCGTATAATTAATTTTTAAATTAGTTACTAATATATTTTATTTTTAAATATCGAATTTTTTTTAAATCTTATTAATCTTTTTTCTAAACTTTATCAAAAAAGTCTCATACGAAAAATTCGCAGTATCGAAAAGTATTTTGTATTAATAAAAGTATATATAATTTACAGTAATCAAAAGTGGCAATTCGTTTCTATTAATTTTATAAAATATTACAGGACGTTATGCCATAATCAAAATTAAGAACAGTAAACTGTATTCTATTAAAATAAATATCAATATCTGTCTTATGTATAAATTGAATTTTTTATCAAAATTAAAATAACAGCATAATTGTAGGAAATTGAAAAAAAATAAAAAAAAACGATGTTCCGTGTTATTGAAATAGATTGTTTACATAATCTTAACTGCAAATGATCAACATCCGAGGCCTAAAGGCTATTTTTACTGATTTTTTTATTCATGCTGAAATATATAGAAATTAAAATGAAAAAAGATCGTTGCACTTTAAATTGAAAAAATATTGATATCATGAATTACGTATGGGTATCAAGCTTTATATTGCATACTGGGAATATATTATGCTTGTCGTGTTATTATAAATTACATGGTGGAATTATAACCGACTATGACTGTGACATGAGCAAATGTTAGAATATTTAATAAGAGAATATATTTTTTAAGATCTGTACTTGACGTTTTTTTTTTGATTAACTGTATTTAATATTCAATTGACAAATTAAAAAGTATCTTTTTAAAATTTCTAAATTGAATTCATAAAATGAGAATTATTTTGAAAGAAGAAAAAAATAACATTTTTAAAGAAATCACGAAAATATGAAGCCCATATAAAGTTAATGTACATATCAGACATAATTTCACAGATAATTTTTATGTAGATATTTAATTAGAGTTTCGGTTATAATTTTTATGAATAGAATTAGCAGTAGTTAAATAAAATTATTGTTAATATTAGGCATAACAATATAATTATTTCACACTTTTTAAATTACATAAACGTTTTGTTTGCTTTAACATTCATTTGTTAAAAAAATTAACCTTTTTACATTTATTAAATATTATATATTTTATTCTGTAATATATATATATATATATATATATATATATATAATTCGTATCATATTTTTTAGCATATAGTATGGTTCCATTTTAGTTTATTCAGTATTTTTTTATTTCTAGAAGCTTTTTCATGTAACTGTGTTGTAATACGCATTATACGAGAGTCTATTTTTATTTTTAAACAAATTTGTTACTTCTAACATATATTTTTATCATTAAATTTTTTATTATTTTTAAACTACATACGAAATTTAGTACTTCATTATATGCAAATGTTTTCATCTAAGTAACAAAACAGTGTTATTTTTATTTAATACAGATTAATTTGGTTTCAACTCTAATTTTCATGTCAAAAAAAACTAAAATGATTTAAGGTATTACACAGCTTTTTGATTATACGTGCGTTTTTTTTGAAAAACATTTGTAATAATAGCGTTTTAATATTATAACGTACGTTTTACTATTACTAAAATGTACTAATTATTTTATTTTTGTCGCTTTCGATAATTAAATACATTAATTTTTAAACAGATATTATGTAATATAGATTTTATAAGAAATTAGTCATATACTTCTTATTAATGTGTTAAATTGTTGGAGCAATTTTTAAAATGAATTTTCATAAAACATTTACTAATACTTTTAAGACGTTTGATGTTTTTAAATGGAAAATTTAAAAAACTAAAATCAAGTAGGAAGAAATTACAAAAACAGTTAATTATATGGATCAAAATCATCAAGTAATCAGTAACGAATATTTCTGTATATAAAGTTGGTAGAAAAATAATTGCGGTTTTTGACCTTCAAATTTATATACATTTTTTTCTTTTTTTATTTTCCTAGCTGTTTTAATTGGTCCAGAACTGTTTTATGTTTACAAATAATGTAATTTATTACTGATTATAATATCTATATATATATATATATATATATATATATATATATACAATATATTGATGAATTATTATCAAACACTGTTTTCTTCTTTTTAAATATATATTTTTATGTATATTAGTATTTATTTTATATATTTTAATATCTAACATTGTTGAGGATTGGCTAAATTAATTATTTTAGAAAAAAATAGAAGAAAGTGAATGTAAATATTTGAAATTTAGAGAGTAACGATAATGTAGAACAGAACAATGTATTTTTGACCTCTATTAATATATATATATATATATATATATATATATATATATATATATATATAATTCTATATTCCGACACGATGTTAAATAATTATGAAAGAAATGTTTGAATAAATAATGTAGGAAATTATAAATCACAAAAATCTCGTTTAACATATTAAATGAAAGGTAGTCCATTCACACCTACATTTTCTACAGCATGTTCTCAGTTAAATAGACATTAGTATAACTGTTTGGACTTGTTCGCAAATAAATTTTTATTGCACTATTAAGGTGCATGTAATTAGAATAAAACTTATAAACATATAATTTTTTCATGTAAAAGTAACTATAATGGATTGTGAGATATATTATGTGCATTATTTACAGTAGTATGTCATTATCTCATAACACAACATAAATATATAAATGAGCTCGTACAAAATACATGTAATCTTCGAGCTTGGATTGTTTTTTTTCTCATACGTATTTTTAATGTTTCAATCGATACTAATTATTTTAATTGTATGAATATTTAAATATACAAATATATCAATATAAATATACAAATATATCAATAATTAAATCAATAATAATATTTTAATAGTTTTTAGCTGTAATTTCAATATAAATAAATTTACATTTTGACAAAAAATGTATCTTTATGAAAGTTATAAAATATACAGTGATTGTATATCCTTATTTAAATAAGTCTAAAGGTATCATTTGTAACTTAAAACTCGCGTTTTGTCAAATAAATTACCGGCATACGGATGTAATAAACATTTCCTCAATAATTTAAACGACTACTCGGTTTGATCAAAATCCATCAACAGTATTTCACTTATAAAATTTTTGCGGTTTACAAAAAAACCTAATTAACACAACTGTACTATAAAATGACGTAAGTACAATAAAAGTAACACTGTCTTTCTTTCTAGAAAAAAACAACTTAACTGTGGCTGAATAAAAATATCATAATGATCATCAGATTAAATAATCATTTGTATAACAAGTTTTATTATAATCTATTTACATGAAGTTAAAAGTTCAACAATCTGTAGTGTGCATAACATGAATTGTGACACACATTTTATAAAAATAGTAAAACTTGTTGCACCCACATGTTACCTTTTAAGGAGATATTTGAACCGTTTTATTAAATCATTTTAATAGAGTTTTGATGTAAAGCGCAATTTATCACAACGTTTTAATCGATCAATTCGATGACAATTATATATCAAATAAAAGATAAACATAACAAATTCATAATTTATTTTATAACTGTAATTGCTAATCAAACGATCTAGAACGTGAGAAATGTAAGCTATATGCAAATGTATCAACAGCGATAAATTTCCTTAAAACATATGGTGATTTTTTTACTATATTTTATAAATATTAATAATATTTGACAAAATGCATATATTATTGATTATTGGTTATTTTAGTATGTATTAATTTTAAAATTAATACATACTAAAATAATTCAGTTTAAATTTTACAATTTTATCAAGTATATTCTATTTTTATATGTACATTAATACATACATTCAATTTATATTATCATTATCGTTAGCCTCTGTCAGTCCACTGATTTTCAATAAAAATTTTAATTTCCTTATCATACCTATTTTTTTTCTTTTTTTGTGGTTTTGTATGGCTGTTGTTTTGTATGTGTTTAGTAATATGTTTTATAATTTAATAATAACGATTACAAATAAGACATTGAAAATAAAATCTAATTTGATACAACAAATTATACTTCATTTTGATCTAAGTTAACACGGTCTGCTATTTCCATTGAAAAATATAAATTTCAGTGCAGACCATGTAAATGTCATTATCTTAATCTACATTTGTTAAAAACAATTCGAAGAATTGTTGGAATAGATTTATTATGATCTGACCTGTTATTGCAGTTTCAAATGTAATCTCAGACTGTATCTTATCCACATGTTACCTTAATCCAAGTTGTTAATAAAAATTTTTCTGGGATTGTTAGAAGTGTATACAAAAATAAATAATTGTACCTATTTATTGCTACATGAAGTAATTTTGGCCATAAAAATATTACTTTTTATATTAAACAAATGAAAGGGTTCTTATATAAAATGATTTTCATTATGCACATGAAAAGTAACATATATCATTTATTACTAACATTATGTCATCCTTTTGATTAACTATAGAATAACATTTATTTGTAAATTGTTGAAAATTAAAAAAAAACAATCCTTCTGTTTCATACAGTTGAATTAATTTCTTATATTTGCTATATAACCATTAATTTGGATCTTTTAGAATTATCATATGAATATATATATATATATATTTATATATTTATATATATATATATATATATATATATATATATATATGTGTGTGTGTGTGTGTGTCATTTCTAGTTTGTATTCAAACAGGAATTATTCTACAATATTTAACTGTTACACATTATTTCTGGTTCATTAAGTATATTTCTAATTTTTGAATTAATTTATTGCATGCATATGTTTTACTTTGCATATATATATATATATATATATATAAATAAGTGTGTATATGTACAAATGTATGTAAACATGTGTGAGAGCGTTGCAACCGAGAAGCAAATACGTGAATGTTAAATCTAGGCGTACGGGTTATTTCATTAAGGAAAGGAATGTCTCGAATTTTTAATGTTTACGCTTCGCTCTTAATAGATATCTAAAAAAAGAATATCTCATATTTATCGGAGCAGTATATTTCTCACACACAGTTATATATATATATATAGTGTGAATTATTATAATTTTTATTTAATGATGCAATAATGTACTTTGATGTAAAACAGAAATTAGTGTTAGTAATACGATTTCGTTCTAATTATTATTTTTATGAATGTTCGTTTGTTAAACTTCGTATTAAAAATATATATTTTAGTCATATTTATTATTTTCTCTTTTATTAAATAAATTCAATTGTAATACTAAAATAGTTTTGTTATTGCTTACATTATAAACATGTAATTATAAAGTGGAAAACAAGACAAATTATGTTTTTGCATATGAATGCATTTTAATAAAATGTATATAGAAAAATACTATGTAAAACGATTTACTGGTTTCATTTAACTGTGTAAAATGTCTGTGTATGGCATTTAAATTATTGTGAGTTTTTTATTATTATTTTAATATAACGATACTTATATATATATATATATATATATATATATACAGTAGAACTCCAGTTGTCAGGCATAATATCCTGTCATGACTATGCCGAGTAACGAAATTTCCGGATAACCACATTGCATTTTTTTTGAATTAATGATGGTGCACATGTAGATATTTGAGTTATGTAATGAAGATTGAGTGTAATTAGTATATATAGTATGTACATATGTATATGCACGGAAAAAAAAATTGTTTCATTTTTCTTTAGGTTATAGTCAGTTGGTGATCCAATGTTGTAATCACTATATTTTCTCTGTACTGTAACACCTTTTTTCAACAAACCAACGATTTTAAGTTTATCATGTAATATGAGCTCTACACGCTTTTTTCTTTTAGATTTTCTGTATTCGTTTTACTAACGAAATTTATTAAATGCATCAGAAACAGTTCAGCGGTTAAATGATGACTGATTTAAGATCGAAATTGAAATGTGCTGGAAAATATGCCAGCATGTGCCAGCAAAAATAACAAACAAAACCAAAGAATATTCATTAGTTTATCTCAATTTAATTCACTTATAATAAGATTGTTTATGTTAAAATAAAACAAAATGATTTGCCTGGTGTAGTATTATATCGCATATATATATAAGGATTCTATTTTCAATATTTATATATAAATATATAATTATTGAAAATAGAACTCTTTGAGAATATTATACATATATATATATATATATATATATATATATATATATATATATATATATGTGTGTGTGTGTGTGTGTGAAAAAAATGAATGAATATCTGTATATGAAATATATATTACAACGCTCATTATTTCCAAAATAAATGTTACACTTAATCTACTTTCATTTGATCTTAGTGTTACATCTGCATTCTAAGGTCTCATCACCAAATCATTCTGTGAATCTATTATACTTTTATTTTTTTATCTATATGATACGTGTCTGTTTTATAATAATAATGCGAGTTTAATGAACTCAATCACTTATAATGCGTATATAATAGGAATGTCAAAACTCGAACTTAATAATTTCAGTGTCCATGTGTGTATTATACTCTTTTGTTGGTGCTAGATTGCTTTATTTGTCGTTGCGGTTTTCTGTAATTCTTATTTGATCGTCAAGGAAAGTAAATATAACTGCATGCGTACATTGAACTTTAATTTATTGCTATTTCAAAGTATTTTAATCATATTTAATTTATGAAGCATTTATATTTTTAGAATGGTTAAAGTGACTTTTGACAAAGTTTTAGATGCTTAAATTGATTAGTTATATTTAAATAATTGCTACTTTATCGTTTATTATGTATATTAACATATTTCTTATGTAAAATCGTCAATTGTATGAAAGGCAATTACATGAATAATTATTTAATACATATAAAATTAAATGAAAACATATATTTAATATATTGACAAATTGCTTGATATATGTTGTACGATTCAGTTTTAAGATTTAATGACTTTCATTTTACAAAGTTAGTTAGTTGTTCCGATAGACTAGTACTGATTAAATAAATATTATGTTAATGTCATAAAAATAAGAAAAAGAATATTAAAAGTAATTTTGTTTTATAGTAGTATATGATTAATATATATATATATATATATATATATATATATATATATATGTATATGTATATATATATGTATATATGTATGTATAAATTTAAATATTAATATTTGAGTTTTCATTTTATAAGACATATATTTTAGTCTGGGAGATTCTTTTTCCTAATCAATTACCATTTCTTGGTAAATAATCAGCACTAATTTATGTTGAATTTAATTTATTGAATCTGCTAGTAAATTATCGATTTTATTTTTGAGTACAGGAAATATATGTAAACTGTTGAAAATGTTTCAGTTAGTTTATGTTTTAATACATATGTAAGTTATAGTGTCTTCTTTAATTTATCTGAGTGATGTTTTTTTTTAATAGTTGGAGCGTAGTTAATTTGCATGTACATCTGACTGACTACAAATAGCATATATTTGCTTAGTTATCAGTGTGCAAACACTGTAACAAACCAAATATTGTTTGTTTTTTTCACCCGACATGAAAAATTCTCAAGACAAATTAATTTATAGATTACGCATATATGTAATTACAATTACAGTGTAAAACTCTGAAAATCCAGTTATCTGAAAGCTACAATCATTTTAAATTGCGTTTCAATACAATGATTTCAATTTTATGTTATTCATGTAACTGTCAAGTAATTACTAGAATTTTTATGAGCTTCTGCCAAAGTTTAATTAATTATCTCGTTATTTTCACAATATGTTTATCAAAATGATGATTATATATAAGGAAGTCAATGAATGTACATAATTAATAGTATATTTTTATGTAATGGTAAAGGAACAGTGTAAAATTTCCATATATCATGAATGTTTGAATTAAATAAGAAATATATACAAATATAGTTTCTATTTTAGTTATATATATATATATATATATATATATATATATATATATATATATATATAATGTATATATAAATAATTGCCTGATAAAAAAAAGTAAATAAAATCATTTAACATTAAAAAATTCCTTGTTAATGTTTGTATATGCACAATATGTTGTTTTTTCGTTTTCTTTCTATGCAATATTTTTCTGTCTATTAAGTAATGTAGTTCATAAATTTTGAAATATATACTAGAAACACATTAAAGAAACTGCTTTGTTTATGTTTCCCATTACTCAAATCGTCAAAGTTAATTACTATTAGAATTCGATTTTCAACACAAAACCATTACTTATTTCTTACTGAAGTTATGAGATAAATATAAGTAAATATTGTAAATAGACCTTTTTGTAGAAAAAATGAAGTGTTTTTTTTTCAACTTTCGTAGACTTATCACTCCGAAATAAAATAAAAATAAAATGTCGAGAAAACTTTTCCAACTACAAGTGAACTCCTCAACTTTTATTCATATCTCCATTTTTTGTAAAAAGTTCATTATGTTTCAATACGTCATATAAAATGAAGAATGCTCCTGTTGTCTGGAGAAGAAAGCGTGTTGTTTGACCTGTGACGAGTCTGTCTGTCTTAACGATGACGTGTGGGGGCAACTACACCGCAGAAGGTTGAATGGGACGCACGGACAGGTGTGATTGTTATTCCGGTCATTTCCATTTCGGAGACCTTGTGCTTTTACATCGTGCGTGAAATTTATTCCGTAAAAACTTTGTTAATTTACATGAGCACGAATGAACCTGAGAGTAATTTATGGTGAAAACTTCTGAAAATAATTTGAAAAGTATTAATGAAAATAACATTTTTTCCGATTGTGATCAGAACACAATTACAAGTCTTTAACAAACGAGTAAATCTTTTCGAATGAATGGCGTTCTTTTTACAGCCTGTGATTTCCTTTAAATTAAGCTTGATTTATGTAGATATATATATATATATATATATATATATATATATATATATATATATATATATACATATATACTTTTATCAGGAGAATTAAATTAAAATATTAAACACTTCGATTTTAAAAAAGTTAATACATTAAATAATTAATTCAAAAAATTATGTTGTAAATAAATAACACTATTGTAGTATTTTGTATTAGGGAGTTTATAAATTATTTGAATAATTAATCAGTTCATATTTTATTTTTACTAAAAATTCTCAATACCGGATTTAATGTCTTAAACCGTTTTATTACAATTTAGATGTTTGATTTTTAATTTTTATTTATAAATGAAAGAACAGGATGTTGACCCGTGACCATTCTTTTGTATGTCGATAAATGAACTATATATTCTGAAAGAATATATAACAGCAATATACTATTTTCGATTCAAGTACAAAACTTTGTTTTTTTCTGGGTAAAAATGTTGATAATGGAATTTTTTTTGTAATAAATGTATTGTAATTCCTTTGAACTTTGACATATTTTTATATATATTCTTTTACAATTTTGTATGTTACATTCATGCTTTATATATTTCCTGCTAGATCGACTATAATATTAATAGTTTTGCTGAATCGATTCCTGTGGGCTTTGTCACTTGTAAACCGTCAAACGTAAAACAGCCAATAGCATTTAGTAATGGAAAATTGAGTTGTTAATTAATAATTGATCAGCAAAGCAGATGTTTGATACACGCATATAAATGTATATTTATGTATGTTTGTGTATATATATATATATATATATATATATATATATATATATGTAAATATGTATTAAATCATAGATCAGTGATTATTAGTATGCGATTTGTAATTTTCAATTGTTGTTGAACGTTCAGAATTATTATATTATAAGAGTTTAAAAAGTTTCATTTTGCAACCCTTTGTTTTAAAATCAATATCATATCTGGATGAAACAGATTTTATTAGAAATGTATGATGTGTAGGCGTAATGAATTTTATATATATATATATATATAAATACGTATATATATATATATACACGTACATACACATGTATATAGGCCTTACTCATTTTTCTTTTTCATTTTCCTGTCTTTCACTTACTTAATCCTTTTAGAACTACCTACTTTTTGTACATAATCCCTTCATTTTTCTTCAGGCTGCGTCTTTTCCCTTTGCCAACGGTATTCGCATTAACATTTTCTTCACCAACTGGTCATTATCTATTCATGCCACATACCCGTATTTTAATTTCAAAATTTTTATACTTTATACTTGTTATATTTTTTATTCTTTTCTTTCAGTTATGAATGTTAACAAGTGTTTAACCATTTTTTTTAGAAACTCTAATTTTTTTATTTTTATTCTATTTTTAAACGATAGTATTTTTTTGTAGTCCATAATGGGAAAGAAAGATCAAAAATATAATTACGATTCAAAAATTCACACATAGTGATTGGTTTTTTTAAAATAACATTTTAATTTAAAATTTTTATACAGAGAAATTAATGTAATTCATTCTCTCTCTCTCTATATATATATACATCATTTTTCATTGCCGTAAATGAAACAGTTATAGTAAATTCAAGTGGTCTTATTAATTTATTTCAATAATAAAATCTTATTACGTTACCAACATGTTTTTTTGACAGTAACACTTATATATTCTCTTATATTTTAAGTGTTTAATTTCATCCATCTTCAAAGACACTTTAAGAATTCTTTTCTATTCCGAAATCTTTAATATAAATCTAAAAATAAATGACAAATATATAATACTTCAACATTCCTCACGTATTCCATTGATGTAAAAATGTACAATATCTATCTGTACTAACAGTTAAATATTACGAGTATAAAAAAAAACACATAGATGCTTCACAGGTATCATAAGGTTGTATGCAGCAAGATTACAAAAAAGTTTATACGACGTATTATACAATTTAACATTACTTCGGGGGCATTGATATCACCGTGAGTTGCGATTTGATACGCTTCTATTGGGGTGCATGATCACACAATAGAACCGTCTGTTCCGCATTTTAACTACGTTAATCTTGGAACGTGCGGCTCTATGAAGATTTTGTAGACCACCCTAACAACTAAACTAAAACACTTATTAGATTTATTGTTCGGCATTTATAGAAAACTGTAATGTTCTCATAAACCAAATTTACTGCTTGAATATGTTAAATGCTATTTGTAATTTAATTGATTTATTATTTAATGAATACAAATTGTGTGTTTAATATAATGTAGCCGTCAGATAATTATTCGATAAAATACCGTTGTAGGCTTCAGAATTAGTAACAAGTCGATTTTGGTTGTAAATCGATAAATGCCATTTCAAATTTCAGAGAAAACAATCGATTATTGAACTTATTTTTAAATCATAATTAGTTTTAAAAACATGAATTTTATATTTATTGTTTATGCACATATATACATAATACACGCACACACGTTCACACACACACACACATATATATATATATATATGTGTGTGTATATATATATATGTATATATATATATATATATATATATATATATATATATATATATATATATATATAGTTAGTTACTCTTCAACCCGCCCTCGTATTTTCTTATTATCGTTCGGATTGAGATTTTTTTATATAAGACTTCTTCATAAAGTATAACCATGATTTTTTCAATTCATTAAAAATTTAACTCCCTTTAATTAACAAGTCGATTTTAATCGGAATATAAAATTGAAAAATATTTTAATCTATGTATCTTAATCTGGATTTAGAAACTTTTTCAGGGAAATTTGTATGTAAGAATTGTATATTTTTTAATTTTGATTTTTCTTATTTTAATACTGAGGGATAAAAATTACATAAAATCATAAATACTTTTCATTGGTTATAAATAATTTCATGAATATGTCGTGAGTTTAGAATTTGAATAAAAGTAATTTAGATATTGAGGTTTTATTTAAAACACAAATAATTTATAGAATGAAATTGTTTTGGATTTATTTTCTAACCTTTAAATTCTAAAAACTTTTCGTTATTATAATTGTGATTATTTATATATATATATATATATATATATATATATATATATATATATATATAACATTTCATTTTAATGCGAACAAAAAATAGAAGTCGGTAAATTATGTGAATGTAATTCATATAGCACAAATATATTTTTAATATAAAATTATAAAATATTTTAAAAGGTAATATTTAATATTAACTGACATGAAAAACAGATGCTCTTTTTGTGTTTAAGACGTTTATTTGTTCTTTGATTTTGTTCAACTTTTTAATTAATTCACTATTCTTCACACAATTAATTTTTATAGTCATTTAAGTTCGTAGTTTTTTAAAAATGATTATAAATGTATGTGAAGTAAAAAATGATTGAATTGTAATACAAATATTTTCTAACAAGTTGTTGAAATATTAGTAATAAATATTGTTCGATACATATCAGTTTTGAATATGTCATGTAATACTTGTCAACATCGCAATTTTCATAATTGATATGCACGAATGAATATAAATTTGTTGGAATCCGTAATACACAAACGACATTTTCGTCGTCAATTAAGTTAACACCGGCATTCAGAAATTAACATTAGTTATTTATGCATTTATAATCTTTTTATGTAGTAGTTTTGAATAATTAATAACATTTACAAATTATAACGAGAAATAATTAAAACTGAAGGACCAAAAAATGTATGCTAATATATTTTATTATGGAATATTTTTCAATTTAATATATATATATATATATATATATATATAATATATTCATTAGATTTTAACAAAAGTTCGTATCGATTTTAAGGTGAAATTCAAAGACACTGTTTACTTATTTGCACATATATTTATTATAATACATATATGACATTTTGATCCACCACATTTCACCATCTTTCACGTAGATTCATAATTCCGTCCACCCAGAACTTGGCATTTTTCTGGTCAATGGATTGATCCAGGTGGTTGCTACAGGTTTCGAAGGAAGTGATTTTTGTTTATTAAAAAATTTTGTAGGGATTGGAACAAATAATAATCTAAAGGTGGAAGATCAGGTGAGGTAGATGTCCCAGCCAAACTGTATCAATTTCTACCAGGTCTGCAAAGGGACGTGAGGTCTTAGCGTTGTCTTTCTGGAAAACGATACCCTTCAGATTGGCCAATTCCTGACACTTTTGATCGATTTCCGTCTTTAATTGGTCCAATTGAGCACAATACTTCACCGAATGTATCATCTGATTATCTGAGATAAGCTTGTAACACACAACATCCTTCCAATCCCTCTATATACACAACATCACCTTCTTGGGATAAATACCTTCTTTTAGAGTGGCTAACGGAGGTTTTTTTCATTTTTTCCAATACCTTTTTCGATCCACATTATTGTACACTATCCATTTTTCATCTCCCGCGATTAATCGTTTCAGAAACGGGTTATTTTCGTTTCTTTTAAAGAGGGAGTCACTGATTGAAATGTGTTGCATTAAATTTCTTTCAGTTAAATTATCAGGCACCCAAACTTCGTAGCGATTCGCATATTAAAGTATCTCCAAATGCCTCACAACACTAATAGGAGACACCTGCAGTATTTCTGTGATGTCCCGTGTCGTGTAACGTTCATTATTTTCAATAAGTATTGCAGTTTTGCCATTATCAACAACTGCAGGTCTACTAAAACATTGTCGATCCTCTAAGTCGAGTATTCTATCTCTGAACCGATCTTATCACTTTCGAACAGTACTGTTAGCTATGGCACCTTCTACATAATCGGCGGATATAGTTTTTGTTGTTTCTACAGCGCTTTTTCCTCTCCGGAAATAAAATAGTATCAAATAACGAAAATTCACCTTATATTCCTCCATTTTTAATTTTAAATTCAACACTTAAAATTCACAAAATTGCACAAAAATAGTGGAGAAAGAGACGTTGAAATGTCACCTGTCAAAATAACACATATAATTGAACTGCGCATGAAACTGCAATTAATGATAAACTATTGAAAAACGTTACGAAATTTTATTCCAACCCAATATATATATATATATATATATATATATATATATATATATATATATATATATATATATATATATTAAAGATTTATTACATTTACATATTTCTTTATAAGAAATGAAAAGCATTAGTAGACAAATGATATTTATACATTAATATATGTCTATGCACGTCTGTATAGATGTAGATCAAGCAATACGCAGTCTTTTTCATTAGAACATTAAAAAATAAAATATGCAATATCGATTTTAATTACATAGTTACAGTGAAGTTCATTACAATATTTTACTGTCGTAGCCGGAGTAAAATAATTAAATGTGCATGTTTCACAAGATTGTCGTTTATAAAGCTCAAGCACGCAGGCCACATTTATTAAATCGATTTGATCAGTTTGTATAATTTATACTAAAACGTGTGCCTTACAATATTGTTACAGATAAATCTAATTGAAAAAAATGTACTAAACACATTAGTATAATTATTTTTACATTTACTTTTTCCTACATGAAATAGTATTACATTTAGGTTAAAATATGTAATTATCATAATAAATGCACTTTATATTAAATATACGTTTCATTTGATATGAATAATTCAATAGGTTTTAAACATATTTTCATAAATTCAGCAAATTAAAACATCAAATTAATACGTAGGAAACTGCAATTATATTTGATTTAATATTATTAAGATAAAAATTATTTATATTTGATATATTAAGTTTCATATAGTATGTGCCTAGTTTAATATCCCATTTGTTAAAATTATAGTGTGCGTATTTGATATATAATATTATTTATTTTTTTAATTGATTAAAATTACATACTTTAGAATTATTCTATTTTAATTAGTAGTAAGCCAATAATGTATTTTAGGTTTAAAATACGTTTAAAAATATAAATCTCGCATTATAACACAATAAAATTATTAGAATTTTATATTTTTTTATTAAAACACACACATGCATACACACACACATACATATATATATATATATATATATATATATTTGTATATATTTATTGTATGGAGGTAAATAAAAGTATAATCACTTTCCGTTTTGTGTTGTGTTGTGTGAAAAGAGAAAAGAAATCATTCTCTGAATGTCGATTTTATTGTAAGTGGCGTTTATTTCTAGGAAAAAGTCGTTATTAATAGCAGGTTAAATGTATTAGTATCTAGTTTTACCTTGCTTACATTAGTTATTGTTTACTTAACTGCAGAAATATGTATCAATAATATTATTTTAGTGGCACTTAAACTAATGTTAAAGTAAGTGTATTTTTATGTTTAGTGTTATAATTTTGATGTTGTTATAAAAATGTTTTTATGGCAAAAGCATGTTTTTCAACTTCAGTGAAGATTTCTAGTTAAATGTTCCATCTAAATTCATATTAGTACTTATATAACTTTTTAATTTTTAAAGATAAGTTACATTTCATTTAAAATATTTTCAATATTTTAATATCTTTTAGTACATATTGGAATAAAATACTATCAATATATATATATATATATATATATATATATATATATATATATATATATATATATATATATATATATTAATTTATTAATACTTGAATCATGTAGGAGTATTGTTTGATTTTTTGGTCTCAAAAAAACTGTAAATATTGTGCTGTATAAAAAAATACATATAATTTAAAATGTTTGAATCTGCTGCTTATTTGAACGGATTCTATTATGTCAGTCTGTTATGGTATTTTAAGTATTTGATTATTAACGGATATATTGTTTTGTAATTCAAATTAAAAATCAATCAATAAGTAAATTAATTAAAAAAAATGTTTGAAGTAATGATTTTAATGCGGTGCTATCAAATTTAAGTTGAATCTATTTATTTAGTTTTGAAAATCTTGATCATTTCTAGTTAAAAAACTGAAAAATTAAAGAATAAATGCATATAAAAATATTCCTGTTTAAGACTAAATAAAGGTTCCAAGGAGTTATACCGAAATACTCCTGAACAATGCTCAGCATTTGCAGCTAGTGCTGAGATATAATATCCATTAAATCATAATGTGATATACAACAATTGAAATGAAGATGAGGTAATTAAAAATCAGTGTTCTTTTCTTAAATTGTTGATTGTCAATAATCATATTGACTTGTCATATTTAGAAATACGGTGTTATTAAAAAAATCTCAACTTTCTATCATTTTAATTTTGTATAATTATATTATTTATTTATAAAGAATATTACTTGTATACATTTTCAATAGAAATATTTTTAGTTATATAAATATAATGTATTGTTATTGCGTAATAAGAAAAAGAAATTAGTCGTTTGAAAATAATCTAGAAGATCTTATGTATTACAATTAGATATGTACAAGATCTTATGTATTATATTTTTAGTGTTAGAATACAAAAGTAGTTTCAGTTCAGTTTTGATACTGGTTAAATTGACATTTACAAGTGAATCATTTTTCGTCCTATAAACTATAAAAACATTTTTTTATGTGTCTTTGTTTTGTTGTTGAAGATGATAGAATTATCATATAAATGCACAATAATCAAAAATGATCAGTAATGTGTTGTCATGGATTTTTTTATTAAAAAAAAACGTTTGTGATTTGTGGAGTGAAAAAATAATTTATTTTTGACAGTAATTTTATTCGTTAATTTGTTTTGTTTTTCTGATGATTTTATTTTTTCTTAATGCCAAAAATCGTATAATTGTTGTTTAAAAAGATTTTAAATTTCGAGAGTGTATATATATATATATATACGAAATAGGATCAATATGATAATTGAATTAAATTTGTTATCATAATAGTTTTAATCTACTGATTATAGATACTATTTATCTATGAATATAATAATACTAGACTATTTTAGATATAAAATAAAAGAAAGAATGAAAATATCACAATTGTTAGAAAATAATTAGTAAAATAAAATGTGGATTAATTAAATATTGTCGTCTCAAATTGAAAAGTACAGTGAAGTGATAAAAATCTGTACAAACAATAATGTTAACTGTCACATTACCAAATAAATTGTCAGCAGGGAAGAGTGGTTACATAGGTTGAATTTTAACGTAAGTGTTGTACTAAAATGTTTTATTTATAAAAAAGAATATATATATATATATATAATTATAAATGAATCTGTCGTTTTAAAAACTACATAAGTTACAGAATTTAAATTTTGCAGGATTTAATAAAAACTGGATAGCACAATAATAATAATATTTTTAAAGGTTTTCTTTGTTAATATATTTTTATGTCTGAATTTGTTAGTTGTTTAATAATTATTGTCCTATGAAACCTTAATGTATACAAAAATCAACGTTAATTGTTTTGACTTATGTTGTTTTTGCAGGGAATAGTGTTAAATGTATAATAAATAGTTTAAAAAAGAATTTTTATTATGATTATTTATTAAAAAAAAAACATTATATTATAGCACACAAATATGCATCTCCCTTGTAATCTAATATTGAAGTGTATAATCATATTTGCTATCAGATTCTAGCAGTTTCTTCCATTTCTTCGATTGGCCAGCTGAAAAATGACAAAATGTTGTAAAAAGACATGTGCTCGTCCAAAATAATATTTTTCACTTTTAAATTGTTCATTTTTTTAACATTATCAAAATTTTCATTCCATATGATTTTGCAGACGGAAGTGACATCACAGTTATAGAATGTTTTAGTAACTGGAATGTCTTTTTTGATGAACCATCTATAAATTCTTCAGCATCGACTGTCCCAGCTTTATTAGCATTATACTGAAAGCTCATGTATGTTGAAGGAGCAGATGTTTTTTCTGGTCTTTCGCAATTCTTCTTCTACTAGATTCATTGGATACAGTTTTTTTTACAAAACGGAGATAGCCATTTTTTAAATTTAAAAATCTTCTCAGTTTGTACTTCTTTTACTGCTAAATTTTTTGATGAATTGAGTACCCATATTAACGAATGTTTTGGCACATATATTCGATTTTTGAACTCCAAAATCAGTCATTAGGTAGAAAAATGACAAGGTTCCAGAGTTAGGCACAACGTGGCTAATGTAATTTTAATGCTAAATATGAGGTTATCCTCAAGGATCTAATTTCGACAAAAAAAATTATGAAAAAACATTTCTTATGTAGTTTTTGAAATTACAGATTCAAATGTAGTTATTGTTTTATAATTTAAGAGTATAGAAGTTAAAAAATCATATTATAATTAAGATCAGCAAGTAAATAAAAGTAAGATACAAGTGATCATTTTTTCAGTATTCGTTGATTTCGATTGTAAGAAAATTCAATGAAATTTATTTTTGTATTCATCGTGACATCATTGTCAAAATTAGAATTTAATAAAATATTTAAAATTCAACCGTACGAATATATCTTTTTGTTATTTCATAAACCATCTTAAAGTATTTATGTAAATTGATTGTTGACAGATATCTTAAATCTTTTTATACATTTGAATTTTTATTTGAAAAGTTTTTCGTCGTGTTTTCCGTTCCATGTTCATATATATTTGTTCTTGGTTAATATTTTACAAGGAATATATTTTATTTGTATGTCCACATTTCTCTTCCTTAATTAAATTTGAAAATGTTTTGTACGATATTTTATTATAGTTGTAATTGCTATTGTGTAATTGTATGTATACATGCTTGTATGTCATTTTATGATTACTTTCGAAGAGTTGCATTATTTATCTTAAGAATTGTAGTACATATTTTCAGTTGTAATAGGAAATAGGTATTTTTTTTAAAAAAATATGTACACATAGATGCTGTGTTCGTAATTAGGATCGTGTCCAGTAAATTACAGTTCCGTCAATTTAATGACCTTCGTTAACAGCAACACCGTTATTGCTTTTTTTATTATTCATCGTCCATCAGTTACGTAATTTGTGTGATAAGTGTGTTTAATAATATCATAATATGTTACAGCGTTGTTATTCTGATTAATATGAGGAATGTGAAAGGTACTGATAGGAAAATTAAAATCTATATGTGGCAAATAAGACAAGACAATTTGTATTATGCTTTTATTAGATATAATATACCTTTATAAAAATGACTAAATGAAACAAGAAATATAGATAGCAATTATGTAGTAATAAACATGTTTTATATATATATATATATATATATATATATATATATATATATATATATATATATATATGGTAAATTTTAATAGCAGTGGCGCTAGATAATTTATTAACAAGTATAAACATGTCACTACTTAAATCTTATAACATTTTTATGGTAAATGTTAACGTCAATTAAACATATTTTAATATCTTTCATTCTGATTTATAGATTAGATTATCAAAAAGATCTTTTTTCAATGTTAAATCGAGGATAACCTATAAAATATCAAACCGCATATATATGACATATTTTATTGGGTTCGTAAAAATAATGGATTTGCTTGATGAAGAATATTAAAAACGGAATTATTCAATCAGAATATTATTTGATTGCTCTTTTACTTGACACACACTGTCATGCCTGTGAATGTATGTGTTTATCACTTTTTTATTTACTCACTGAACTTTTGTTAACCGTGGACAATTTATTTCGAATATTATAAACTAAGAGTAAATTTAATTAAACTAGAAGTATAGATCATTGAAGTTATATAGTACTCCAATAGTATTATTTATGTTGGGTTTCAAGTAAATATAGATTTCTTAATAGCTGGTTTTAATTAGTATTTTTGTTAATAGGGAAACAATAATAGATTTTTTATTTTTCGCACGGAAACAATATATTAAGTATTAAACACATGTAGCTTTTATGAAAATAGGAAATGAATCTAAATAATTACAACAAAATAATCATTCATGGTTATTTTTACTTGTTTCCTTAATAAAACTAAAAATCGATCTGTACTATAGTAAACTGGCGTAGCCTAATAAATTTATATTATGATATGTAAGCATTATTATTATCTAAAAGAGATAAAACTATAATGCTCAGTCGTTGTAAAAATAAAATCGTTATTGTGTATTATAAATTTTAATTACAATCGTTGAATTAAAAGTACAATACTATTAATTTTATATTGCTTATTTTTAAAATATGTAATAAAATATATTATATCTGCATTAAAATTTGTACTATCCTTGCTTTCCATACAGCTATTATATTATATAATTCATAAAAGACGTTACTTATCATATAAATGATTTTTAATCGTATTGAGTACTGTAATTTCTTTTTGAAAATGATAATTTATCGCAGTTGTTCTTATGAATATGATATGATTTCACTATGTGATGAATGGGGTGGAAATATTAAAACTGTCAGCAATTAAACTTTTTTAATTTGAATTATGAATAAATTCATTTATTTTATAGTTAGCAATCTATGACATAAAAGTTTTATTGGTAATAAATACTACGGACGCTGAGTCATATAAATTATTTAATTTAATTTTTCTTTTTATTTATTGGTGTACGATTCGTTTAGCCATTTACTTTATGTTAGAAATTATGTTTATAGATAAAATTATAAAATAAATATTTTATATTTCATCCAAGAATTATTGAATAATGTGTGATGGCATGTGTAAAAGATTTAAAGTTAGTTTCGCTAAAGCGTTCAAGATTACAAATATCTATTGTGGTATACAAAATGATTAAAGAAAGATGATCTATTGTATTTACGTGTTTCAAAAATTTATTCAGGTTAGTAAATTTGATACAGTGACATATTTAAAACACAAATGATGGTTTATAATGTATACAGGTACATTTATAATGTTTATTGGTTTAACTTACTTTTTTTTAATTAGCAATTCGAACAGAAGTTTATAATTGGTAATAAAATCGGATATTGACGAATTTATAAAATTAATCAAGTAATTAAGTTTCCAATTTGGATAGTTCTTAGTTTTTCGATAAAATAAATTAATCGTATATATTTTTACATTTAGAATATTAAGTCTATGTATATGTATATATATATATATATATATATATATATATATATATATATATATATATATATATATATATACTAAAAATATCATGAACAAGGATTTCAAGTTTTCGTTATTTAAACGACCAGGAATGTATCATAAATTTGACAAACAAGCCATGATTTAAATCTCTTGTTTTTAGAGCAAACCGTATTATGAATGGCTGTGTAGTACAACTTGCTTTGATACACCGTTAATGTTTTGCAACCAACTTGCGGACGTGACATCGAATTTACTTCTCTGGAACAATTATATTTTCCGGTAAATTATATAGGTCGGTTGCATCAACATTGTGTTACGTAATATTGTTATATATATATATATATATATATATATATATATATATATATATATATATATATAATCTGTACGTAAACGAGCTTTAAGTAAATAACAATTTTTCTTGTTTATTTCTGTGTATGAAGTTTTATATTTTTATGTTACCGTTATGATATATACATATTTAAAAAGATGTATACTTATTTAAGTGAACCGTGAATATATATATATATATATATATATATATATATATATATATGTGCATATGTTTCTGTATTTATACACATGACTTAATTTTACATGGAGGAGAAAGCTTGCGGCATAATTTGAATACTTTTAAAATTACATTTTTTAAGAACATTTTGACAGTGATGTGAAATTAAAATATTGCCAGTTGAATATGAAATCTTAATTTATAGTTGACTGATACTTCATATTTTTGATTTTTAAATTCTTTGATTTTTATTTCTACTATTCTTATTATAAATTCGTGTATGAAATTAATCATGTGCCATTAAGAACTCATAAATACATACTTTTATTCTGTGTATTATGCTTGACAGTTTACTGTAGTTTCATTAAATTATTTCATTTTTTAATTATTTACTAATTATTTTCGTATCGTTTCTGTATGTTTTTATCTATGAACCGTTAATAATTACAAAGATATTTAAGTATATGATGAAAATCAATTATGTTATTCAAATTTTCATCAGTTTAATGTGAAACAAATCACACATATATACGTAATGTGTTTTCCGCAAACATTACAAAATACTGATTATTAGTGGCATAAAATTTAAGCATCAAACACCACAATATCACTTAAAGATCGTTACCAACTGCGACATCGACCGCTAAACACCGAAATAAAAATCTATTATTGCCAGTTAACTGTAATACAGGTACACATGAATGCAGCAGTAAATACCACACAGCGGTATGTGTCTGTGGCTGGTCTCACGTTTTTAACTTGTATTAGCCGTACGACACAGTACTGTTGCACGGTTATAACCTTTATTGGAAATTTGTGTGGTCATTTCTTGTTATTGTGTTTTCACAGCAGATAGAATATGTCCAAGCACATGCACTTGAGTGCTGAAATTAATACATAGTCGATTGAAATGAAACGATAGTAGGTTTGTACATAAAGAAGTGTATATGTGTATATATACATATATAGCGAATTAATAGTATCATCTGAAGGTTATACAAGAAGATAAGTCTTTGATTCATTTACAAATATGTAAAACAATTGCGGTGTAAAAGACATTGCTAGTAATTAACGCCAGCAGACACAAAAACAAACAATGCATATTTCATTTTCACAAACATCCGAATTCGACGAACTATATTTTTTAACACATTTCAGGCGTAATTCCGGAGATGGTATGGTTTTATTTATGACGAGACCAAACTTCTTGAATAATAATATAGATATGGATACTATATCTTCACTTAAGATTTATTTCTCCGGATATTCTTTTAAAACATGACTATTTTTATTTAACACTGCGAATAGTTACACAAGTACACAACACACACACATACACATACACACACATATATATATATATATATATATATATATATATATATATATATTGTATATGTGTATTTATTAAAAATGTGAGCCTATGTATATTTTTGGGAAAATGTTTTAAAAAATAGTATTGTCATTTTGAAAATAAATTGTATTTATTATTAATTTTTAGAATGTCATTTCTTCTTTTTAGATAATTGTTGTACTTATTAACGTCAGTAAGTTTGTCATTTTTTGAATAATGTATTCTTTTTTTATCAAAACTAGTTAATTTAAATATACTGACAAATATATTTTTTTAATATTTAATAATCTGTGTGAGTGTATGTTTGAGTTTTATTAATTTATAAATTATATCACTAAGTAGTGGCATTTGATCCTATCAATAATTATTTCCTACATACACTTCAGTAAATCAGTTTGATGTAGAGAAATGTACAAATTACAATTGTTATTTTATTTTCGGTTTTCATTTTTGAGAATTACTTTATATTTAGTTAGTATTGAATATGAATGAATATAAGATTTTCGATGAGTTTGGCACACAAGTGCGTCCTTTAGTACTTTTTGCAAGTGTGTTCGACACATTTGTGCACTGGTAGCCTATATAAAATGAATAAATCAATAAAAAAAACATGTTGGTTAAATTGAACATTTCAATAGGAAAAACTTATTTTTAAGACATTTTCCGGAAATATATAATGAAAAATAATTCAACTCCTGGCGAACATCCTAAGATATTAGTCATATCACGTAGTCAGTGTTAAAAATTTTTTATATTTGTTACAGAAAGTATCTGTTTATGGATATTTTTGTAATATTTTTTTTATAATTGCGACAGAGAAACTCGGACAATTAACATTCATCAATGTCAGTGTATTTATAGTTATTTGCAGAAATATCGATTAAATGATTAGTATATGTAATTCTGTTTTTAGTTTACTATTGAAAAACCCGTAATATATTTATAAATAGTTTTCATTGTAAACATGTTTCATTCTACGTGATTCTACTTATCTTACAATAGAATTTCTAACTAAAAAGATATTGATTCAAAACTATAATATATGAATAAAAAGTAAAGAGTTTTGCATGACTAGTATTTAGTTTAATGGTCGATCTGAAATATCTGTTTTTCAGTTTAATGATTATTTTTTTGCTAGTTTTGTATTCAGTATTTAAATAAATTTGATGTTTTATTACATCAATTTTATTTTTCATGCCTTGTCCATCTTTTTGTCAAAAATACCTGTTGATGATGAGCAACTGTTCCTCTGTAAGTTTTGAATCGTTCTTCATTAAATAGATCATAGTATAAATTAAATAAAGTAACTTGTTTTTATATGTTTATTTATTTATTTTGAACTCTGTAATTGAGTTTGTAATGTTTTGTCAATATTTGCAAACATTAGTTTTGTTTATATTCATATATTTTTTACAATTTAACTCTGGCATAGAAAATAAAGTTAACTATGAAATATAGTTTTGATAATTGGAGTTGTCTTATATATGTGTATATATATATATATATATATATATATTCATTCATTCATTAGGGGGCACCTCCCCCTGTTAACTTTGCTTGTCAACCTCCGAGTTCGCTGCACTCTCCCACTTGTCAATTATAAGCATATACATGCAACCGAATGAAACAATAAACATATTTGAGTATTATAGTAGCCTCGCCACAAATAAATAAGTCGACGTCCTACAATTTTTGTATTTTTAGTGAATAATTTTGATTTTATATATTTAGAGAGAGAAGAGAGATACATATTTGGGTACCATAGAAACGTCCCAAATAAATAAGTCGACGTAATGGAATTTTTATTTTCAGTTGATAATATTGATTATATATATATATATATATATATATATATATATATATATATATATATATATATATATATATATATGTATATAAATATATATTATATATATATATATATATATATATATATATATATATATATATATATATATATATATATATATGAGGGTCGTTTGATAAGTGTGGTAAAAAAGCAAGTAAAACACCTTTTTTTGGAAAAAAACGATTTTATTTCTGAATATAATCTACATTGAGGACTATACACTTGGTCCAGCGAGTCTGCAAAATGCTCATTGACGGTGGCGATGACATCCACATTCGACAAGAATCTCTTCTCACCGAGCCAAATTTTCAAGTTTGGGAAGAGGAAGAAGTCGTTCTCTAACAAGTCCGGAAATAGGGTGAGGGTCAGGATTAGCAGTTCGAAGCATAGTTGTGCAATTTTGCTTACGACGGTCGATTTATGGGACGGTGCGTTGTTCTGGTGAAAGAGAATATTTTTTATGATCTCGGCCGTTTTTTATCGTTTTTCCCTTCGTTAAGTAATCGATCAGGATGATTATTTTGGCATCACAAAAAACAATGGCCATCACCGTCCTAGCCGTCTTCGTTTTCTTTGACCTACTTTCACCAGTCGTTGTCCACTGCTTTGATTGCTGCTTCGACTCAGGTGTCAGGTTGCTTTTGGTTGAAATTTCGATTATACTAGTTCGAAAAGTGACACTTGATAACCGTGACGTTACCAAATGAATGGTAACGCCACTTTAGAAATTTACCAAACTTATCAAATGACCCTTGGATATATATATATATATATATATATATATATATATATATATATATATATATATATATATATATAGGAAAAGATAGAAGAATGGCATTAAATACATGTATGAATTGTTGAACTGCAAATGATAAATGATTTATTTATTTATATTTGAAATGCATTTGATTTAATAACCTCAAGTTAAACAGTGCTCAATAACTTTTTATCAATCGCAGTGAAACATATATTTATAGATAATACGAAGTGAACACAATACAATTAATGTAATGCAATATTGTCAGTTGCAAGACCGCAGACATGTAAATGAAAGCGATTTATTCAATAAATGTAATAATAGCGATACGATCGTAATCATATTATAAATATTGGAATCGTTTTATAGGCACCTCTGTAGTTTCAGTTCGTATAAACTAAATAGTGATTTATTAAATCAAGACCGCTTTACCACAAACATTTCCATGCACAGTACCCGCCTGTCGTACATGTTCCCACTAGTATGTGGCGGCTCGTTTTGTGGTGGGTGGAATCGACTTGTTCCGTGCTCAAGTAGTCTGACATCCGATGTAATTGGTTTGTGTTTCTGTCAGAAAGTATTTACTGCGAAGGTGTAACCCCGAGTTTACCCTCAACCTTCGTAACATATGCAGACGTACGGGGTTTTGTGATCCTCACTTGATACACACTGTACAATTCCAGCTGGTTTCTAAGACACTAGCGATTACACTCCACAGGTCAAAATTTGCATTCCATTATTTGTTTACATTGTACTGATGTTCTGTGTTGCAAGTTTATTACTCCGTCAACGAAATTTATTTGTTTATTTATGATGTATCCACAAAGCAAATGTACTTAATCATTTAATAATTTGTTTGCTTAAACAATAATTATTATCGTATTTGATTATATATTTGTTTCATTTATAACACGAAAGCAGATATAATATGTGAACGATAATTACATCTATTGATTTTATGAAATATGTATCTTAACATATGTATGTGGTTATATATATGTATACTGTTTTATTATTTTTTATTACAAATTAGAACATGTGTAAATATGTGAAATGATTAAAATAATACATAAATGCGATATTTCATTTAGTATTAGTAGAAGTAATGTGAAGTAAATAAAAATTTGAAGAGATATGCTTTAAAATATATTATTTTATACAGATACCATTTTGTGGTAAATTACAGAGTGAACTTGTTTTATGTTTACATTATTTTGGGATATATTTTGTTTTTATTATGAATTAGATTCAAAAAATTAAATGTAATGCTAATTTTATACTTGTGAGTAGTGTAATGCAAAAATAATTTTCATTTCTATTGATATTTATAAATGTTCTAGTCAATAAAAAAAATCAATAGTGACTATACAAAATTGTTTGAATTCAAACACACGTGAATTCCTGAACAAACATTCGTATTTCGAAATGCAATAAGACTTAACACAATACTTAAACTTTTCTTTGCTGGTACACAAAGGTGTGTTGCACGTATGTCGTAAGCTGTCAGCATCGTGCTGTACAAATGTGTAAAAAAAGAGAACTTTTAAATTCACTTTATCAGCGTTCGTGTGTATCTGAAATGTTGAACCAATTTACTGTTGAATAACCATTGATACAATGTAAACGTACCTTCTAGGTACGATGGCACATTCAGATGTCTTCGTATGTAATGTGCATAGAGGTAATATACTGCATCCAGTACATTGGAAAAGTATGTTACACTACTACTGTGACTATTTTATGTGAGTATGGGAATCTTCATCAGTTATCCGTTTTATTATTTATTTATGGGTATCCTTGCCTTGTTATGATTTTATTATGCCAGCGTGACCCTCTCATTCGGGGTTGTGGGAACACGATTGCATAGACTAGAATTTTATCTTCATAGCAATTCTCAATATCAAAACTTACTATACATTGATATATAGCAGTACAGTGATAACATAATGTTATTGTAACCATTACTTGGTAGCTTTTGAAATAGTCATTTGAAAGCTACATACCTTTGATGAAGGTATTTTGTTACATTACCTTAAACTTTTCAATAACTCAATAGTTAAATTATTTTCACTCCGTGCTGTTTTATTTTTATATAATAAATTGTTTAAATATTACCTCTCTATCTCGTCTCTCTATCATCTCTCTCTATGTATATATATATATATATATATATATATATATATATATAATTTTAGAAAGTATAACAGATATTTATGGAATTATTAAATATGTCATTTATTTCTTTAAGCATTGTTTGTTTATTTCAAAATCTTTACTGAAATTAAAATTCACGTTATTTAACATTTTTCATAGTTCTTATTATAAAAAAAAATGTTTTGAATTGTTCATGTAATTTTAATAAATGGTTACGAGTTTTTTTTTAAAAAGAAACATTCGATCACTTTTAATGAAATAAAAAAAATATTCGCATTTCTTCTTATGTATCATTTAGTAAATACTTTAAATTTAAACATTCTTTTAACATCTATTTTTTTTAATTAGTATTATTTCAGTTCATATTCAGTATTACAATTCAAAAGTTACATTTCAAAAAAATACATTTGTCAACATAATTGAAAGTAAATTAATATTTAATATATGAAGTGTATTTTTTTGGCAAATTTATTATATCAAAAATGTAAATATAAACAAAATTGTTTACAACTCTATCATTATTTGTAGATTGAAGTTTGTAGAAGACAATGATGCCAATGTTTAAAAGTTGTTTGTTTTGAGTATTATCTAATTTCCATTTAGGAAGATTATTCCTTTTATGGGTATATTTCAAGTAAACAAACATTATTATTAGACCATTATTTGATTTTAGCAAATAATGTGTTACTTATTGTTACATATATATTGTTATGTATACATAAATATTTTTCAAACGTTTAAACTGTTTGCTATATTTGGATATGTTAAAATGTGCATAGCTTGTGATTTTGTTAAGTCAAAAATACTAATTTAATAATTTTATTTTTTAATAATTAATTAATATCGAAAAAAACTATAAATTCATATTAAAAACCAGATATTGATTTCAAAAAATATAGCTTTATACCTAGAAACTTTTTATTTTTACTTTTTCTTTAAAACTAGCAGTGTTTTTCATCAGTAATAGTCGTTATTTGATTGATAATCTGAAGAATACGAATGAAATAAATGTATCAAAAATGTAGTTTTTAATTAAAAAGATTCGTTGAAAGAAATAATGAATTAAAAATTCCGGTCATAATATACACGAATAAAAAATCTATATTATCTTGGTTGTAGATTTCATGTAAATTTCTTGAATTCAGTAGTTTGTTTGAAAAAAGGGTGTCAATAAGTTTAACGAATACGAATTGTTTGCAAAACTTTGACAAGAATATTAATAACTATTTTAATGAAATTCATATTTCAGTTACTTGTAATGCAATTAATTTATTCTCCAATAAAAGGTAACTCCAATAAAAGGACTCCAATAAAGACAGTAATTTATGTATATAATTTACATATTCTTGTAGTAAAAAATATAATATTTTATTATGTACTCACACACATTTTTTAAATTTTGAGATTAATTATTATTTGTGCTTTTAGGGTACTATTTGGATGCATTTTTAAATATTGAAATAAATAAAGAAATTTCGACAAAAGTAAATAGTTTTAAATTTTAATATATATATATATATATATATATATATATATATGAGAGAGAGAGAGAATCATATTAGTTAAATAAGTTTAACTGAATAACAAAGCACGTTAAAAGTTATTTGTTTTAATAAAATATGAACAATGCTAAAATTTTACTAAAACTTTCCAAACTGATTAAAGTGAATATAATTTTGTATTAAAAATGATTAAGATGTACTTATATAGAAGTATATTAGTGTTTTGTCATTTCTTCTCTTTGAAGATAATTCTATTTTTTTAAAAAATTCAAAAACATTCATTTTATTAAAATTTTAATACATTTTGTCAATACAAACCATAGAATATAAGATTTAAAAATACATAATGACCACAATTATATAAAAAATTATTGTAATAAAAATAATTTTAATTTATATATATATATATATACCAGACAGAATGACTTCCTTTTTCAATTTCTTAATTAAAATAACTTTTTATAGTTTTATTTAATTAAATTTGTTTTACATAGAGATTGTATTGCATTTACTCTTGTTTTTAAAAATACATAATTGTATGTTAAATGTGAAACAGATACAACCTATAAATGTCAATTAACAAGGAAATTATTGTCTATGTTACGAATATAATTCACTTTGAAATCGTTCTGATAACACGAAATGTATGAATACCGATGAATGCGATATTCGTTCGAATAACGATGCAATAAACGATTGTAAACAATCCAAAACAGAAACATCAATCAATTGTGTAATGAGCTAATGTTCAAACAAATTCGCTTTCATACTTTTGAATTCCAAACGACAATTCTCATTGTCACTTCCTACGACACAAAAATAATGGAATTAAATTGCATCACATCTAAAAAATGATTTCTATATATATATATATATATATATATATATATACGTCATTGTTTCATTTTATCAATTATAGTGGGACGATAGGTAAGTTCGAGTATTGTTCAATTAAGTATTCACATGATAAATGTTGTATAAACATTTTATATTATTTTATATATATATATATATATATATATATATATATATATATATATATATATATTATTATATATTATGTATTATTCAATGTAACTTTTCAAAATAGAATTCGTAAACAAATAATTTAATAACATTTGATTTTAATTTTTTAATACATTTATTGATGGTTATATTGGGTTCGTGTATCATTTTATAATATGCAATACATCACGATATAAAGTGGATTTGTTTACAACCTAACTAATTAATGATTCAACTACATATAATTCTATCTTATGTGTATCTGCATATAATTATATCCCATGTATACTTTCGTAGGTCTTCCGGGATCATTATCAATGCAAGACTAGCATGTCGACATGTTGCATTTATGTTTGACTTCCCAACTCACATGTCATAAGCAAATCGAAATGCATGAATGAACTCAAGTTTCTTTATTATATAATTAATGTGTGATATGCAATTAATACAGGAAAACAACGGACTACATCCGTTTTAGTGAAATAATATTAAAATAGCTATACAGTTTTATGTTTATGATGTTTTGTAAAAGGGATTTTAGTAAATTCTTGTAAGACAGTTACAGAGTTATTGTCTGAAAAATATGATCGAAACTGATTAAAGTGAACATACTAATATATATATATATATAATTGTGATAGCTATACAACAATACTTCTTTATCCAAAAATATTTTGGATAAGTGAGCAATCTCAGAGGAACATGCATGCTTTTTCAGAAAAATGACTTATCAGCGCACACAGCTCTGTCATTGGGAAATTAATTGTTGTTCTTGTGTATTTTTTAAAAAAAAAACAAATGATTAAGTTAAAATGGGTTAAATAAAAGATACAAGTTATATTTAAGTAAATTTGTATTATCAGATTCATATATCATGAAGAGTAAAACTATTTTTTTATTATTCCTGTTTAGTGTTGTGAAGAATGTAATTGAAGTTATAACTGCTTATAATTAATCTATTAATAGTCAATAACTAATTTCAAGGATTAAAAAATAGCACATTATTAGTTTGACTAAGTGTAGTAACTCTTTTTTTTATTATATTTTTTAATTACGTTCAAGCTGTTTCTTCGTAATAATAATTGATAACAGAAAATATGTAACACTACATTATAATAACAAAATAATATGAAAATTGAAATTAATTTTAAATTGAAAAAATCAAAACAATACATTTTTATGTAGGACTGAAATATAATTATATATATTTACTGAAAAATATTCGTTCCAATTTTTGTTATTATGAGCAATATGTTTATTAAAAAATCAGGTTCATTAATCAATTTTTCACTCCTACACAAACCATAAAAAAATCATTCATAAATCTAAATATAGTCACGATGCCAAACTCTACATTGTAACAAAAAATTAATAAGTACTGACTGAAGTGATTTCGTTGAAAAATTTTAAAATTTGCGTCAAATGCCATCTGTTCTTAAGTTGTATTAAGTGAGAGTTTTTGGAGGATACTTAAATATATTAATGGCAGATTAAAAAATGTATATATATAATAAACAGTGGAATTTAGTGTTTGAATTTATATATAAATATATAAATATATAAATATATATATATATATATATATATATATATATATATTGAGAATATATTGAGAATATATAATGACAACGTATCCAAAAAGTAAAATACATCTTGATTTAAAACAAACACAACTTAAAGTTATACCCATACATAAAAAATAACTAACACGTAAACACATATCTCGAGTACGTGAACTATATTCATATCACCCTATTTTCAAACCCTTACAGGAAAATGTTAATTCTACGAGGAGTTTCGTTTTATTTATTACTTTTTCGGTTAAATGTGTTTTCAAGAATACTTGAAGGTTAACGGTGTTCCGTTGCTTTCCAGCTGTTTTTTAAAGCACTCGGGGGATATATAGTGATATGTGGGATAGGTATTTACTTTGGTCATTGAAGGAGCGAATTTAAGAAATGAGAATATAAGAGAGAGACTTGTTGTATTGAAAGTAAAGATTTGTTTAAAGTTTTATGTGCATATATACATTCATACATACATACATGCATACGTATATATATATATATATATATATATATATATATATATATCCATACATATATATATATATATATATATATATATATATATATATTTACTGTATAATACGATTTTTATGATAAGCGTTACGATAAAGTAATTTAATATGTAAAGTATTATAAAATGAGTTCTTATCATAAATTTATAAGATGTGTATTGTTTTAAGTTTGTTTTTAAATATATATTTCTGTCCATTTTTTGATTTAAATTTTTAATATATTTAAAAATAATTATTAATTAACCATTCTGCACTATTTCCGTCCACAGTTATCCAATAATTAGAATTCAATAATCAACTGAAAATCGTTTTTGATAGTTATTAGGTTGGTAAAAAAATAATTGCGGTTTGTGACCTTCAAAATCATATACATATACAGTTTTTTTTGAATTTCCTAGCTGTTTTAAGTGGTCAGAATTGTTGGATGAGTAAGGTCTAACTTTTGTGCAAGCTCTCGAATTGTTGTGCGTGGGTATGATTCAACTAACGCCTTCAGTTGGTCGTGATGAACTGAAGAAGGACGCCCGCGACCTTCTTCATCTTCAGGTCTCTCATCCCCAGAACGAAATTTTTGGAACCACCGTTGTACCGTACGTTCCTTAACAGTACCCATACCAAAAGCATCGTTTAGTTTACGAGCAGTTTCTGCTGCTTTGCCACCCGTTTTGAACTCAGGAAATTTTTACTTTTATTTACTTCTTTTGCATCTTTAATTCGATAGCCCAATTTGAAGCAAAATTAATAATAAAATAAATGTTGATGTATCCAAAATACATACTGGAAAAAGCACTTTAAAATTATATTAACCTGAATACGATTAAATGACAATTTCATTGAAAATAAATTAATCTTAGAATTCAAAAAACAAAAACCGCAATTATTTTCTACCAACCTAATAAATTATGAAACAAAGGTAAATCCGGCATTATTTAAAATCAATTAAGTTGCAGAATCTAAAATAAAGTACAGGTTTAAATATTTTATTATAATTTATTGAAAGTTATGTAGGAGCTATTGAATTTTTGTTTTATAAGAAATTTATTAAAGAAAAGTAGCGACTTTATTGCCGAAAATAATTATCACTGTCGGTTTATGAAATGTATAAAAAGCTGATTAATCAGAATATATTTTTCTTAGAAGTTTCACAATTTAATAGAATTCAAAAGCTATCAGAACCTAACCAGCTTTGACGAGATATAGATTAAAATTAGTAGCTGATGAGATGTCATCTTTTATAAAGAATTTGTTAGTCTAAAACGTTTAATGAGTAGCATCGTAATTAAATTCTAAATAATTTAATTTAAAATCATATTTAGTTTATGTAACCATAAAGTCACTGAAAAAAATATATAATAAAGTGCGGTCTCTTTAAATCTAGAATCAAGATTTGATTCCTTTCTTAACGTTTCATAAAAGTTATAAAATGGAACTTAATTTCGTTCTGACAGAGTAAAATAAAAAAATCTATATACAGGTGAATATTTTGTTATTTTTTTATATTTTAATTTCTTATCAATTTGATCAAAAAGTTATTTATTGAAATGAATACAAAAAAAATTCACTGTTCAAGTCAATTTACTTTTTGTAAGCGTACAATGTATACAATCGTACAACAGATCCACTTTGAGTTATTTAGTTCCAAACATTTCAACTTAAATTCTGTATAAAATGAACCTTTTGGTTTTATTTGTGAAAAGTAACATGCAGTGAAACCCTTTTACAACGTTTCGAATGTTATTTCAAACGAACCTCACTGTACTAATGTCTTTTGCTTTTTGTCACTGTGTTAAACGTGTTTTGCGGCGGCGTAAGTATCTTTCACGTACTGCTAACTACGTGTAATATTTTTGATGTTTACACAGATATGGATTGTATGCATGAATGAAATTGCAACATTTATATATATATATATATATATATATAAGTACACATTTATATGTTTGCATGCATCTGTATCAAATTGTGAAAAAAGTATTCACATCTTTAAAACCGTGTTCAGATAAATATGTTTTCAATGACAGTTTTGTATCTATTTCTGATTGAAGTCGTCCGTTTTCTATTGTTCCACAGGTCAATAATGAACATTATTAATACGTATGTACAATACGTACATATTTGTGTATATCCGTTTGTGTGGGTGGGTGTACTGAAATGTTTTCCATTCCATCGAGAGTTAATCCCATGTCAGTGAGATAACAACCCTCACTCTAACATGTTTAACTTTTTTAAAGCTATTATATCGTGCATGAAACAACACTCGTTTAACTTTGGCAATATCGATTGGACACCGGTGACAGTAGCCAACTTTTGTTTCATTAATATGAATGCATAATAAAAAAAATATTTCCAAAGTAAACAACGACCTTTACAGTTTCGATTATATAATACTCATTTGCTTGTATAATCCATACACACGGCGCAGTAAAAACCGTCCTTTTTGAGTGGCATAAATTTTTAATAGCAAATGATATGAAAACAGAAAAAGGATCTTTTGAATTGCTAACAGAATGTACTTTTGAAGTTAAAATTTATATATTTTTTACCAAATCTTAAAAAAATGGTTACCTAAAAGGTATATTTGTTTTTATTTTCTATATTCGTGTTTTTATACACATATATGTGCACTTTTCTTTTCTATATATATATATCACAAAAGTGTACTAAATGAATAGAAATATGAATATGCCATCAGTTCATATAAAGTAACCTATTTAAATATTTGATGGTGTCTATCTTGACATTATTTAAAAAAGAAATAGACATAATGTTATTGAACAAAATCACAAAAATATAAACAGTCGTTTATGAAACATTAATTATTTTACGGTTGTTTAGTTTATTTATTGTATAAATATAAATATATTTTTAATGATAAATAATGTATTCCTTTCAAAAAATACTATCAAAATTTAAAAATCGAAATTTGTAATGTATCAAATAAATAGTTGTAATTGTAGCCGAACTTTTCATTTCGGTTATAAATAAGTTCAGTTGATTAATAAAATGTTACAATAATTTTATTTTCTTAAGTATAATATTCTAGATCAGTTACTAATTTATATTAAATCATTTTTTGTAACATATAGTAAATTTTCAGAAAATTTCAAATGTTACCAAAATTATTTGTAATAAAATAATATATAAGGTTGGTAGAAAAATAGTTGCGGGTGATGACCTTTAAATTCACATACATTTTTCTCTTTTTTGTTATCCTTAGTTTTTTTAAGTGGTCCTGAACTGTTGGATTACTAACGCCTAACTTTTGTCAATGTTACTAAAGTATAGAACGAAAAATGCACTTTAAAATGATATTAACGTGAACATGATTAAATGACACTTTCATTGAAAAAATTAAGGTTAGAGTTTTAGACACAAAAACCGTAATTATTTTCCTACCAACATAATATTAAATTTCCAATATTAAACATTAATATATTTGTGAATGTCTAAATGAATATGAATTTTTAGTATATTTTTATTACTTAAAATTGACTTTAATTTGAATATATATATATGTCAAAGTAATATAACATCAGATAATTTAATAAATACTTATATTAAATTATTTAAAGTTTTGTTCAAGATATCTGACATTGACAAATTCTCTGAAGCATATAAATATTATTTAACATTTTCAGGAGTAACACTTTTTAAAATGTTGTATCCGTTCGATATAAATATTAAATTTTATATCATAATGTTCGCAGTATGTAAAATTGTTATTTGTAATGTTCTATTCATTTAATTAAATATTAATATTCTCACATTCCATTTATAATGGTTCGGATGTTGAGTACACTATACACAGTATAAAATATAAATTAATGTTGATATTATAAAAATGTTTGCTATGCTCTTAACATTAGCGGTAGGTAGATTGCAACATACTCTGAAGTTTAATGTAATCGTCGCAAAACATTTTTAATATATAATTTGTTATTTTATATATTCAGATTTTAAAATAACATATTCATTTAAAAACCTTTTTGGTCAATCTCCATATAGTCAAACGTATACTTAAGTGTATAATTTTTTTTCTCGTTTTAAGATGCATTATAGAATCTTATTTTGTTTGATTTTCATACGATATATTTAGGCGCCAGTAAATATAATCTCCTTATTCACATATATGTATATATATATATATATATATATATATATATATATATATATATATATATATATATTGTATACACAGATGTACACTTGAGTTGACAATTAAAAAAAATATAAGAATGAAAAAATTGAAGTCAGTATTTTTACTTTCGCTTATATATATATATATATATATATATATATATATATATATATATATATAAACTAAATCTGAGGTTGGAATGACAAATTGTTGTTTTACTATTTAATAGTTTATATAGATTATATACGTATCACTTGAATTTTTATTCTTCGTGCCTTCCGAAAAATTTTTCTTTAAAATTTGAAATAATTAATAATTTTTAATATATATTATAGCTTAAGTACGTTTCGATGACAATTCCATCATCCTCATATCACTAAAAAACAGAAAAATTTATTTTTTTACTCTAAGTCCTTATACTGTACTGTACAGACATTTTTTTTCTGTAATATAAAGTATTGAGGATGAACGAATTACAGTCGAAATTAACAAGAACTAATTATTAAAATTTTTAATCACAAAAATAATTTGGAATATATAGAAAAAGAACATTAGTTAGATTATTCATATGTGTATATATATATATATATATTAGGTTGGTAAGAAAATAATTACGGTTTTTATTCTTTGAATTCTAACTTTATTTTTTTCAGTGAAATTGTTATTTCATCATGTTCACGTTAATATCATTTTAAAGTGCATTTTTCATTTTATACTTTAGTGATATTGACTTTGGTTTTATTATTAATTTTGCTTCAAATTGGAGTATTGAATTAAATGTGGAAAAGAAACAAAAAGGAGAATTTTTTATATGAGTTCAAAACGGGTAGTAAAGTAGCAAGAACTGCTCATAAACTAAACGATGCTGTTGGTATGGGTACTGTTAAGGAACATACGTTGCAATGGTGATTCGTGCTGGGGACAACAGCTTTGAAGATGAGAAGGTCGTAAACGTCCTTCTTTAGTTCGTAACGACCAACTGAAGACGTTAATTGAATCAGAACTATGGATAACAATTTAAGAGCTTGAACAAAAGTTATCCTTTAGTCATCCAACAGTTTTGAACCACTTAAAACACCTTAAACTATTAACAATTTGAAACACACAACCACTTTAAACTATTTAAAATTTGAAGATAAAAAATCGCAATTATTTTTCTACCAACCACATTATACCAGTATATATATATATATATATATATATATATATATATATATATATATATAATTTAATGTGTAGATGTTGAAAAGTATTAATTTTTGACAGAAGATTTTTTAATACCAAATCATAGGAGATATGTACTTATATTAATCTCTTTAAGAATTATTTAAAATTATAAATTTTCATTTCTATCTACCTCATTAATTAAAAGTGATAATTTAATCAATAGTTAATAAATTCAATCGAGTAACAGATCAGATATTTTTATTGTAATTTTTTAACTAATAGTTATTTTGTTGTGTAATATTTAATAATTTAGCTTTAGCATTGTAGGCAAATACAGAAAGAACATTTAATATGTAATATTATTAGTACTTATTAAAATGGTTTTTGTTTAATTAAAAACATTTTCAACATATTTAATGCGTTTGTATGTGTATGAATATATATATATATATATATATATATATATATATATTTATATATATATATATATATCATGCTCGAGATATTTTAATTCATTATTATTAAGCAATAGTAAGAAACAATGTGATATCTATTTATATAAATTATCTACTAAATGAATGCAATGAACAATGATTTAATGTAGAAAATATATTATTCTACAAGAATAAAACAATGATAAAACAAGCGTTACTTAAAGTAATATTTTATTTTTGTTTGTTATATATCTTTACTTTTATTTTATATTACAGTCAGTTTCTATAGTAAGTAATTTACATTCTTTTGTAAATATAATGCTTTTGTATAAAAGAGCTACTTGTTGAGGTGAAATTAATGTTTATACTCTTTTTTTATCTCTAGTAAATATTTTTTTATTTGAATTATATTTAAATTTAATTGATTGGTTGTTGTATTTATTTTCACTATTTAGGTATTTCTTCAAATTATGTAAACATTAAAAAAGTATTGTAAATAGGAAAAGTTTCGTAGAAGTAAATGATATTTTTTTGAATAATAAATCATAAAGAACAATTATAAAAATTGTATAATTTTTTTAAAAATATCTATCGTTATTTATATTTGTATGGTTTTTACATAAATGTCTTTTATTTAGATTAATAACTAGCATTTTTTTGTATATTTATACAAATTTAATCACACTTACATACGTAGTATTAAGATTTAAATGAGTATGAGAGCAATTTGAAAAAATTGCAATTTGATAATGAAAGACTATTTATATTTTTGAAATTACTTTTAGTTTTCAGTATAATCTCTCTGAAATTCTCAACACACTTTACCCAGCTATACTTTAGTGTTTCTAGTGCTTCTGGTATCCACTCTTAGAAGTTAGAGTCGCCAAGGTCCTCAAAATAACCGTTTAGTGTCACTATCAGCTAATCATTTGAAGAAAATATCTTGCAGTAAATGAATTTTTTAATGTTTTGGAATGTATGGAAGTCATATGGAGCTAAATCAGACGAATACGGTGCCTAGAGTAGCAAATCGCACTTCAATTCAGTTTTGCTTGGTTGTCACCAAACGAGGTACCCATCTAGTCGATAGCTTTTCAATTTTATTATTCGATTAGAATATGAATATCCCGTTCATCTTAGATACTCACATCCTTAGCAATATCAAACACCATTAATCGGAAATCATCTAAAACAATATCAAGAACTTTATTGAATATTTCTGGTGACATTGCATTTTCTGGTCGTTCGCTATGAGAATCATCTTCCAAGCTTGTACCACCTTGTTTAAATTCTGCAACTCATTTTTTGCAGTTGTAAATGAAGGTGTACTATAACTCATCACATTCTTAATTTCTTTAAAAATGTTCGTTGGGGTTAAACCTATTTTTTTAACAAAAAACTATCACACTGGATGGATATACAATTTTATCCATTTTCAAAAATACACTGGGATGATTCCATTTTAGACAGTTGTTAACAACAAATTATTTAACATATCTACTAATATAATTAATATTTCACAGCTATTTACGACAGATGTGCTAATACAACACATCAAGAATTTTAGACATAGTACCGATATTTTTATGCCAGGTTGCCAACTTTTCAAATCGCCATAGTATTTTATAATAATTATTGCAACCAGATTATCAATATAATTATCAATAATTATTTGTCAACCAACATTGATGACAAATATGTTTGAATACGTTTCTAATGATAATAATTCGAATATATGTTTATATATATATATATATATATATATATATATATATATATATATATATATTCAAATGTGGCTATTAAAAATGTAATATTTTATAATTCTTTATTTACTCTGATTAAAACACTAATATTCTTTCATATGTATATATATATATATATATATATATATATATATATATATATATCAGAATATAAATTTGCAAGGGTCCGTAATTTACGTTATTTTTATCAGAAAGTGTATAGTCCCAAAACATCTCTTGATAAAACCACGAACATTCGATGAGAATGCACAACAACGATACTTATGCGCCAACTTTCATACAATATAGTTCGACAATGGACTCAAGTTCCCATGCTAATATACCGTTCATACTTTACGGCGTTGTTTTACCTCACCCCAATTGCCCGGCAGCGTCCCACGGCGCGCAAAGTGCCAATTGTAGTCGAACATTCCCATGAATGTCGTCAAGATGAACTCTGTCTTAGATAGAGCCGCCGATACGAGTAAATTTAGAAGAGACGAGATTTATATGGTACGCGACGTGTGGCAGAACTTGATGTTAATTATGGTGTGATTTTGTTTAAACAATACTTGTAGTAATGTTGTTAGTTTGAATCAAGATTATTTTACAAGAATGAATATATTTTTTATCATTTTGTCATAGTGGTTAAATGTAAAAATCTTTTTCTTTAATTTTATATGAAATATTTCTCTGTTTTTCTTTCATCTTTATTTATACATATTATTTAGTGGTAAAATGTATTCTGTGATAAAAATACTGTTAATATAACATTATATTTGATAAACAGGAAGGAAGTTAAAATATCTTAATTTCCGATGTAAAATATTTTAAAGTGAATAAAATCTTGTTTAACAAATTTAACTTGAAAAAATATTAATTTATCTAATATAATGTACATAGTTTATCACATATTATTATATTTTTATGACTCTATTATATTCAGACAAATAATCAGTGTTTAATCTGTCAAATATTACTCAAATTTATTCAAGTTTTCATGAAAATATTTAGTATGTCACTAATAGAAATTGCAGCATAATAATTACCTTCAGTTTTACAGTATGTGTATATATATATATATATATATATATATATATATAAATATAATCGAATTTCTGTATAACGAGCTTCTTCCGCAGATATAACGAACGATTTGCTTTTTTCTAAGGATTAAATTCTAGGAATCTTCTGTAGTGATTTTTATAAAAAAAATCAAAGATAACTGCCATATTCATTCCAAATTCAAAATCTATTGATTTTAAATATGATCTTTCTGTTTTACAGCGAAACTTTCATTTCATAATTAATAAATATGTGGTTAATTAAACTTGTAATATAAAATACTTGATTTTATAAAAGATCTGTGCGATATTTAATAAGTAAAATTGGACAAGGTCTCAATGCGAATGTCTTGGATGTAAAGTGTTGTTTGTACATGGTATACATTTATTAAATAATACATTAAACAATGTTTCGTGTGCAATCATAATCGTAACGTAAATTTTGATCCTATTATTAGGATTTATATAGAAAAAAAATAATATCAGGGTGAAATTTACCCTCTATGTTCAAATATAGGGTGGTTCAAGTAAGGTTTCCACACGAAAGTATTAAAAAAAACGTAAAAATTAAAAAAGAAAAATATTATACCTCATTTAGTATTTCAGTTTATTGTATTTTAGTATTGAATTGAACTAAAATATTAAATTAAAAGTAATATGACTTTTCTTAACCCCTACGTCCCCTTTTAATACTTTCATGCTGAAGCTTAAATTGAATTACCCTGTGTGTATATATATATATATATATATATATATATATATATATATATATATATATATATATACATATGAATTAAAAAAGATTATTTTAAAAATAATGTATTATTTTCTGCTGTGAATTTTTTTTTATTATGAACTTAATTAGAAATAAATACCAAAATTATATATTCATAGCCACACATTATGGAAAAATATGACAATTTTAATTGCCCATCATGTTGCCACAAAATATTTTTTTCTTTTCCATAAACCGCTACATGACATAGACGCTAAGTAATTGTCATCATTGATTTCAATTGCTAGATGAAGTATCTAATTACTATATACTCTCTTTCAAAATTGTCCTGATTTGTAATGTTCTTTATTATTAATTACAGATAACAGTTCTTTGGAAATATTTACATATACCGTTGTCTTTAAGTGATGCATTTTGTATAATTATTTATTTTGCATTTTTATTTTAATGGCACCTTTATTTATTAGTTACGGATAATAATGACTTTTGTTTATAAAACATTTTTTTTCATTTTCTGTAAATATGTTTATATAACAGTGAAAGTTCATTATACATTTGTGGAGATCTTTCATTCACTTCTTTAGACTAATGAGTGTTTGTCTGTATATCACAGATAATTCATTCAAGTATAACAAGTGGATTGAATAACCGTATTATTTATTTGTTTTAGTATAATATTCTATTTACTTCTTATGATTATTTAGTATAACTGTTAATGTAGATCTGTTATTATATTGGCAGTCCCTATAACGTTAAGTTTAAAATCACTTAATCAGTTGACAATATCCCTTTTGATATAATACATTTTTATTATGAAAAAGAATTATTTTATTACGAATATAAATGATGTGCAACGAAGAAATAAAAGTGGACAAATGTTAATTTGGGTGAGAAAGGTTGAGATTTTTTTCTAAACAATTAACTATTCATACTAATTTTATTTAGTTAATTGTTTTAATAATGATTAAATGTTACATGTGAAGATTTTCTTTATAATAACATAGAATACGAGAATTATTTTCCACAATTAATAAAAAAAAATGGATTTTTTGACTCATTATTTTTATTGTACACCGGCAATATGGTACTTTTTTGATGTTTAAGTATTTAGGATATATTTAATATGAAATGTCTTAATTGTATCATATTAATCAATGATCTATAGTTATATTTTAATCTTTAAAACAAATATGAGATGTTACATATATATATATATATATATATATATATATTCAATGTGTTATATAATTTATTTTTAAATTAATATATTGTCCTTAATTCCTCGTTTGGTCTCTTTGAAATATGTAAATTTGAACTTTAAAGATTGAAACTAAAAATTATACTGTTTGTGAAGTATGGGAAAAAATATATAAATCCAATTTCTGTAATTAATAAGCTCCAAATTTAATTTAATGCTTTAAAATACATTTACTTATTATGATTTTTATTAAATTTAGTTTCTTATTAACTACTAATGATAGACAATTTTATTTAAATCAAAAAAGTAAAAAAATAAGCTACTAAATTTTGTATAAAATAAGACATTAAATTTTGAGTTCATATTTTTGTATTAAGTTGTTTATAAAATTTACTAAATCGATATTTATAAAATATACGCTTCGACACTAACATACACCATCTCTCCATGTATGTGTATGGATTATCTGTTAAATTTTTTCTATAATTTATTAATTAATAATAATAATTAATTAATAGTACAAGTAGAACAACTTTTCTATAAATCTTGAAATCAAATAAATTATATTTATCTATTTATAAATACGTTTATGTAAATAAACCAAACGTATCAAGAAAGATTAACAGTACTGGTTTTATAAGAAATAATATACTCTGGTATTTATTTTAAATGGGCGGATATTTACTTGATTTAAGAAAAGATTTTTCTCTGTCGTGCATGAATCTAACGGTAAACTATACACATGCATTTGTTTAAATAGCTTTATTCAATTTAAAACATTTTTTTTCTTATGTCACAGTCTTACATGAAAATATTTAAATATTTGTTTCATTTGAATTTTACATTTAAATAAACAATCAAATCTCAAACAAGTATTTGCATATCAGCACCAAAACATATGTAGTACATGTGGTATTCTACTTAATTATTCCTTACATTTTTATAAAATTGCTATAAAAAGTTTATTTATATTTAAATTGTAAACAATTGTGTCACTTAGTTGAATAACAGAACACTTTATATATATATATATATATATATATATATATATATATATATATATATCAAGAGATCCCTTATCAATTTTTTTTTATTTGAAAAATTGGTCGATGTGTGTGAAAAGATAATTCGTATTCACTTTGCGTATAAAATATTTCTATTATTTATTAGCTGTTAAAAGCATAAAAATTGAGATTGACTTTCAGGACGTTTCATATAAAAATCTGTTGAAGCGTCAGTAAATGAACACTACGGGAGATTAAAAACAAACTACACAGTCTACAGATGAGTAATTTATTTTTAATTTCAAACATAAAGTAAATAAGTAGAAAATTTTAGATAGAATTTTATATTTTAGATGTTTTTTGTGCGTACTTATACTGATAAATTAAATAAGTAATAATTTGGCATATTGTACACAATAAATAATGTATTGAGTGTGAGTAATTTATTAATACAACTTATCTTCATCTAATAATTAATTATGTGTGTGGCTACGACACAGAATGTTGTAGTAGAACACACTTTTTTATTTTCACAGAATTTATGTCTACATTGTGTATTTCTCTTTCTATTATACAATACTGTAAGAGTATGATATAGTATAATGTGCATCTTTAATGGTTTATGTATATATTATTAAATTATATATAACATTGAGTGTGTAAAATTAATATTTTGTGAATTAGTGGTTAAGGAGTGCATCAATGAAATTGATTTTATTTTATAAACAGTAAATTAACCATAGTGTATATTTCAACCGCCCCTTTTGTAAAATTGTGGTCATTGTCATCACCAATTCATTGATAATGCATGCTTTAACGACAACAATGGGTAGATATGTGGTATATAGTAAATATATATATATATATATATATATATATATATATATATATATATATATATATATATATAGTGCATGTGTGTACGTACATACATACACACCGCCCACACATAAATATAGATACATGCTTATATGTATGTTTGCATTGGTATATATTGCTTGTATTAAGTTTTAAATAGTTGCAAGAGATTCAGTAATCTAAAATCCAACAAAATGTGAACTTTATACATTAAATGTTTATCAACGTGTCGTTTAAAATTATTATAAAGAATGGTTTAAAGTACAATCTAGACATATATTGTACGTTATAAAATTAGAAATTTAATAAAATATTGAAAATACAATAATGCCATTGACTTTTTGAATGAGGAAAAAGTTAAATCATTAATAAAAATGAATTGAAAATGTTTAAAATAGGGAAAAATCGCGTATCGGTTCCGAGATTGAAGCTCTTAACTTTCGGTCGACGGACGATAACGTGTCATACAATCTCGGATATGTTCAGTGACGCTTATGACAGGCTGTCATTTTTAATTAAGCAGTTATGTCATTTGGACCGTCACGGCCCTTTACTCGTGTTCATCACGCCTCAGTGGGTAAGCAAGGTATTTTCAACCGTTTGAGAATTAAGCGTTGATTTTAATTTTTTGTCCGGATTTTTATGTTGAGTTTAAAATATTTCAGTAATTTAACATTCGTGAATCGGAAATTGGAACTATATTTAATTCGATTTAGTTGCAGTTGTTAACAAGGTTGTTCGTTTTATGAATGAATTTGATTTAGTCTTAATGAAAATAAAAAGAAACACGTATACATATTTTAAAAATATATTCAATATAAATGTTTTATAATTTATAACATATCTTTTTTTTAATTAATAAATTCTGTATTTTTAACAAGATAAGGCTAAATTATCTATACAAGTATAGCTGTTTTTATTTTTTTTTTAAAAAAATATTAATGTAAACTCTAAAAAATATTAATCATTTTTATTACTTTTAGTAAATCATTTTAATTAAAATTAAGTTATATACTATAATAATTTCACTGAATTATTGTGTATAATACAGTTTGTATCTTTTGAAAATTGTTTATACTTTTGTTAATGATATAATTGTATTTAGGGTAATAAAATTCATATATATATATATATATATAATTTTTTTATAATAATTAATTAGATAGATGGTCGAAAATGAATGTTTGTAAATAAAAACATTTACATACCTTTTTCAATTCTGTGAAAGTAAAAGTTTCTATGCGATTTAAAAATATAATAGAAACTTTAAAATAATAACTTAGGTTACTGTTATTTATCACCTACTAGACTAGGTTATAAATCTAAAAGTTGGCCGTCTAAACTGCATCTTGATTAACGATATCTCCATTTCCTGTTTCCGATTTCACGATGGAGGAAGGGCTGTAAATACGGCACTACTTTATATTAATATTGTATCTACTACTATGTTATTATATACAAACTGATTACTGATAACGAACCAAGGACTTGTTAAATTGAGTAAAGTAAAATAATGAATAACACTTGTTAGTAATAGATTTTTTGATCACAAGATGTTAGTTTCATTCATATAATCTAAGAATTTACACAAAAATTAATTAATTAAAGTTATTTATTATTTGAAATTTTAAAAATCCGTAAGATATTTTTTCAAGAGACGAAATCGCCAGATTAAATTTATTTTTTATTAAATCGAGTTGAATTTTTTTCATGAAAGTAAATTAGTTTATTTCCTTGAAAATCTTGTATCTAATGGAATTAATTTCGTGTTAATACCAAATAAGTACACTATGTCGATAATTAAATTCTAAGAAACTTTATCCAACAAATTGAATAATAATTAAAGGAAAGAGGGGTTGTATTTCAATCAGTAAACCCGTATCGTATTTGTAATCAATTGATCAAGGGATCGAGTTATACACAGTCACTTTTCAATGCGAAAACAATATGGTTTAAATTTAGGCGTTAATTTGAAATGTGATAAACTGAACGTTTATCAATTTTATAATACTAACTTAATTTTTAATGAATTTTTTTGCATTGTTAAATAATCTGTGTGGAATATACATATTATATTCAATTAAATATTTTTATGCAGAAAAATTATACATATTTAATATATTTTTTAATATTTTATGTGTTATATTCATTTTATTAATATGTTCGATCATATTATATATATATATATATATATATATATATATATATATATATAGATTGATTAATTGATGTAATAATTGTCTGCAGTTATATAGCAGCACGCATGAAATTAATCTCTTGTGGTGTACTCTTAAAAAATGTTGAATGAATATAATTTTGAAGTATTCATCGCATAAAACATCAATAGTAGTAATAAATAGTTTCGTTATTAAAAATGTAAGTGTGCCACGTACCAAATGACATGAAATATTGACTTAATGTAATCTTAGACCGCACAAATATCAATCACTAATATTACAAAATTTAATCAAGGAAATATTACACCAAGGCCAGGGTCTCCCATTCACCATAGAAGCGGCGGCAGTCAGTATCTTTAAACAATATATCATTTATCACAACCTCTCATAGTCTCCATATTACCCTCTTGTCTAAGATTGATTACTGTGAAGTAAGTTAATAGTTGTGCTACTGCTCTCCTATCTTTGTAAGAGAATATAATAGACGGCCATTGTGATGAGCGATGTATTTAACTTAACAAGTGGTGACAGTTACTGTCGTCATTTCAGGACCACTAACTTGAACCCCTGTGTACACTTCTTATTAAATGTGGCTCAAATGATAAATATGATGAATTTTCAAGTACATTTTATTCTATTTGATTTATTTGCGTCTTGTGTTTGTATGTGTATTTGAAAAGTGTGTATATGTATATAATTTAATACAACAAATATGAATGCATTTATTATACCTCTTACAATATTTATATAGAAATTGTGAAAGAAACAAAAAAAAAACATTTTCTTGTATTTCACTTTTAATATGTTAAAAATATTTTTTACTGAATCTTTTTTAAAAAATATTGTATATTATTCGAATTTCAGATCGACAATGATACTTTTGTATAAATTTTATCTTTTTTATTAAAAAAATATTTTTTGGGATTTAATACTTAAACAATAGTTTAATAATTTACTATGATGTGTATTTAGTATAATTTCTCGATTTTGTAATTAATTTAATTATTTTTATTAGGCGGAGAAATGAAAAAATAATTGATTCTAATTAATAAAACAATTTATTTAAAAAATCAGAAATGGTTCTATTTAAAATGACGAACAGTGTACCTGTGTTAATAATTTCATTTTCCTTTTATTTATTAAAAAAAAAACATCTATAACTCTATTTCAGTTTACATGCATTCATTTTTGAAAGAATTTTAAAATTGAATTTTAATCTTTCTACAGTGTTGATCTATTTGTAGAATTGTTAGGTTGGTAGAAAAATAATTGCGGTTTATGACCTTCAATTTCATATAGATTTGAATTTTCTAGCTGTTTTAAGTGGTTCAGAACTGCTGGATGACTAACACTTAACTTTTATGCAAGCTCTTAAAAAAGTTAGTTAAGTCATCTTAAACGACAAGTAATAATATTGATAATAATTTTTAACAACCTGTTAATGTAAATTTCATTATTTTTTCCATAATTGATAAGATTATAATTAATTGTTTTTTTTATTTGCAGGTGAGTTCATTATCAAAGAACCATTTAGTGTGTCCTATTTATGTAAGTACTTTCTACGTAGTATTTGTTTTATAATGTTGTCTATATGAGAATTAATCAATTAAAAATTGGTTACTTTATCATAATTCATTTTTTTTACAAGTTTAACCTATTATTTTACTTAATTTTATTTTATTTACACCTTTTTTATTAGTGAGTTTCTGTAAATAAATTGTAATCGCTCTTTAATTTAATTTTTATGAACATAGTGTAAAGTAACTGATTTTTTTTAAGTTTAAGTATTTGTTTATATTTTTGTTTCACTGATTTTAGTTGTAATTAATTTAATTTTTTTTACCATTTTCAATATTATTTAATATTATTATATTACTATCTACTTTTATATACAAGTACTTTAAAACATTTTAATTTTATTTAATTTGTGGGAATTTTGCAAGATCCACAATTAATTAAACCTTGTATGTATGTGTATATATATATATAAATGCATGCGTAAATGTTTTTATGTATATATGTAAATGACAATGACAGATTTCATGGATATTCGGGTAAAGCTTCTCATACATCATTTCCATATAAACAACATTTTCCGTTCTTTGATGAACTTGTATTACGTTAGTAATTATATAATTATATAGCTCGATTAATTAACTTTAAAAAAATATAATAATAGAGACTGTATTTTTACATGCAACATTGTTAATATTATATTTATGTTAAATTAACGTTCATATAATATATAAAGTCACAATTTTGAAACTATATTAAAAAAAATATAAAATAAACGAAATATTTTTATTCCGTTTAAAATTATAAAAAAATAAATAAATTATATTGATTTATGTTAATTAATTACTACATATAAGTAAATAAGCAGAAATGGATTGTTCTAAATATGTTTAATTAAATCGTATAATTATCCATGTTTGATAAAGATGTTTATGTTAAATATCATAATTAAGTAAACATGTGCAGAGAATACGGAATGTTGTATGTAAAAAAAAAAACATGTTTTATACTGTGAATGTTATCTCATTTTAACTCCCATTTAATAGAAATGCAGTAAATTAACATATGATATTATGTGCAATTGCATCGAATGTTTGCATATGCGTGGACGGAATATTTGTAACGTTTATACGTTTTCGTTAAATCAACGCATGTTTTAAACAAGATTTTCAAGTTCGAAGTATATTATATGCAATGCATACAGAACACAAAGCACAAAATTCACAATAGCAAGTAACTGTAAGGTAGAAATCGTGTCGCGATAGGATAGCGCATTAGCACCGACTCTTGGCTATTGTCGGCTGCCCCGATCGCCACAAATGGCTAAAACTGGCTGTGTATTATGCCCATTGTCTAGCATAGTACAGCTGAAGACCAAAATGAATGTTCAGATAAACTCGGTAGTTTTTTCTTTTTTTTCCCTTTGTTATCTATACGAATTATAGACATTTTATTCGATAGAATAACTATTTTTGCAATTCTTTGCATATGGATATCGATTATGTAGGTAATATTTGCACAATCTATTTTTTTTAGAATACAAACATTATTATACTTTGGTATTTTTTTATTTTGATAAGAAACGAATTTTTATATGTCTATTTATTTTACATTTAACACATTCTTAGTCTACTTATATAAAACGTATATCAAAAAAATACATTACTATGATATATAATATAAAAAGAAAAAATAATGTTTAATGAGAAATATGCAGTTATATTAATGTATATAATACTTAAAGTCGTCTTTTTAAACATTATGTGCAGATACTGTGCATATATATATATATATATATATATATATATATATATATATATATATATATATATAAATATATATATATATATGCTTCAGCTGACGATATTAAAACATATACTATGACTAATCATATTATTTAAACAGTTATTAATACTCTATTAATTAATTATTTCCAACCATGAAGGATGAATTAAATATTTATAACATTTTATTTAGTACAATCGTCTTATATTAACTAGTAAATAACATTTAATTGGTTTTCATATTAAGTCATTTTTATATTGATTTCAAATTATATCTATTTTGTTCAGTAATACAAAACAAGGAAGAAATTAATATTTTCTTTCAACTAAAATATTATTGTATATCCATCTCATCAATATATGATATCTTCATACATATTTTTACGTTCGCTTCATGGTAATCTAAAACCAGATTGGCAGTAAATCATTTCTTTCATCAATATTTCATTAGACCTATTCTTTATACACACACACATATATTTATATATATATATATATATATATATATATATATATATAGTTTAATAACATTGATTTAATATTATGATTATACCTGCCATATATTTTTGTTACCAAATTCTTTTATTTTATAATGTGTGAGTTTTTTACTTCTATTTCTATATTATGCAGTTTGTTTGTAAAATGCGTTCTATGTAATTTTCTATTATATTTTTATGTAAGTTGTATTCAAATAATATCATCTTTGGAATTATATATATTGTCTAATTTAACTATAAAAAAAAAAAAATATATATATATATATATACTATATATATATATATATATATATATATATATATATATATATATATATATAAATTAGATGAAAGAAACGGTTTAAAGGAGAGTTGAGTTAATAAGATAAAATAAAGGCATTGGTTTAAATGCATTTTGGTGCGGTCGTTGTGAGCTATTTAAGTTTTTTATTGGATAATTGTAATAAGAAGAAAAATAAATTGTATAAATCGAAAACGTGTTAAAAAGAAAAAGTTAAAAATGAATTTATTACCATGGAACAATTGGCAGACGTGCATATGAATAAAAAACATGATTTCTTAATTCATTTTACAAAATTATTTGGTTAAGAAGACAAGATTTCGACAAGAGTAAAGTATTCCAAAACAACTGGGTGCAATAAAAAAGTATGTTCTCCTCCTCACGAAATCTTAAAATACTTGCATGTATTTTTCATTGTTCGGATAAAAATATATTATTTTCGAGTGGATTATTTTAAAACTTACTTATTTTAAGCAAATCATGTTCAAGTTCATATTTTTTGTCAGATTGATTGTGCCCTAAATAAAACACTTATAGAATTCAATTGATGATTTTCTTGAAATAACGGTAAGCATAAAAATATGCATGCAAAGAATCAGCACAGAATATCGCAAATTCGATTTTTTTTATTATATATTCTTGTATAAATGTGATATTCTGAAAGATTAGCTTCATCATTGTTTTTGAAATTTTATATAAAAACATTTTTTTAATGTTTGCTTATTTATTTTTGTACTTAAGCTACATTTTAGTTTTATCTTATTCGTTTTAACTTTCAATAGTATAATATTTCAAATATCAGTGTAATGATTATATATGTATTTTTATCAATTATTATATTCTAATTAATATATATATATATATATATATATATATAAACCTTGTACAGAAACCTTATCTAAAACCTTGTACAGAAGATAATAATGTTGAGGAGTATTAGGGATGTTGAAAGTAATGTGTGTGTGATTTGTTTACGGTTTCTTTTAGGTATTATTGAATACTTATACAAGTTAACTATTTATGAATTTATACAATTTATAAACATTCTTATGTCTAATTGATTAATGATTTAATAGTACATTTATATCAGATGTTAATTAAATAGTGCGTTTACATATTAGGAAAAGTGTAAGTCCAAATAAAAGTTTATTTTTGTAATTGGAGTCAGTAAAATATATTTGGACGGACATAACCTCAATGATTTTAAAATATTTATTAGTTTCAACAATATATATATATATATATATATATAATACAATATTAATAAATCAATATGAGTTTCTTTGTCATAATATATATGAACTGGTTGTAACACGTAACTCGCAACAACATATTTGCATGATAATTTACTATGTTAGATATAGTACGGTTGATTGGTAGCAAAAGTTGTTCTCCTGTTAAGCTATTAATTCTGTAACTTTGTTCGAGTAGTCAAATCTTCTAAGGACTTTTAGTCAACTCAGTCTTCCTGATGTAAAGTTGTTGTTCTGGTAATCGGGAATAATGTTGTTAATTAGGTAACTATTGCATCATTTGAAATTGAATAAATGGGTGTTTAGAGAGGAATTATTAAGATATATAATGATATATACGTTAGTTGTTAAGGGAACTATAAATCAAACTATCTTTTTTCCAATATGTTTGTTTATATATATATATATATATATATATATATATATATATATATATATATATATATATATATATATATATATATATATATTATATTAAATAGATTAATTATGTTTGCTTTTAATATGATTTTTAAATGTTTATAATGTATACAAAATGTAAAATACATGGAATAAATACATAATCGAATTTATTTTCAAAGTATTAAAGTGAGTTATATTTTGATATGTTATTTTATTCCGGTGTTCTTTATATTTATTTTTATTTCTTACAGTTTAATTTCTACAAAATTGTCATTTTAATCTAAAAGTACTAGTGTTTAATAAAATTATTTTTGAGATAAATACATTTGTGAAACTATTTTACGGTAATTAATAACTTAGATTTTAAAAAATCAATGAACTAGATTATTTAATTGTTATACAGGGTGGCACAAAAAGAACGAAGGGTTTTGAATAGTTGATATATTTTTAAAAAAAATTGTCAATAGGCCAAGTATCAATAAGCATATATCAATAAGCCAAAAACCATTCTGCAGTTAAAGAACAACACAAGAGAAAAAAATCGAGCGTTATGTCCAGAAATCGTAAGAGAAATGATAGAAAATGTTTTAGAAAGAGCTCGACATTTTGAAGTCGAAAATGGGCATTATTTACGTGATGTCATTTTTCATGTGTAATCAGGAAAAATTCCCTGTCCTTATAGTATATTTTTGAAAATAAAAAAAGATGAAAATGTTACAAAACAGAAAAAATATTAATATTTTAAACCACTTGGTTCTTTTTGCACCATCTGTATAATTTATATGAATATTTTGAAAGATATTAATATATATATATATATATATATATATAAACATTGCTTAAAATATTAATTAAAATTATAAAACTTATAAATAAAATTTAATATATAATAAATCTAAAACATTAATTCGTCTTCTTGATATAATACGAACATTAAATGTTAATCTCAAAGTCTTCATTTCTATCAAAATAAATCAATGTTAATTGGAATTAATGGTTTTCTTTCTGAAATAAAATTTATTTGGAACAAGTAACGTTTAATACTCATTTATTCTTACTAGGTAAAAAATATATGTGTCGTCTTTGATTAAACAACGGCATTTTCATTAAGATAAACATACTCAGAGAACGAGTAATTTTTCAAAACAATAGCGCGCCTTCGATACTGAAATCGAGCAGTTTAAGAACTTCAGTCCGTTGCTACAATATTACGAACCGTGTCCCGTGAGACACAAGTAATTGACGTGTTCGGAGCCACTGAGTGCACTCGGCGTCTCGACGCGCTACTGCATTCGACAGATAAGAAACGTCGTTGCTGACTTTCAGTTCACCATCTCGTCACTGTTGAATATGATGCTCAGTTACTTTTCATTCAGTCGTTCGACTATGCTGTACGATACCGTATATGTTGACAATAGGGAGAAATAACGTGTAGTTAACAAAGTTTTTACCGATCACAAATTAACATAAAAATAAAATTTAATAAAAATATTTTCTTCAATGAAATTATCTCTTCACAGATAATTTTATTTAATACACTATATTGTGTCCTATTTTTCAAAATATGATTACAAAGTTTATCTGAAAAGGTTTTATTTCATTTTTGAAGTTCTCTGAATGACTATGAATAATTTTATAATTGAATATGTTTGTTATCTCAATTAAAACTATTTTTAGATATAGTAATTAAAAAAAATTAAAAATTGATTTTAAATTTAACACCATTTGCAATTAAACATATTTACACTTATTTGGTATTATTTCGTAGAAATGAATCAAAATGTTCCATTTTAGCTTAATTATTTTCAAAATTAATTACATATATGTAACAAATACATATTCGACCAAATATGTTACCACTTGAATATTAACTATTATTGAAAATGTATCAATTTATTACTCTCATAATATATTGCTTTCAACAATTATGAAATTGGTACTAAATGTTCTCTAATTCCAGAGAAAATTGTTTCGTTTCAAATTTTAAATATAGTTGGTAATCAATATATTTAATTGATCAGAGATTTTAAATAATTCACTAATCGGTGTAAATTTCAAACAACGTATGTAATACACTCTTTGAAACTATTTTAATTTCATTTTAGATGAAATATTGGAAAACAGTTACGTCAAAGTAAACATTCATCATTTAAAAAATTATTTTATGCCAATTTTTTGTTACGAATGAAATTATATGTTTATTTTGTTCCGGCGTCATAGAGTAAATTTGGTCAAATACCAGACTGAAAGTCACACACCACTATATTGAACCGTTAGTGCGGTTTGCAGAAAAAAAACACAGCTAATCCTTTTTTTATAAACGGATTAACGAATTTTTTTCCGTTATTAACATGAAAAATTTGACTATATCGGCAGTCATTTTTCAATAGTTTGTCAATTTGAACTCAACTATAAAGTCAGTTTAATTAAAAAATATTTATACTTTCAATTTTCATGCTATTATATATTGTTTGAACATTTTTTTCATATATAATAAATATGCTATATTATGTAGATAAAAATGAAGATTATTAATAGGTAAAGTCTTGTTTAATACTCAAAATTAATTTTTAACTGCTATCTTTTAATACTTTTATGTTTTTTTCACCGCATTGTATAAAATATATGTTGAAACGATTTAAATATTTTTTACTGTTCAAGAATTTAATTCAGATAAACTTACATTAACTTTTTATAGAAATATTGGTATTATAAATATTGAATTTAATAATGTAACATTTTTGAATATTCGTACCAATATTGATTTAAATATAGCGATAATGTCTACACATATTTGTTCGGAATTATGATATATTTGAATGTATATAAACCACTTAGAACAATTATAATCAATCTCCTTCATGCCGTCATTTGCTTAACAACATTTCAACACATCTATCTACAATTAATTAAGCTGTACATACTACATCTGGTAATTAATCCGTTAAATTTACATTGCACATTTGCACATACACCATACTCACGGAACTTTGAGTTAGACCGCTACTTAGATATTGTAGACATATCCCGTTTCATATAAAGAATGACTTTTAATGCATTGTCAAATCTACTGTAAAATTATCTGAGATTTATGCCAGCATAAACGTGTAAAGTTCCTATTATATAAAATTACATTGTCTAACACTGTTCACTAATTAAGTGTTTTATATTATTTAGATCGTTGATGAATGAGTGAAAACATCTTTAATTAAACTATATAACAATTATAATAAAATGAGATGAAGGCACCATCATTATCTGAATTTATTAAGTTGATATGTATGATCGTTTAATTGTATTAGTTACTGTTATATACAAATTATGCGGTGTAGAAAAATGTGCTTCAGAAAGAAAGGTGCATCTTTTTTGTAATAGTTTAACTTACTATTCAATAGTATTATGTTTGTTACAGTTATTTAATTGATTGATAATTTTTATTAAATACTTTGATTACTCTCTCTTTCCATCATATATATATATATATATATATATATATATATATATATATATATACACCGTATATCTCGTCATATAAAAAACCCTCTTAAACACCTTTTTCACATGTTATAATACAATTTTATGTCCAAAATCAAAATTACATTTTTCGATTTAAAATTTCAAAAATTAATGTTTAGGGAATCACCTTGTTTTGACATACTGTGTATTGAAACATCGTGCACGGTTTGTATCTAGAAGGCTATCGCTATGTATTTAATTTTCAAAAATGTTTTTTAAAGTGAATTATTTAATGAATTTCTGTTATATACTAAACTTTAAGCTCCTTTTTTAAAATAACGAATTGAATTTCTATATACTACAATAAATTCTTTGTTTTTTTTTACAAAGGTTCTGTTTTTGTTGAATTTATAAGAAGATTCCTTTTTTTGGATTTTAAGGGTCGCCTTATACGTCGAGATATACGGTATATATATATATATAGAGAGAGAGGGAGAGAGAGAGCATATATCATAAATTTCATTTATGATATATTCATATTCATTATCATAAATATTTTTTTATTTCCAGTAAAGCAAATTAAATAACTGAACTACCAGAACTGAGTTCTTATTTAGGATGACTTTTCGGTGGAAATTTAACAATGAAATTATCACCTTTTCTTATTTTTCGACTATTTATTTCTATTAATAAAAAAATTGGATATGTAAAGATTGATTTACTCTAATCAGGACATAAATTTACTTTGATATAATGAATTAATCTGGAAATTAATCTGTATAGGCGATTTTTTTTGGAAATTTATATGTGACTCCGTTTAAAGAACTAGAAGAGTGTTTCTTAAAAATGCTAAAAATCTCTTTATCTTGTAATTCTGAAGCCCCTGCAATGTGACTTATTTGTTTCAGTCATCATTATTTTTCACTACTTTAAATCGCTAAGTTGATACTTTAAATATTTGGCAGCAGATTTATGAATTAAATGTGATTATTTTACAATTAATACTAAAAAAACCGTCACCCAATTTTTTTAAATAGTTTTTTTTAAGTTAAAAATGTATCAGATACAACAATTAGCCCTTTCATTCCTATCTTCGACTTTATTATTCAGCATTCATACAAGGACTTGTAGATACGACTGTTGACTGTAGTTGGCTTTTGGTTCTTTGGATTTTATTTTCTTGATCGATATCGGCTTATGCGTTACATCTTGTTTTAAAATTTATCATACATAATTGCACTACTAGAAATGTATTAATTATTATAGATTATTTTATTTGTGTTAATAAATGTATAATTTAAAATAATTAAATATAATTAGAAAAACAACTGTTTTCATTTAAATTCGATTTTTAATTAACACTTAGAAAATTATTATATAAGATTATACATATTTCACTCTGACTACAAAGTAGGTGATGACATCTCTGTATGGAGGAAGCATAGCCGCTGACACGTACACCGTAAAGAAAGAGTTAAATATTAAAAATTAATACGTTGTGAAAAATTCATTAAGTAGTATATCACAGCTATTAATTTTAAATTATTAATAGTATGTGTTTATTTTTACTTAAATTCTTATGTGACTTGATATGAATGCGACCTGTGGAATGAAGAAATATTAATATTTGAAAATATAATCGAAAAAATCGTTTTTTCAAATGAATAATAATACAAAATAAAGTTGTATAGTTTTATAAACGCTAGTGTACATAAAAAATCATAATAATGTACTCATTTTTCTTTTTTATTGTGATTGTGTACAATAAAAAACCAATATAATCGTTCGTATTGTCTTTTTGGCGAATTTAGGTTGAATACATAATTGAATGTGTTCATTTTTTTCCTTTGTCGTTTTCCGAATATATTTATTTATTGTTAAATATACGAGCTTTACGAAAACATTTATTAATTATTAAAAAATACTCGGCAGTCTTTAAATAATACATGATATTAATCGAAAGCCATGTATCGTGATTTCGAAGAATTCAATTTATGACTGATTTTGACAGGTAATCGTCGGATATTCACTGTATATGCGAAACACGTATTCTTTTTTGTACCGTGCGCTTAGAATTCATTTGCTCTCTGAATTTCCCATTGCTCGAAATCAAATATTCATTTCACTGAACAATATTTTTTATTCAAGTGCTTGTACAATACATTCTTGCTTTTTACATGATAATATGTAGAATGAAGATTTTTATTCTCATACTGACTTCGCTTAATTATCTGCTAATTTTTATAATTCAAATAGTCTTCTTCGTATATATATATATATATATATATATATATATATATATATATATATGTATATTCATTTTTGGATTGAAGATGATGTTATATTTGTTTATAAAAAAATTCGTTATTTTTAATTCAGTAATATAATTTTTTAATGTTCACAACAGTAACATCGACTCTCATGTATAATTATTTTTAATTTTGTTATAATAGTAATCAAAGCAAATAATTATTACTAAAGTGTTGTGAAATTTTTATTAAAGACATACTTATTGAAAAAGTTCTTAGCATATTTAACATTTTATATATTTAAAACGTAATAATTGAATATAATTTTATAAAACTGCAATGTTGATTCTCTAATTCATTTTCAAATTATATATATAAAAATCGTATAATATTTCAACTAGAATTGATAAGTGTACATGTATATACACATCTGTCTTTATTACATTACACATATATACAATCCCACACACACAGATATATATATATATATGTAATTTAACCAAGATTTGTATTTCTTAAAGATTTATTTTTGATTTATGTTTCCAGAAAAATAACTAAAATTAATACAAAAATGAAGTACAAATTAATTAAAGTTAGCTCAACGTTACACGAATATCATTAGTGGTAATCAGTTCGTGCTTGGAGTATGTGACTAAGTGAGTGTTGGGGTAAACTAGTAAGGAGTTAGAGCTCCATTTGTTACACTGGATTGAAGAATAAATTACTTCCACGTTTCCGGCGTCACTATTCAAGTATTGAGTGAATTCGAAAAAAACCATTAAGATGGTGTACCCATTACTTGCAGTAATAAAAAAAAACATGATTCATGTTGATTGTGTGAAAATATTTCTAAATTGGTTTCTGACTTTTTATTTATGAATGGTTTGTGAAAAGCTCTATATATATATATATATATATATATATATATATATATATATATATATATATATATATATATGGATCAGAAAATAATAATGAATTACATTATTTCATTGTTTATCATGTAATATTGTTAGCATTGTGTAAAAATTCAATGGACTATTTTTGATATAAATAGCTAATATAGTTTTAAAACTGATATTATTATTGGTTATAAATCTTATGGTATGAATTATTAATACCATTTTTGACAAAGATAAGAAATTAAACTTGAAAAATGAATTATATAAATGATTAATTATGTTGTAATTTTTTAAGTTAATAAATTAATTACAAGTAAATGTAAATCGCTGTAAAGAAATAACATATCATTTTGAATATATTATTTAAATACCTACATGTTAAGATAACTATCACGAATGACAAGAAACTAGTAAATTGAACCCATGGACCAATGACACCAACTAGATTATCGATCAATTTGCGTTATCTGATTAAATTAATTGACGTCAGTATATTGCAGGTGAATTATGTTGGTAGCGTAAATAGTATATGTATACTTAAAAGCACGAAGATCTTGATACTGTATTTTACAAGCATTTATATTTAGTTCATAAGTGATACACATGTCACAATGTGTGCCCTTTGACCTGTTCACCACAAGAAATTGTTGTTTTCATCGCCTTCTCGCTTTACACACACGTTATAACACAAATTTGTGGATGTGGCATTTAATATCCTGTTTATCATCGAGAATTTGTCTCGTTTGTCAAGCTGTTGTCATTGTGAAGAATTTAAAGATTTTCCCTAGTCCATCATTACGTTTATTTCTCTTCACGGTCAATTTATTTCGAAATTTTATATATGATTTACACTTTTACACATTTTGATTTTATAACCGAACTCAAGTATTTTTTTTAATTAATAAATTCATTGATTGTATTTTCTTTTATTTTTTACATCAGTATCTTGAGTGAAATTTACAACGGGAATTTAAAAAATATTGTATATATATATATAAGAAAACTAAATTCTGGTACTAGATTTAGGTTACGTTTCTGTAAAAATAAGTAAAGTACAAACCAACGTTGTATAAAACATAACTTACTATAAACGCAATGTTATAAGAGGATTTTACCTTCGTTGCGGTCTATGAAAGCAAACATTTTACTAAAATATATGCTAGAAAAATAATAATTGCGCAAGCATTGTTATATTTAGAGACGTTGTGTATGTTATGATTAAAAGGAAAAATTGACAATTTATGATTGGTCTCAAATAAACAGTTTTATTATACTCACTTAACAATTTTTAAATTTTTTTATTTCTACATTGTATTTCGTTTATAGAATCGGAAATTTAATTAATATTTATACATACCCATAGAAAATTTATGTATATATATATATATATATATATATATATAGGTATGCATGCATTTGTAATTGTTATAATTAACTTGAAGTATTTTCAGTAAGCTTTATATTCGTGTAAAGCTTAGGAATACTTAAGATTTTTTTAACTTTCCTCATAACGTTGTTAAATTAAATTGCGACTAGACACATTAATTATTGTATTTTATAAAGTATATTAATCGAAATTTATTTATATTTTAGCTATAAACATATGAACAGAATTACAATTAGTGTGTGGACACATGTGTATATAGTTTTGTAATTTTGTATTTTTTCATAATGATGAATTTATTATTTGTATAGATGTTTTGGTCTGAATGTAAGAATATTAAGTGTGTTTTTGTATGTAAGGCTATTCATTCTTGTGAGTATATATATATATATATATATATATATATATACATAAATACATAAAAATATTTTGTTATATATTAATTCTTGAATAGTAGTTTCAGTATTATTTTGGATGAAATCTGTAACACATTCGTTCAAATAAAACTTTGAACATAAATGTAGTTTATGTAGGACATGCAATCTCATTCTAATGCCGGTAATAAAAAATCAAAAGTAACATGGCTAATATTTGCTCTCTTTCATTATACACACTCTTTTGTTCTTTTGACCGTGTCGTCGAAAAATTTCCACATTCTTTAATGTGAATCCATTTCACCATTTCGAATCATATTGAAAACATCTCTTTCCGAAAAAATAACGCAGCAATCAAACGAAATTATTCGTACCAAACACGTCCATTATCTATAAATGCGAATATAAAAATCGATTCGTATATGCGCAGGGATGAGAAATCCCGGTGGCCCGTTATCATTTCAGCGTTGGATTTTATCCTCAGTGCGATCACCATGCATGTGAATGTGCTCCTCTATCCCACATTATTGGCAATTTAAATGGACACCATATCTGCTACCGCTACTGCCTGCCTACCCGTCGCCGCCGCCACTGTCACTGGATTTGCATATATACTTACGTCACTGAGACATAGATGTCGAAAATTTTGTCAGATAGCTCTATATACTGATAAATTATACGGAAGTAAAAAATAAAACGTATATATGTAATTTTTACATAAATCGAACGATTATTGAAAATGCATAAATAATATTTTATCGCAAATTTATTTCAATCGTCAATTAAAATGGTGTCTTTTATCAAATAAATACTACTGAATGAGTTTTCTTTTGAAGAAATATAAAAAATTAATGAATCTAACTTTCATAACTTTATTCCTTATCAAATGTATTTAAAATGATTGCGTTCCACTTATTAATATTAACGTCTTTATAAACACTCAATTACATTCATTTTGAATTATTGTCCAACAAAATTATCTTTTAATTTAAGCTAATTATTTTTTAAGCGAAGAAATTAAACAATTTAACTTACTCGAACAAACTTAATTAACATTATACACTGATTATAGTAAAAATTCAATTAATGAAAACAACACTCTTACGAAAAATTTATTCTTTCTTTTAATTAAAATATAACTTATAATAATTATTTTCATTTTTTATCTATTTCACTTTTAATAAATAATATCTAATCTATTCTAGAAATCTATAGTTTATTATTGTACTTTTTACCTAAAAGTTTGAATTAAGTAAAAATATTAAATAGTAACATATTGAAAGAACACAATTAGTTTAATCTTTTCACTAATTAATTTTTCACTCCTCGTGCCATTAAAAAAAATTCTAATAGAAAGTCTTTAAAAAGTAATTATTCATCATTTAACCATTTCTTATACACATCAGATCATCCTTAGAGTGCTTATAATGAGTGAATCTCTTTTAAAATTACATATAAATAACAATCAAGTTGATTAATAATCAATACTGAATATTTTTGACTAGAAAAAAGTATGGGTTGTGGATGAGTAAAAGATTAATTTTTAAGTGTATATATATATATATATATATATATATATATATATATATATATGTATGTATGTATTCTTATTATTATTATTAATCAATATTGAACATTTTTGAGCAGTTATAATGGTTTGAAAATATGGTTTAAAAATTTGGTTTTTGGATGAGTAAAAGATTAGTTAGTTGAAGTGTATATGTATATATATATATATATATACTTCTACAAGCTATAAAAAATAAAAAAATATGAAAATTTAATATAGTTATTAATTGAAAATATCTGTTTTATTTTTCATTTTCTAACATAATGTGATATGTATATTTGTAATTTTTTTTATGTTTCTAGTTTTATAAATTTAATTAAATAGATAAATTTCATAATTTGTTTGTTGCAAATCGGATTAAAAATAGTGACATTTATTTAAAATTTCGATTTCAATTTATTTATTAC
>CM068315.1:51334161-51356661 GCA_034766995.1 Acanthacorydalis orientalis | reverse complement strand
TCTATCGCCGCACTGAATTCCGAATAGCATACTTTAGTCAGGGTCGACCAGATAATCTTTACGACATCAAGTGGAATTCGATTTTAACGACACATTGATGTATCATTTTTCAATTAGAATTTTGTCATTTTTTATGTCGCATAAAAATATAACAGTGTAATTACATGAATGCATATAAACATCCGTGGCATGATAAAAATGTTCATTGATGTAAGTAGATAAAAATTTGATTTGCAATTGATTAAAAATAATTAATATTCTAGCAGTTGCACAAATGCATGTATATTTATATGTATTACATATTTAAAACATACATGATTTAGTGTGGAGAAATAAAAAGATTTATTTATTAATAATGTTTAATATTATGTGTTGAAAATAATCTTCACAATCTTACAAGAAGACTTAAAATTAATAGTCAAATAAATGTTTGTTAATCATTTAAATTTTGAAAAGAATATTGATATTCATGCTTTTATTGAAGATTTCGTTTTATTCGATTATAGTACAATTAATCATTTAATGGTCGTTCGACGTTTTCGGAATTATAATATTCTTAATTTTCTTACTTCAGTGTTTAGAATACTAATCATATGTAAATGAATTTATTATTATTTGTGAAATAACTGATTGATTTTTAGATGTCTTTGAGTAGTCACATATCAATTAATTTGTACTGTAATGGAAATTTTCAACTTTTTAAATTTTATAGTCAAACTCGATTATAAAGAACACGGATATAACGAGTTCACTGCTGTAGCGAACAAATGTTCATATAAAAATTTAATTATCCATATTTTCATAATGAGATTGTCTTGCGGTTATACCAAGCAAATTTCTTTCGTCTATAAGAAGTTTATTTCTTGGTTAGTTGATATTAAACACCATTTTTTTATAACCTGTAAAAGGTATTATGCTATTTTAATAAAATAACATTGTTAATTAAAATCTCTTGTTTTTTAAATATGTTTTTTCTTAGATATTTAGGAATAATTTTCTTAATATTAAATTGGTAGAAAAATAATTTCGATTTATGACCTTCAAATTTATACTCATTTTTCCATTTGTGGTTCAGAATTGTTCGATGACTAACGCCTAAGTTTTGTGCAAGTTCTTGAATTGTTGTGCGTGGTTTTGATTCAACTAACGCCTTCAGTTGGTCGTTATGAACTGAAAAAGAACGCCCGCGACTTTCTTCGCCTTCAAAGCTCTCATCCCCAGTACGAAATTTTCGAACCCACCATTGCGCCGAGCGGTTCTTAACAGTACTCACACGTTGGTCTTATTTGCTTGTTTTCCATCTTTAATTCAATAGCCCAATTTGAATCAAAATTAATAATAAAACCAAAGTCGCTGTTACCAAAATACAGACCGAAAAATTCACTTTAAAATGATATTAACATGAACACAATGAAATGACACTTTTATTGAAAACAATTGAGGTTAGTATTTAGAAAATAAAAACTGCAATTATTTTTCAACAAACTTAATATGTTACATTGTTTTATTATTTAATGTATTTAGTACCTTTAACATAATTTACGATCATATTATCAAATTTGTATAAAGATTATTTTTAAGTATAATTTGCTTGTCACATATAATGCGGAAATGGAGTTAGTGTGTCACGCATTGCTCGTTATAACTGAATTTGACTATATTTTTATGTAAAAAAATGATTTTATTATTTTTTAAGACAACCACACCAGACTTGTCATTACATAACTTATTATATATTGTAGAAATATTTAAAAAAAGTGTACTAAATTTATTTTAAGTAGCATCTCTATTAAGATATAAAATCTGTAACAGTTGCTCTTGTAATTTATTTGCTACTAAATTGCTATGTTTTAGTAAAATTAGTTTGCTATTAAAAAAATAATTAGCACTATTTTTAAACAGGAATATATTTAATATAAATAATTTACACTTTGAATGGAGTTGAACAATCTTATTCAAATTTTCTTTAACTAAATATTCTATTTAAATTACTACATACAAGTGGGTTCTTATAAATTATACTCATACTTTTATTATCTTAAACGTACCTTGTTATTTTTTTAAACAAATTAATAGATACACATATATATATATATATATATATATATATATATATATATGTAAATGTATATGTGTGTGCTTTAATTATAATAATTGTTTTTTTAATAAAAATATGTAATGTTTTTCATCATATTTTCCTTCAATTTCAATTTTGTAAATTCTTAATTTAGCACTTACTTTAATAGATGCACCACTTACCAAAATTACTTTGCACGATTTGAACTCATATAATCTAATAATAAAATTTGGTTTAAAAAAAATGTACATAATAAAATTATATCGTGAATATTTGTCACGATTGATACATTTATCCTTGTCACTAGTATATTTAATAATGTAATAAAAATATGTTTAATAATTAATTGGAATCTATTTGATCTTTCCGAAGTAATTGACGTTGATTGATTCAGCTTTTTGTAGATCAGTCTTTATTAACGAATCGAAATCTATAAACGACTGAATAAAATGTGAATATATATATATATATATATATATATATTTGAAATTTGGCCTAACAGTATTCAATTATTGCTCGAAGATTGTTGTCGAACACAAATATGATATTATTGATGGTTGAAAAAATGTTCCCATGAATATCAAATAACGAATCGATTTTTGAATTAATTATAGCTTTAATTAGAATTACTTTTGTAATTAATTATAATTATTTTTTAAATAATTTTTATTGACTGCTTTTTTGATCAGTGTTTAATATACTATTTAATAATATAGTTTGTAAAATTATGATACTTGATATTTATAATTATATTAATCGTTATACTTGATCATTACACTTGTGAATTATTAATAATTTTACTTATAAGTTTTGACCTAATAACTAAATCAAATTATTATCTTCCACTTCTCAATTATGATTCATAAACTTAAATTATTTCTAATCTTTTTTTGTTAATAATTACTATTATACAATAGACAATAATATAACTCTACATATGTTTTTATAACCAGAAACTAACATTTTTTTTATAATAAATACCATTGTGTATAAAATGAAATTAATTTAAAGTAGTTACAAAAAATTAATGAAGAAGATACGGTAAACAAATGATTCACGTGTGAAACTAATTTTTATTTTTAAATTTCTATGCTTATATATTTTAAATAAATTTGGCAATTAACTTTTCATTTGATGAGAATTATAATTAATGTTTATTTAAGTTAATTTTAATAATCGTCAGCACAGAAACATATATTTACAGTGGAAATGAGGTTAAGTTTAAAATACATTCACTAATATATATTTATGAATATATATATATATATATATATATATATATATATATATATAAACTATGTATTGAACACTTTTGATGCAGTATTGTGTAATATATTTCCTTTTATCCAGTAATGCAACGTCTAATGAGATGAGTGTTCAAATGCATATTAGAAATACTCATGAAGATTTTTTCATTTTACGTTGTTCGTAATTCTCTTCAAATGCATTATATTTTATTAATCTACAATAACTTATATTGTATATTAAATCGATTATTAGTAATTTCGAAATTTTCTTAATAATGTTTATTTTTAAAGCTAATGAGAATTAATTTTCTTAAATAAAGCATTAATTAAGTCAATGTTACAACATGTGACAGTTTTTGTAATTACAATGTAATGTATATTCTTAAATAGCCTTTATTATATATATATATATACGTTCATACATAAAACGTGATTCATAAAAAAATAATTTATATTTGAAAATTTCATTTATAGTCAATCTATATTTAAAATCGCTAATAAAAAATTACATTTTATTTTGAGAGTATTCTATATCTTATATAGGTTGTTTATATATGTTCTATATTTATTGGGAGCAAACGATTCTTGTTATATACGAGTATATCGTAACTTAACGAAATGTTGACCGCTTATTTTAAAAATTCTATCTTTGATAATGACTTGTAGTTCTTTTAATGTATAAAGTTAGTATTTGAATATGTTAGTATTTGTTTTTAAGAAATTACAAAACAATGATCCGAAATTTATAATAAATAATAATTAAATTTTCAATTAATAATTATAACAAACAATTAATAAAGAGCGTTGTAAAAAAGTAACTATATTTTTAATTAATCTTCTAATTTTGTTCCTTTGAATCTCAATTTTGGTTTACTGCTACTAACACCAAGCTAGTGCCAATAACCATAACTAAGTATCTTAAATATATTTTTCATAAATTTGGTTCAGATTTGTAATTAGAAGGGTTCAGTTTTATTTCAACTAATTATTTATATTTAATTAAAGTTGCGGTTTCAATCGTAAAAGAGTGATCATAGAAAATCTATCAGAAAATAGTACAAACTTGCAAACTGGTTGTAATAGCAATAAAAAATATGAATGGTCCAAACAAACACAATAAAAAGATAAATTATAATGAATTCACAGATATAGAAAATGATAAATGTTAATATTTTGAAATAGTATTATATTTCTGGATTTAGTTTCAACGATTGCCATTGATTTTTTATAGAAAATGTAAATATATTTTGAAAAATTGTCAGTATATGTTATTTCTTCTTTTTAATTTCGTATGAAAATTGAAAATAGTCTGGAAAATATAATAAAAATTGCAGAGAAATATATATAGTTTTTGTTTTATTGTAAAAAGAAATATAATCTTTTATAAAAATGACAGAGTGTGCATTTTTTCCATATTTGATTTTAAATTTAAATTATGATATAGACAATATTTCCAAGTCCGTTTCGGAAATCATTCGTTGTGAATGACAAAAGCTCACACATACACAAACAAATCAAATACTGAAATACAGTTAAACTATTGAACAATTATTTTTATCCTTATACATTGTTTGGCAAACATGTGTTTTTCCCACCGCTATGACACGTTCGATAAATACTCGCTTAATACCTGCAGAAGAAAATAATATTATTATTTATGACCTTGTTAGTTTAAACAATATCTTAGTAGAATCTCGCAGATACCAATACATTTTTTTATAGATTATGGAAAAAGATATAAATATTCCACGCATGAATTCAATGATTTATCTGCACAGAATGAAATTTATATGACATGGGTAAAATTTTTATTTGGAATTTACAACAATTTGAAGTCTCTAACTCATAGATATTTTTTAGCCGGATGTCGACAAGGCGTGGAGATACACAAGATATTATATTTTCGATTGTATTTTGTTTGCGTATTTGGTTCTGAATAAATGTCGATATAAAAAAATTATATGCCTAAAAGAAAATGTTCGTTCGACTGTGTTCTTTTATAGATTTTTTCACTTTGGTTTCGAATTTCATTAGTTTGTCATGGATTTACACAATTTTTTTATTTGTTTATTAAATTTTTGACTAGATAATGTTAATACTTATTTTAAATATTGATCATTTAAGACTTATTTTTTAATTCATAAATAATATTTTTTATTATTTAAAATATACTTAAAATTATAAAGTTTATACTTTTTTTTATTCCATTGTTCACATCAAATAATACACTGTATTTTAGTTTTTTTATTTTTAGTTGATTTTATATTATATATATATATATATATATATATATATATATAACTTTTAAAAAACAAATATTTAAAATATATTTTCTTTTGTAATAAATTTTTAGTTTTAAATTTTTCTTCTAGAAAGAATTCTTCTGAAAATATGGAATTTAACTAAAAGTTTTAATTGTAAATGAAAATAAAATAAAATTTATCTTAAAATGTAAACAACTATTTTTTGTAATACTGTAAGTGAAATTATTTCATTACTAATTGTTTTCTATTAAACGAATATCGATGTCTCTGTTTTTTTTTATAATCTTGAATGTTGTTATAACATCTACCTTGGTTTGTTTTGAAAAAGATGTTGACAGCATTTTTAATTGCGTTGAAACGAACAGTATGAAGCTAAATGCTTCTAAAAGTACTTTCATTCGATTCACGGATGAAATAAATTTTATCCGAACATACCATAGAGAGTCGTTAATTAACACCTGCAGACTTATACAGATGTTTAGGACTTATTTTTAATTTTGCGCTTTCAAGGGAGATTCATATTAATTAAACGTTCATTTTGTGTTCATTTACAGAAGTTAATAAAATAACCATATCGTTATATATTTCAATTCCATGAAATATGTGATGAGTAAAATAATTTATACAAGTTACTGCAAGAACTACATAATTTTTAATTGATTATACTTTTTATAAATATACTTTTATTATGTTTTTTTATTATTAATTAATATTATGTTCGATAATTAAATAAAATTTTTAATATTTTTATATTTCAAATTAGGATTAAAATATTTTTATTTTTAAATCGTCAGTGTTTTTGCATAAAAAATCAAAAAATAATTGTAATAAAATTCATTTAGCTTTTCTCAACTAATTCACTTTTTATTTTTGTACATTAATTTTTCTGTTAATTAAGAAATTCTAAAAAGTGTTCAGTCCTTAATTTCAATAATTTTAGTTATATAAACTTGTGTTAATAATGTCATTAAACAATTTGTGATATAAATTTAATAAGTGTCCAAGTAATGAAATGTACAAATAGAAACATTTAATGCAAATGATTTTTTGTAATAAATTTCATTACTTTTAGATAAAAAAATGAACAACTTATTTAAAACATTAAATGTAACTTTAATGTGTAGTACTTTATTATAAATATTCTTTATTTTTTAAAAATAAAAAATTTTAAATAAATATATTTTTAATATTATCTTTTATAAATTATCTGAAGTAGAACTTCATATAAAAAAAATGTTTTTTTTGTTATTTGATTTTTATTTTTTGAATTCTATCAACTGTACATTTCTTTACGATAATTTTGTAAGTTCATTTTAGTTACACATTGAAAATAACTGTGTCACTTAGGTACCAATTCCAAGAAGTACCAATTCTCAAAAATCAAAAGAATGAATTAGCTGAATGAAATAACAAGCTACTCTTTAATTAGCTTCTAAGAAAACTCATGACTTTCATTTTTCTTCAAAACGTTTTTATTATTTTTAAACGGACATCTTTTTGAAATAAATTAATTCAGAAATAACATTGGTCAATATGTCATGAAATATTTGAAAAACAGTTTATTTTATTAGAAATTTTAAAAATAATTTGAAAATATTTTAATTCGCACATTTTTTTCATATATATATATATATATATATATATATATATATATATATATATATATATGCATAATTCATGTGTAATTGTACTTAATTTTTCATGAAATAATTTAATAGATATGCATTGATGTGTCGTTGCATATAGTTAATTTTATTATAAATAATAAGAAATTATATATATATATATATATATATATATATATATATATATATATATATATATATATATAAGCACACACACGTACATACATACATATATGTATGCTCCTCTATGCGTTAATATATGTTTGTGTAATTTTTTTTAGTTCAATGCTCTCTTGAATCTCAACAACCTATAAATAACATTGTCGTGTTTGTGGAAACAGAAAATGACAGTAAATAAACATAGAATCGTTCGTGCATTAATTCTATTGGATTATAACTGATTTGCTTAAATCAAATATTCTTTTTTCTTTTGTGTACCCAGCTACGGGATTTTTACGTGAAAGATGTCTGACGAATTCCAAAATTCAATTGGTTTGTGTGAGTAATTTATTTAAGTTCGCATTCCGTTCTTTTTTTTATATTATCTTTATATGTTTGATTATTCAAGTATAGCAACATAATAATTGTTTTTAATAGGAATTCCTTCATTTTATCGAATTGTTTTAAATAAAGTTAATTTTTTTGTGTATTATAATAATATATTTTTCTTTTAGATTAAAAATATTTTATAATTTTTATTTTTTTATTATTATTTCATAATTTTATTACGATCATTTATGAAATATTTTTTTCTTATAGTATGTGAAGACATTTTCTATTAATCAATTGTCTGTCCTTTAATAGGATAAATACATTTTTTTAGAAATAATGTCGTATTATAAATACTACATTTAAGTATATCTTTTGAGTTACAGTTCAAAAAAATAGATAAAAATCTCTTTACCAAGTTTTATATTTATATCTTTTGTCAAAATATGATAAAATAAAGAATTTGCAAGACATTAACTTGGTAGTCTTTATTTATCTAAGTACAGTTGTACCTTGATTAGCCAAGTGAGAATTATTTTACAACACTACACTTCGTTAGGTGAAACGAATTTGATTAATTTCTTTTGAATAATTTAGCTTTTGTATTTTTTTTTGTCAGAATATGTTAATATATTCTTGTACACATGTGAAGGTATTTTTCGTTCATTAAAACATACACGTGTTGCTTAATACTTAATAAAATGTATTTTATAAATAAGTTTATTATTTCTAAAAATTATTGTTGTTTTTAAAAAATTATGAAAAACTGGATAAACTGATTTATTAAAAAAATATTTTTAATAAATCAGTTTATCCGATTTTCTTCAAAAAATATGTCAATTAAGATATACATTACTACTTCAACTGATAGTTATTCTTAAACTAGTGACAATTGAACAATTTGATAATAGTTTATAACGTGTATTGATTAATGAAATGTCATTATAAAATGAAACAGTTCTTGATAAATATAGTTCGACTATCCGTGCATGCATCGGTTCCTGTCAGGCCTGATTAATCGAATATACACAGTAATATTCGCATACGATTATTTTATTGTTGTTAAAATTGTTCAGATATAAAATCGCATTAATCAGTTATTCGTATTTTATTTTTTTTTAAAACAATACATTAATACTTTAAATAAAATTCATTATTATATATGTATATAATATATATATATATATATAAACGAGGTGCATTTTTAAAGTAAGGTCCGTTTTGTGATTACCGACGATTAAACTTAAATGATAAGACTGCGGATGCGCTACGTGGGTCATGGGCTAGCCATCAGTCATTTTGTCGCCATCGGATTCTTGTTTAATGGCACGTGTGAGTGATTTATAATGAGTGCAGTAATAAATAATCCCACCAGCTGAGATTTTTGTGCTATTATTCGGTTTTTGTCGGTAAAAAGTAATAGTACTGCTGAAATTTATAGGCAACATTATGAAGTGTATGGGCCAAGTATTATGAGTGATAGTAAGGTTAGACAATTATTTCGTTTATATAAAGAAGGGAGAACAAATATCCATGGCGAAGAGAGTAGTGGCTAGCCTAGTGTGATAAAAGTGAACACAAAAATCCGAGAAAATTGTATTGTGACAATTTTATAATTGTTACTGAATTTCCTGAAGTTTCTCAGTCAGTGATTTATGACAATGTGACAGAAAAGCTAGGTTACAAAAAACTGCGTGGCAGATGGGTATCAAAAATGTTAAACGATGCGCACAAGCAGAAACGTGTGGATTCAGTTGAATGTTGCAAGAGTTTGAATGGGGAAATTTTGATTATTCACCCTACAGCGTCGATCTCGCGCCAAGCGATTACTACTTGTTCTTGTACCTAAAGAAATGGCTCGTATTTCAGCGCTTTGAAAATGACGTAGAACTGAAGTTACAGGTAGTGGATTTATTCGATACAGAAATATAGTGCCACGATACGAAAAAAGGTGACTGTATAGAAAAAGAATGTACCTCGTATATATATTTTGGTGTATTTTGTCTAAGTCATTTTTATCATTAATGTTTTTTTCTAATTGCTAAACAGATATACTTTATAAACGTGCCTCGTATATATATATATATATATATATATATATATATATATATATATATAAGGCGGAGCACCAATCCAGCTACAAAAAAAAATTGTAAAGTTTGGTCATTTGGAATTGTTTTTTATATTTTTTTTCTTTATGTTCATAATTTTTAAAAAAATACAATAATTAATTTTTGAAAATAATTTCTTTTATATGGCCTCCGCCTCTATTAACGCAATACCTTGCGCATAAAAACGTTATTTATTACGGTAATTAATATTGTGCGGGGTATGCCTTCAATAATTGCCATAATTGACTCCTTCAGCTGGTTCCTAGTGTGTGGCATGATTTTGTAGACCTCTTTCTTATCTGATCTGTAGCGGTAAGATCTGGCGATCTTGTCTCATCCGACATGAATAAACAATTGATAATATTTTCGTCTTCTTGTGCGAATCGCAACAGTTTCTGAGAAAATTCTAGTCGAATCGGTGTGTCTTCAGCATTTAAACTGCTTGTCAGTTGAATTTTATATGGAAATAATTTTAAAATCCTCATGCAATATCCGCGACACAGTCCTTCGACTCAATCCACTTGTTGCAACCAGTTGTCTAGTGGAAATTCTTCTATTATTATCGATGGCTGCGTCTACTCCTGCGATATTCTCACGTGTCCTAACTACACGGTTTCGATGGTAAGGCGTTCCTTTAACACTACCTGTCTCATTGAATTGTTTTACGACCCGAGCGATTGTCCATCGGTGTACTCCTTCATTTCTCAATGTGGATTGTAACTATAGAGTTCAACTTGAAGGACACTTGTACTACTCTAATTCGTTGATCATCTTTAACCTTTTCCATTTGTTAAAAAAATATATTTAATACCTGTTATTCTTCCAAAAAAATAAAATAAAAAATTAAAACAACAGAGATATTTAGTTTTTTTTTTGGTAGCAGAATTGGTGCCTCTCTCTCTCTATATATGTATGTATATATATATATATATATATATATATATATATATATATATATATATATATATATGTGTGTGTGTGTGTGTGTGTATGCATGTATGTTAGTGTTCAATGACAATAATAATTAAAGTCTTTTATGTTGTGTAAACAAACTGTTACATTTGTATGAATATAAAAGAAATGAAAATGATTGACTGAAATATCATCCTATACAAGCGTAACGAAAAGATATGTTTTAAGAGTGAAAAGGTCTATTGTGTGAAGTTTTCGCCACCTCAATCCGGTTTTTGAGCACCGGTTAAAAACACATTACTTTCACACATACATTCGTGTACAAACATGGTCGCACATACACACACAAAGAGATACACATATACGTATAATGTACGTAAATGCGACCGTTAGCTATGCAAATACACACATACCGTTTCGTCAGGATTAAACCGGGGCGATGATGACCATTCTGACGGCAACGGTCGCGTTCTCAAAGGACAAATTCACTCACACCGAAGACCCGCTAATGCCCGCTAGTATCACGTCAACTGCACTTGTCACATCGCAGGATTTGCTGATGGCATAATTAACATGGATATTTACAATGATATTTATAAAATTTGTGTCGTATATATACATTCTTCTTTGACGTGTTTCTTCATGGAGTATATGCTCGTGTTTTTTTTTATTCGTTTCCATTTGGCCTTTTTGTGATATCTTTTTTTTAACGATCTACGGAATTTGCATAGTACAATACTTTATTTATTATGTGCGCGTATTATTTTTCGCAATGTTATATCATTTACTTTTAAAGTTTCTGTATGGTTATAACAATAATTAAAACGTGTATGTGTGTATAATGGTCGGAATACATTTCTATGTGTATCTACTAACCGTTTTTTTTTTTGTATAGCAAACTATTTGCACTGTCCTTTTAATTAAAAAGTTTTTCACTATTTTCATAATGAAAATGACAACAACTATTTTGTAAACTATTTTGTAATTATTTTTATTACATTGTAATTCTTAAGTATTGAAAATAGTGAACATCTCTTATATTGATCGAATTTCTGAAGAAAAGATAAAATTAAATCCGTCAATGTATTTTCATTAAACTTCTTTCACTTATCAGTATTTAAAATTGATCAGGTCATTTAAAAATTTCCGGTCATTTTTTATGATAAACGGGAAATTCAAAATATGTTTTTATCATATTTCTGTATCAGCATCTTTCGTTTAAATTTAGATGAATATGGATTTAGGCTGTGGGAAAATAATTTCCATTTTAAGCTGTTTCGATGTACATTATTGATATCCCCATTTACGTTTCGATAATATTACATCATCAAAATCAGGGGAATGTATATATATATATATATATATATATATATATATATATATATATATATATATATATATATATATATATATATCAATCGTCATATAAAAAATCAAATTATTTTACTTTGTATACTCTATTTGAACGATATTATAGTTTTTTAATTTTCAAAATAATTAATATTGTTAATTAATATGAAATCTTATGTAAGATATGAACTTAAGATTGATATTCTTAAATTAGCATATTCGATTATTCCGATTATAATGAAAGGTTCTGTAAATTATTATTTTTTCTAAAAATATATTTTTAATATCCATCGTATTTCTAATGGTAATCTTTTATTATATTTATCATTAGTAATTTTGTGGCGGAGTTAAACCTCAAGTAAAAAATAAATACGTTTATTTGTAACATTTTTTTTTGAAGAATATACTGAGATGTAATTAAAAACAATATCTCTCAAAATGTATATCCGAGACAACGCTAACAAATCTATTGTTAAATTACATTTGAATACAATGAATATAATTTTAAGCTGCACTACGTATTCCTCGAAGAAAATAATATCCGTCTCGTGTATATTACCTGTATTTCATAAATCATTTTTGTTTCGCGAAAAGTTTTTCTAGTGAAAACATCGACTAGTAATTTTACCGATGATGAAAACAGTGGTTTCATTGTCTCTCCTACAGTAACGTACCTCTGGCGCGACAAGTGTGTTGTATATGTGAAACAGGGACGTGCATTGGGAGAAACGAGTTCTTTTCAGGTAAAACTCTACCATGCTTTGAAAATATACTTGTGAGCGAAGAGCGGTCGTTCGTTTAGTAATGTAAAGAGCTACCTGCTTTCAGATGCGTATCATTAAAAGTTTAGCATAAAACTGATAGAAAGTTTTACGTTGCAATAAGCAGATCATTTTTTAAAAGCATTGTTTTTTTAATATAGTATATATATATATATATATATATATATATATATATATATATATATATATATATATATATATATATATATTAGACTAGTGCAAAAATAATTGCAATTTTTATCATTTTAAGTTTGGCACCGTTTTTTCTAGTTATCGTTATCTTTTGTTATAGTCATGTGAAACATTATTGTAAACAATGGAGTTAGCACTACTGATTTCAACTTATCTCTGTTGTTTTAATTCTTTAATATTTTTAGATATAACATTTTAAATTAGTCATGGAAAAAAGCAAATAAACAAGAATAACTTATCCAACCAAGAGTGGATCATCAGAATTTTGTGATGATGGCTTTATAAATTATTAACAATTGCGGTTATAACAATAGATCATTTGCGAGTTGAATATCTAATCTAAATACTAAAACTTAACATAAAAGTCATGTATGAGTAAATGTTTTATTTTTATAATTATTGTTTCCGTAAAATAGTATTAGATGCTCCGTTAATAGGGCATTTATTTACCATTTATATTTATTAATTGTGTAGTGACATATTTATACTCTTTAAATTTCGTAAATAATTTAAATTGAGCAGGCTTAAAAAATCATTAATATGTATTCATCGTAAATTACAGTTCTTTTTAAAAAAAATATGAATCTGAAGTGGAAGATTACTTTCCGGTAATTTTTTTTACAATAGTTTAGTGGTAATGTTCGAGGACAATTGTTCTATAAAATTGCGTGGGAAGAAATGCTTTTTTGGTATCGATGCATAATATACTGATCAGACAAATAATATTTTTCAAATAATGATCACAGAGATTATATTCAAATATAAAATAATTAAAACGATTTAGATGTTTCCTTCATATAGATTAATTAACTTTTTAGCTTATTTAAAAATGCAATATTTTTTAAAAAAGACATTATTTTCAATAAGTATTCAGTTAAAAAGTAAATTTAAGTGCAAACAGTATGCTTCTTTCAAGAATATAATACTAGAGAGCAATTATAAAGTTCTAATAAAAAAAAAATCAAAATTTAGACATAAGGTCTTAGTTTGGTTACGATGTAACTGATATATGTATATAAATGTGTGTATTACCGCTACATTGATATTCGATATAGTAAATGCACTTTTATATGTATGAATAATCGGCATATAATTTCTATACATACGAAAGATAACTTGCTACGCTACTGCATGTAAGATGACTGCTGCATATATATATATATATATATATATATAATCCGCATACTTTTGTTTCTAGCATACACATATTGTTTTAGAAGCACCGTTATATAATTTTTCTTTGCATATCCGTACATATCTCTTGTACATGTATTCTTTTTGTGCAAATTTCCCTCTTTTGTCACTTCACAGACGTACGTTTATTCATTGTGTAACTGAATGAATGTGTATATACGTACGATTTTATGTATTCGCGCGCGTTCAATTGTTGAAATTGTTTTTATTTTCAACAGCTATTTTAATAGATGAACACATTTTATATAGGAAGATAAATTGTGTGAAATAATCTGTGATTTATTTGTCTTATATTATGAATTGTTATTTTTATGCAATGTACAGTATTTGTGTATGATTGATAATCATTCATTTTCATATATATTTGTTTTACTGTGTACGTTTCTGTATAAGTTATAAAGATGTGTGTAGGTTTTGATAAAAAACCTGTCATTCTTTATTTTTTTTCTAATTTCTTTTAGATTAAAATATTTTTTCATAATACTTCATTGGTTGTGACATGAAATTTTCATCCTTTTTTACATATACACACACAGTATATATATATATACATGTGTGTGTAGAATCGACGTATATAAAGTAGAGTAATAAATTGGATATATAAAAAATATTACATTTATTTGAAAGAATATATATATATGTAATAATATGGATAAACAGTTCTTTTTAGAGCATTTATTTTCTTCTGTAAATTTATTGGAATTTGTATATTTTTAAAAAAATCTCATTTTAGTGAAGAATACATTTTTTAGTTAATGGTTTTATTGAGTTATTTAAATTATGTTTATTATTTATATATATATATATATTATCTGTTCTGTTATATGTAATTGTAGACTGGGAAATAAATCGAATAATTTGTAATATATTTATTTAAGAATAATAGTGTATTATTCTTCGACAAAATAATAAAAGAAAATTATAGAACTGAATCTGATACATTTTCAAATTGGACGTTCATTAAAACATACCTTTTTTATGTTGATACAATGTGTATTAAAATGCTCATCAATGATAATATTATACATTCAATATCAGTTGGTGAAATATTTTAAAAGCAGACAGAATTAAAATTCATTTACTTATTTATTTTGTAATCACTAATTTTTTAGGTTCAATTACAATGTTTAACAGTTTTTGATTTTTAGTCCCTATGCATGTGTGTAAAATAATGTGTAATTATTTCACTGTTATGTCGATACTTAAAGAAAATTATTTAATTATTGAATAGAATTAGTAATATTTTAATACATTTTAGTACCGAGATCATTAAAAAATGTTTAAAAAACTATATTTTAATACAATATTTTCCTATCAACGTGTTTATTCTTTTATGGAAATTTTACAATCGAATTATTTTTTATATTTAAGAAGATATTATTAAGGAGTGTTTTTCGAATAGATTTGTAGAATTATTTTATATACTTAAAAAAATGATTTTAATATATATATATATATATATATATATATATATATATATATATATAAAATATATATATATATATATATATATATATATGTGTGTGTATGTACGAATTTATATTCGTATACATGAGTGTAAATCGAAAGAATACTGTCCACTGATAAGTTATTCACGTAAGAAATCTCTAAGAAAAAATCCTTGTCCCGAAAACCCTTGTGTTATGAAGAATAACATCATGAAGGGAGTAGACAATAACAAATGTCCTGCATGAAAGATTTCCATCTGCAATCAATCTCCTTGATGCTCACCGTGGTCGTGACCATGTCCTGGCTCTACTTGGTTGATCCTTATGGCGTACGTGGTACTAGGTTCGTTCTCCGCCGTGTCATGATATGTGAGCTCATATCGCAACTATCCATGCAGAGGCATTGTTTGATAAATTGATAGCGGCCTACGATAACGGCGACCGTACAGAGCGATATTGAAATATGACCGCTACTATGAAAAGACATTGTCCGCAACTGTTATTGTGAATACGATACAAACATACGTGTTCTATTCCTCTACTACATATTTTCGTGATGTTGCACGTATTGGCGGACGAACATATTTCATTGAAATATGGAATGTGTTGAGCTTGATATGTGACATCTCCAGTTATAAATGCAGTGTTGACGAGAAATATATGATCGGATTATTGTGTAGGAAAGTGTTTATATGTCAGTTATTGTTATGCCTATTAGCGAATTGTGTTGATTGACATCCGAATCTAATACTAATCAAATTAGCATTGATTATCTATTACCAAATATTAATATAATTATGAATAGTGTAGGAAAATTACCGTTCAAAACTATAAGTAACGTTTAATAGCATGGATTTAATTTAAGAATTTATCGTTATTTTAAAAATTAAAAAACAAATAATACATGTTTTTTTTCACTTATTCAATTTATATATATATATATATATATATATATATATATATATATATATATATATATATATAGTTAAGATAAAAATATACTCGTTATTTCTGGAGTGTTTGTTTAATTTCTATTTTTTTCTAGAAATGTTCCACAAAAGTTAATATAAACGTATAAGATTTTCATATAAAACTTAGACTATGTTGTTGCTGCTATCCGTAGAGTACGCTTTTTACAAACTGTATTGACACACTCCCGTCTTAGAGAAGTTTCTTCTTCCCTTTTTTTACTAACGTCAACGTAGTTCTTAACGTTGATGAAGTTTATTAAAATTTGATGCAAATTATTTCATTACCTCTCGTCTGTACGGTCCTTTATTTCGTTCATTTCAGTATCATCTTCAAGAATGTTTTACAAAAAAGCAACACAATGTATCTTACCACAAAATGTCTTACACTAACGCAAAATACATATTAAAAATATACATTTAGTAAATTGTGAATATCAAACATGTTCATTATATATTTTACACTTTGTAATTCATATTATTTTTAATATCAAGTAGTATGATATATACTATATTTTCTGACACAGGCATTATTTGTAACTATTATATTCATGTAAATAGATAGTTCTGTACATTAAACAATTTAATTTACTCGAATCATATATATATATATATATATATATAGAGAGAGAGAGAGAGAGAGAAAGATAGAGTAATAACAGTTATTTCAATTATACTAATATTGTGTTAGTATTAATGATTGTTATATTATACAAAAATATTTAATCCAAAATTACATACATTATTACTTTTAAATCATACGACCACGAGGAATATTTTCATTCATATACCGATTTATAATTAATTTGAATGAATAAAAAGGATAAAAATAAAATAATTATTGATTATTGCTTATACACATTTCAATATTGATGCCATCATTCTTATAAAGATAAAGTATAGATTTTTCATTATCACTTAAGGTATTACCCACAAGCAATTCGTCGTCATCATTCTGGTTAAAGGTATCAAAACCTTCTCCAACAATTTCATATGTCAAAGTAATGATTTCAGCTAATAATATCGATGTTTGAATGAATGCACAGTTTGCAACGCATCCAGGCCAAGCTGCTTTCCAGCAAGGATTTAAATGTTGTGGTCTTATTTCAGCGATAGCAGATACAATATGATTTAAGCAGTCCTAAGCAGAAATTTTAAATTAAAAAATATAAATTTTAAAAAAATAGAAAATTTTAAATTTAAAATTGTTTAAACAATATGCTGCTCATATATATATATATACACACAACGGGAAAGCCTCGAATTAATATGAAATATGCATCGAATAACTTCAAAATTGCATTAAAAAGATACACATAAAAAGACTCAACTGTATATATATATATATATATATATATATATATATATATATATATATATATATATATATATATATATATATATATATATATATATCAAAAATGTATGATTAGTGGAAAAGTTAAAAAAATATTTTATTTTCATTCCTTTTGACTGAAAATGAATAATACAGTTCTTAACATTGAGAAACCTTTATATCATGATTATTATTTATTTTTTGATAAGATTTTCAATTTTTTTCTATACACATTTGAATAAAATGGAATGTTCAAGAAATTTTAATGAGCTATTTACAAACCAAAGCATAGTATGTTTTTAAATTTTATAAAAAAAAGTAAAATATTGAAAAAACTGACAGTTTGTAGAATATGTCCGATTGAGAAGCTTACGACGACATAATCTTACTTTTTCTAATAGTATATGGCGCATTGCCATGAACATAAAAAGTGGTTTTATTTAGATTGTACATGTAGAAATATACATATTTTTAGGAAAATTATTTGCAATTGAAATTTTTTATTACTTTTTTTTACATTTGAGTTAATTAGATATTTATTTTCAGAAAGTTACTATTTCAACAAAATTTTTATATAGTCTTTATTTATTTTTTTTGAACGTATTACGTCTCGGTTTATTTTAATACAATATAAATTCACATTGTAAATGTTATTTCTGTTTAATAAAAAATTAGCTATATCTTCATGATATGAAATGTATTCATGAAAAGTATTTTTTAATGAATTTATTGACGTTGAAATTAATTATTATTCAAATTTATAAAAGACCATATCAATTTTATTATAATTAAATTCTTGGTAGAATGTAATTTATCGAACTGAAATTTAAATGTGTGAAAATTGTAATTAAAGCAAATTGTGTCACATTACCTTCACATTATTTTAATTTCGTATATATATATATATATATATATATATATATATATATATATATATATATATATATATATACAAAACGTATTTGTTTCTAATCTTTTTAAAAATTTAAGAACGGAATAGTAGCAGTGTCAATAATATTCCGTCTAAGATTTATAAAGAAATGTTGATAATTTCTTTGTGTAGATTTAGTAATATTTTATAAAGTATTTAGTAATATTTTATAATAATAATTGTTGGTATTTTGTTTTTAATACCTATTTGTGAAGAACAAATTTTACAAAAGTGATGAATTTTACATAATGATGAGTATAATATCTTTTTAAAAGAAAAGTAAATACATTTTTTAATGTTTTAAAAATCAGAATCGATAAGGTGTTATTTTTAGTATATTTAAGAATATGTAGAAATGTTTTAAAAAAATATTCATCTGTTATTTTTTTTACTAGGATTAGAATTTATTTTTGAAATATAAAATAATTTTTATTGATTAAAACTGGAAGGTTATATAACCGCGTTTGTGTACATTTATTATGAAAATCAAATAATATATTTATTTATATCAAATAGCACCTTTCAAAACACAAGTATTTCCTGAAATATTTAAAAAATTACAATAAATTGTATTTGAAACATTCACTTAAATTAATTAAACTTTTTATAGTTTAATCAATTATATCTTTTTTAATATAGTACTACTAATATTACATTTGATTGAGTAAACACACACACACAAGTATATACACTAAAAAGGAATTATTTACAATGTTATTTAAATTCTTATACATTACAAAACGTCGAGTGTTACCTCTTTTTACGTGCGTTTATTTGTAAAATGTGTGTTTAGTTAAGTGGTAATCAAATAAACATAAATAAATTGGCTGTAAATATGTACTACATACAAATCAGTATGTTTAAATATAACTTAAAGTTGTTCTTTACTATTAACTTATTGATTTATTTGTATACATAATGTTAAAATGACAAAAGTATCTACAATGGATATTGAATTTCTACGTGACTAGACGTGTTAATTTCTAATTTTAACAGATTTTCCTCTCTCGAGTATAAAAGCAAGAAGTAATGACTAAAATATCAAAATAAACATTTATATTATTTCATTTCGAAATTCAATATTTTGATGATTCTCATAAAACAATAAGTGAATGTTTTTTTTACAAAATTCAATTTATATTTTAGATAATAAAAGAGTATTGATTGCAAGAAAAAATAATGCAATTAAATCTAAACACGAATGTTTTTATCAAAGTCATAAATTTTTATAGTTTTAAGTATACTTTTAAGAAAGGAGAAAAATGCCTTTGTTTTCACTTGTATCTGATTGAATCTTTTTAAAACGATTTCAGTAGAAATACTATTTTCATATTTTATTTCATTTGGAATTTTTTAAATGGAAAATTTTAGTTTAATATTAACTCTTTCAAGATGGTGGTACATACATATGTACTACCGTTTTTTTACGTCACTTTCTTGATGGTATATTTTTTGTACTGCCATTTCAAAGGTCTGGAACAATGCAGTATGGTGGTATAGTTTGTGAACCACTTAAAAAGATGGCTTCTAGTAGTTCTGTAATCTATCTAACAAATGGCAGCTGTTACTTAAAGCTTAGAACAGTATCAGAGTCTACTGGACTGTATCAAAGAGTCTGTTAAAAAAAGCCTTGTACTACTAAGGTATCTTTTTAGTCCAATTTGCTATACTTGAAAGAGTTAAAAATCATTTAAAAAGCGAATTTCAGTTAAAAATTCTAACTAAATTTTCACACGCTTCCAACTTTCCCGTCGATTTTAAATGCTGGAACATATGTCAGACCATCATGAGGCTTCTGATACGCCTACGAACGGGCCTAATTTTCTTTTTCACAATTCATATTATAATCTTTGTGAGTTTTTATTTAAAAATCAGTTGAAATTGAAAACCTATCGTATTAAAAACGTTACTGGAGTTCATTTAGGGCCTCAAATGTCCACTATATGCGATTTTATGTCTATACACATACATATTTATCAAATTTTATCGTATCTTATAATATTTACATTCGATTAATCGCAAAAAAATATAGTTTTGTGTAAATTGAAAATTTACATATGTATCAGTATGCATATTCATTAAAAAGTATCTATTACACACATTTACTTATCGGAATCGTTTTTTCACTTTATATATACACATCTCTCTCTCTCTCTCTCTCTCTCTATATATATATATATATATATATATATATATATATATGTGTGTGTGTGTGTATATATATAAATATGTATGTGTATATATATATATATATATATATAAATATGTATGTGTATATAATATATAAATGTAGATGTGTACGTATATGCATGCGGGCGTGTGTGTATATGTGTATCTTACAAAATGAAATAAAAATTTGTATAAAAACAAGAATAATTTAAAGTATATATGTTTTCATTTTACAATACATTAAAAGATGTCACAGAACGTCTTATTCTCGGAAAACATCAAATGTTTAATGACGATTATATGAATATATATATATATATATATATACATTTTTTAAAGATGATTTATAATTTATGTTGATTTAACGTCAAACATACTTGTATAAACACAAAGTTACATGTTCTTTATTAGATACCGTGTTCATAAACAGCAGTTTGTCAATATTTTCAAGTTTAAAGCGTTTTATATTTTCATTTTAATTTATTGGAAAGTGTGAATATATATATATATATATATATATATATATATATATATATATGTATGTATGTATGGGTATGTACATAAATATTTTGCTTATAATCATTTGTATCAAATGTATTTTTATTAATTTGTAGCCTCGGTATGCGTACTTTATAATTTATTTATTTTCTGGATAAATATATATCATATACGATAATTAGTTTATATATCCGTTATTTCTGAAAAAAATGTTTGTTCCATTTCTCATTACAATAACTTTTTTATTAATGCAAAAAAATAAACCGTAAATATTATCTTTTATGCATGAACACCGTTGAAAATGTAATTAAATGTTTACTATTTCAAAATATTTAGATTTTGTCGAACAGAATTCTCGCTTATAAAGTTGAGTTTAACTATTTTACAGTTTATTTTAAAGTAAAATCTTTTTTAATCTATTTAAGTTATATTCATGTAATTTAAATCCAGTATTCAAATAACACAATTGCCGATACGTTTTATGTTATTCAATATTTTTTCTTTTTAATATTTATATTTATTTATTAATTATTTTTATATTTTTTATGAAAATATAAAAATATTTTCAACGATATTCAAATTGATGTTTATGAGAATTAAGTAATTCTTAGTAAAAAGTCTCAAAAAATCTATTTGTAAGATAAATTATTGCTTGCAATAAACTGTTCTATAGAAATTATATATATGTATATATATATATATATATATATATATATATATATATATATGTAAACTGTTTATAAACATGAATACAAACGATGTGTTGTGTGTAAATAGGCATATTGAAATTATTGTAATGTATCGACTTTGTGCCATTAACAAACTATTAGTGTCTGTTGTTGACATATCCTTAAACCTTAATTAACAAATCAGTTCTATTCAGTAATTAGTTTTTAAAGGCATGAAA
>CM068315.1:51249161-51329161 GCA_034766995.1 Acanthacorydalis orientalis | reverse complement strand
GATTTACTTAATCTATAAGGACTTATTAATTATTGTTTTATAAACATATCAATCTAGATGCGTACCCCACAAGTTTTGAAAATCATCTGTCTTACATGACCAAATTTTATTATTTATTTTTGATTGAGAGGGGTCGTAATGTGTTCTCATAAATATAGTTTTACTACATAAGAGGTGTAAATAGAGTTTTACTGCATACTAGTAGATATTTATAGAAATACAAGAAATTATTATGAAGAAACTATTTTGAATTTTTAACTTTTCGGGAGTTTTCGTCGAAAATTCATTCGAATTCTGACTTTGACTCGCGGAACCCTTGAATTATTTGTACGGAATTCCAGGGTTCCGAAGAGCACAGTTTAAAGAACATTGTTGTACAATTTATATATATATATATATATATATATATATATATATATATATATTGATATTCAGTAAAGCATCGCCTCAAGTAAGTTGCAACCATTATTTGATTATACTCATGTAATAAAGCTTGAATAGATATTCAACCGTAATTGTTTCCGACATTATGAAAAAATTGCTGTGTTTCATCACGCTAATATGATTTGGTAGCACGAGAGCTACATATTAAAGCCATGCGTGTTATTGCTATCGACTCGATCAAATCACCCTGATTGCTAGCTGGTCACATATTTAATCGGATTTTTTTTATAACTGTGTAACATCAATATTATTTTATTTAATATTAAATGATTACTAATATTTTCAATGCAACTATTTATATGTGTATATATATATATATATGTGTATATAATGTATATATACATATATAAAAATAATAGGTAAATTTAGCCAAATTAATTCGGTACCTTCTTTATACAATATAAAATGAATATTTACTAAAAAATTGTATTCATTTCAATATTCAAAATATTTCTGTTATTTTCTTCTTTTCTATCTTTAATTCAATAGCCCAATTCGAAGCAAAATCGATAATAAAGCCAAAGTCGATGTTACCAAAATACAGACCGAAAAATACACTCTAAAATGATTCATGAACACAATGAAATGACACTTATTGACAAAAATAATGTTACAATTTTAACAAAAACTGCAATTATTTTCATACTAGCCTAACAACTGAGTGGCAAAAAATAGTTCATGATAAAAAATCAGTAAATAAATTTCTGTATATGTTTAAAAACATTTTTAATGATTATAGTTTTCAGTTGTGTGGCATTAATACTTTTTTCATTACAAAATTTTAGTTTTCCTTTATCTCCTGTATAGCATACTATACTTACATACTATACACTTTAACATTCTGTAATAAATGTTAAAATGTAATTATGTTATAAAATACAAGAAATGAAGATAAAAATGTAATGAAAAACAAGATGTAAATAAATAAGGATATTTGTTTAAGATCCTCCAAAAATATAATGTTAATGTGTAATGATGAATTTGTGATTGTATAAAATTATTAAAAAGTACTTTTAATTTTATATGTGGATTTTTTGTTATGTATATATATATATATATATATATATATGTAATTTGTATGTATTTATAAAATATATGCATGTACGTTTAATATAGTGTATATGTTTTGAGCGAGAGAGATTCTGTACGTCTGGATAAATAAATTTGTTTGAAATTGAATTATTTCATAACTTCCACGAATATTTATTTAAAAAGCAAATATGTGTATATAAAACATTTTCGAATGTAAAATATATCAATAAAACATTAAGCATGAAATATTATATCTGAAAATGTAAAATTTGTTCGTCTTTGTGTATGTGTAATCATCAGTAAATGTAGCACAATTAAATTATTTCATAATAAACATGATGATGAAATTGTTTTTAAGATAAAATATTTGAATTAATTATTTTCATACAAATTTAATGGTTTTCATAAATTGTAATTTTCTCATCAATCACATTTAACGAATAAACGTGCCTGAACATAATTACTTGCACAGTTACTTGAATGAATAATATATTTCTACCTGTTGCAGTGAACACCTAGATAGTATTGATCATAATTTATTATCGATTGTTCTTTGAACCTTTTGTTAACGTTTACATAATACTGAATGGAAAACAATTAAATTTATATTAGATTTATTTTGACGTACTTTGTGTTCACATCATTGGAAATAATTTACTTTTAATAAATTGTGTCTGCACATTAACATAATATACATATAAACATTTCAATAAAAACAGCTATCATCATCTCTATGTAAATTATATATATATATATATATATATATATATATATATATATATATATATATATAATTGAATAAAAATTGATCATTTTAAAATGTATATAATTGTATTTTTTTTCATAATTATATCCATTCATAATTATTAATATTTAATTAAGGTGGAATTTTACCCGGAAAATGAAGATGTTCAGCTACAATTCGTTTAATTTTTATAATGTTAATTTTTATCAAAAGTAGTAAATTTTTTTATTTAATTTTAAGTGAAAAAAAAATTTAATAGGAAAAAGGACCTAAGATCTTTTCTCCTGTTAAACATTTAAACTATTGTACGTCCAAAATATAAATTTAAAAAATGATGAACAGTGTTTTTTTTTGTCAATTAAAAAATTCCAAAAACATGTTTAGTAAACAATCTCAACTTTTTTTGATTCCAATACTATTTTCAATTTTGGAAATGAAATAACAAATGTGTAAAGTTGTCATAAAAAGGTAATTCTAAGTTTAAAAAACAAATATAATTAAAACTAAGTTTTTGTTTTTATATGTGCTGACTTAAATACCACATCTAGAAGAATGATATATTGCATTTAAGAACTTGACGTTGATATAGTAATTACTCGATCAAACGAACTTAGTTGTAACTGAAGTTCGATCGTAATTACATGAGGGTTGAAAATGTTTTATTCTTACTTTATTTCTCCCATTTATTACACCTAAATGCAATCTAATGTTGTACTTAATATTTTTGCAGTATAGAAGTACTTATATTACTGTACAATATTACAGATTGTCTTAAAAAATATATCAGTAAATAAAATTATTATTATTAATAATCTTTTTTACTCTAATGAGTAAATTGGAGAAGGTTCTGTCTAGAATAACACATTTAATTTTTACTGATTCTTTCCTTCTAATTTTGATTGACATTAGACTAAAAAAGTTAAATATTTTATGATACAAAAATCAAATTAATTTAGATATTTAATACCTTTATTAAAAATATATTGTTCATCTATGAGATGTTTACACTTGTTCTGACATGAACTTTTTCTAGGTTATATGCGAACTTGTATCTTTTATGACAAATTTCGACTTTTGTCATCTTTATGCTAATCTTCAATTCATTTTAAGTTCCATCAAAAGGTGCCTTACCTAAGATTTTTTATATTTCGAACTAAGTTCAAAATAAAAATTAATATGACAAAAGACGGAACTTGCCATAAAAAAGTAATTTGCTCGTGACCAACAGTATTTGTATAAAACAATGAAGTCATATAAGAAAAAAAACTAGAATAAAGATTAAATTTAAATCTACTTTTGTTTTCTTGATAATGAAGATGAGTTCTTTAAAAATGAAGTTTTTTCTGGGTTGTGTTACGTTTATATTTTATAAGCTATTTTTCATCATTTTTTTATTTGTTTTATTTTGATTATATTGCTAGAGATATTCATCACACCAAACATTTATTTTAAATAGTTACAATCAGATCTATTTAATACAAATTATATATATATATATATATATATATATATATATATATATGTGTGTGTGTGTGTGTATACAAACAAGATTTAACGTTTTATGTAAAATTTTCTTTTTATAAAAAAAGTACATTTCCGTTGACAGCCAGCGTACGTCCATACACTAGTTTCATTTCCGATATCTATGAAGAATTTTCTACACAGAACTCTTTTAAATCGAGTCATGCGTAATCTTTAAGCTTATGTTTTATAACTGAACCTTATTACAAGCAAGTGTAGTTGTAGCACATTTGTTCCGTCAATTAGAGTGATAAATTACTTTTGAATATAATAGAATTTCTGTCAAGTTCACTCTGCTCCATTATTACTCTACTCGTTATATCTATTTGGTTGTTTTCACATACATATATATTACTTACATATAAGTAACGTTTATAAAATATATTGATTAATTTACGAACACAAAATGTTTGTAATATAATTATTTACCAGATATGTATATATATATATATATATATATATATATATATATATATATATATATATATATAAAGTTTTTTAAAGAAATTATCTTCGAGAAATTTTTTTATTGTAAAATATTTTCAAATCCATGAAAAAAAACTATTGACATAACAAATGAGATGAAACTTTTTATAAATATTTACATAAAATTTTTTAACATTGTGTATATATATATATATACTTTGTTTTTTTTGTGCTATTTGAGAAAAAAAAACGATTTTGATTATTTTTATTGATGTTTAAATAGCATTGAATTTAAATTTCATGTGATAAAAATATTTTCATTTTGAAATAATGAAAAATATTAGACTGGAAACAAAAATATGTTTGCAACAATACGCTTTTAGTTCAAATATTGGCTTTATTTTGAACAAGTGTTTGTATTTTGAAAATGTTATTAGGTGTATATATTAATTCGGAGCCTTTAAATTGAATCAATCATAATTCTGTTTTAAATTTAAATATATTTTCATCGTTTTAGTGTCAACTTTAACATTGAAAAGATATATATATATCTTTGCCAAGCAATTGGCATAATCTCATAAAACAGTACTGAATATGATGGCGTCCGAAAAATAGCATATTAAATAGCAATTATATACTAATAATAATAAGTAATTTTTAAGTCCTAGTAAGTTTGATAGTATTAAATTAATTAAGTAGAAAATAATTTTCGTAGTATTTTTTTTTACAGTTTATATGCTTCATTTGACTGTTTTAATCCATAGCTTTTACTGTATAAATATTAATAACTCTAATTCATAGATTTATAACTATCGTTAGTATTAATTACTGGCATCAAAATCTATCAATCTAAAGAGAAAAATGATTAAGAATACCTTTAATTATTTCTGAATTGTATTTTAAGCGTTGTGTTTAAATTCACTTTCACGAATGAATTTATGAAAGAAAACTTCTAAAAACCACTTAAAAATTGTTCTGATTAAAAATATTCAATAATTGACTACTTATCATTGTGATTATTGCTTATGGGAATTTTGATGGAGGTGCCATCATTTTCAGAACATTGAGATTGAGAAAAATCTCTGTATTTTGGTGCTCTAGTGATGAAGGCATCACCATTGAAATACAGATAAGAGACAATCAAATTCAATATTAATCGGTTATTGATTAGAAAAATTCGTATGATCTGTGGGGATGTGAAAAGTGATATATGAAACTAGAAATATTTATGTCAATGAAATTATTTATTTAATTTTTAATATTTTTGATTACAAATAGTTTCCAGCTTTCTTAGCAAAACAATGTAAAAAATTTGCGTTGTTTATATAATAATTAAAGAAGGGATTAGTAGGAATAGGTAATCTTCTGAACTTCTTCATACGTGTTAAATGTAGTATCACATATAATATTACTTCAAAGTGTGAAACCACGACTTTTTCATAATAATCAACGAAACCAACTATGGATTTTTATGATTTCTCATAAAGATAAAGTCAATGATATCTATTGCCTTCATACGCCGAGCGGATACGACAGAATGTTAGAACCTCAGCAATTGCATTCTTACACGTGCTCTGTGGTCAACTGGCATGTATCAACTGACGCAAGTATTATGATGCATGAACAGTGAAACATTGCACATGAAATTTATTATTAAACGATTCAATGACGATACATTGTATAGTATTTGTTGTTTTATTGGTTGATAAACACATATATCGTAGAAAATAAATTGAATTTGTATTTAAAAATGACAACAGATGTGTCCAAGTGTTTTACAATGATAAATGTATTTTTAAACATTCTCTTTTTTATAACACTTTCAATTACCTGTAATTGAAATGCATCCATATGGTAAAACTTTTTTTGTAAATAAACAAATTGTTTGTTTTAATTTTAAATCAATAAATATAAACGTCTGATGTATGTATAATAAAAAAACGAATACACCTTATACAAATTTAAAATGGATGTGTTTATATTTAAATTCAAAAACCACACTTTTATTTTTATTCAAAACTGATTATTGACTATGTTAAATATTATTTATATTTAATTTCGATAACGATGACTTGTTCTATAAAGTAGAAGCGTGCAGGTAGGAAATTTCGATCAAACATTTTTGTATGGTTTGTGGAAAGTAAAAATTCGTTTGTGTAAGTGAATTTAGCCACAGAATCAGAAACTCTTATTATAACGAATAGTTATAATTTTTTGTATTTAGTGAAAATATAAAAAAGAGTTTTTATATCATTTACTTTTATTGGCATAAATTTTCGAATTTTTTTTCAAAATTAAGATGACTGTATTAAATGTAGAAAAAGTGAAAATTTGAATTTTTGTGTCGATTAAAATTTTAAATAATAATAAATTATGTTTTAATTTAAGACTCATTTAATTATTTATACATTGAATGTCATGAATTTATCAGCAAGTCGTGTTTATCCAGGAATCATTATTCAATAATGTTTTCTGTTAATTAATAAATATCATTTTTATTAAATTTTATAAAAAGCATTATTTTTTATTTAAATATATATTTATATATATATATATATATATATATATATATATATATAAATTGCATAAGAATTTGTCGTTGTATCGATACAACGTACAGAGGTCCCTAATCACAAAAATCTGGCCAAAATATGAAGTTGTTGTTCAATTTTTATGAAAATTTGTATTTAGGAGTCATTGAAGTCGTTGATTACGAATCTTAAGTCAAATTTAGAAAAAAACAACATGATGGCTTCAAAATGGCCGACTATTTTGTTAAAAAATGATTTATTTTTTCAAAATTCTGTATTTAGAAGGTTTTGAGGTCGATGATTACGAATATGAAATCGAATTTTGAAGAAACAAAATATCGAATTCAAAATGGCGCACCACTTTGTAAAAAAATAATTCAATTTTTTCGAATCTCTGCATTTAGCGGTTTTTTGGTTCGCTGATTTCGAATCTGACCTTTATTTAAAATAATAAAATATCAAATTGAAAAGGGTTGATCAATGTATATATATATATATATATATAAATGCGTATAATAAACGTAAATATGATGAAATTTCAAATTCGATCTAATTTCTACATTATTTAATATCCGGGTGTAATGTATTTTATTCATTAAATTTATTAAGATACATTCTCAATATACTTTATACATTGTTGATTTTTAAACTGAAAATTGTTGAAACAGCGTGTTGCAAATTAAATTCTAAATCGCATTAAGCATCATTTAAATCAACAACGTTTGCACATTGTAAAAAATCCTCGATCCTATGAATACATTTAATAGAAAATTGAATAAACATAGATTTTCTTAATTTCACCGAACCAAAACGTTAATTCACGAATGTAATTACAAATCTAATGAAATAAATTAACAAGCAGGCAGACAGCAAACAACTTTCAGTAATGCGAAACATCATTTAATATCATCTGCTTTACAGTCGCAGAAGAATGTAAATGTTTGATGTTTCTTGCGTTTAATGTTTCCACAATACCATTGATCTTGGAATTCGACTGACATCCGTGTTTGTTAGAAATTGACAACTGAGAGCAAACAATTTAAGCAAGATGATAGGGAGAGACGCATCTCTACAACTCGTATGATTTTATTCGCACAAAAGAAATAAATCGAAATTTTCTTCCTTCGCTTGCTGACAACACATCGTTAGTTATTTCCATCATTTACTTGATTTTGATGATGTTTCTATTTCACGTTTATATATATATATATATATATATATATATATATATATATATATATATATATATAATCATACATCTTCATGTGCAATTATGAAATTGGTTTTCATTTTATGTTCATTGCATTCAAACAGAGATATGAATGTATTTTTAAAACCGTAAACTCTTTATGTTGATTACATGTTTTAATTACTTAATAGCATTTTATACGCAATTGCAATATGTAATTTAAAATAAGCACACAATTTATAAAATAAAAACATAAACATTAAAAGTTATAAACATTTTGTGTGTTTATTTTAATTGTTAAACCTGTATATGTAATGATTAATGATTTGTTTTTTTTTTCAATTTTTTAATATAAAATAATTTTTATTATTATTTTGAAAATGTTTTTAACATCTTGCCGTATATTTTAACTTTTATTTTGGATGATATTTTTGTTTTATTTCATTTATTTTGAAAAAGGAAACAACTTAAGAATGATATTTATTATTATTGTACAGTAATGATAATTTTAAGGTGTTTTCTGTGAATTAATTGAATATTAATGCGTCTTTACATTGGTATCACTTTTTTAAAAAAGGGAATTTTATAATTGCATCATATATAAAGATATGTATGAAGTGTAAAAAATTAATGTTGTTTTAAATAAAAAATTAATTGGTTTATATTTAATTATAACTTTTCTCTTAGTTTAAATCATAAGTTCGCTTCGAATGAAAATAGTAAATGTCAAGATGTTTTCTGATTCTTAACATTAATAGATTTTCACTAGCTTAAATAGAATTTTCTTTCTGTTTTTAATTTAAAAATTTTCTTGTTGATTCTGCGATAACTTTATTGACTGTAAATTAATTTAATCATGAAGCGCTCATCTTATTTTATAATCGTAGTGGAAGTGTTCTTGTTACACGTTTTGTATCTTATGAAAAGATGACCGTTATTTACAATTAAAACTTTAAAAAAATGAAAATAATGTCCATATTTAAAGTGATTTTCTGATGTTTGACTATTTCAATCCTCCCTAAATTCTACAATAAATCATATCATTCAAAGCTGTCCTTTTTTATATAACTTTAAAAAAAATCAATTTCTATTACTGTTAAAACTCTCAGTTGTTATTTTTTGACCCAGATATACGATTTATTAAGGAATATCGTTTTTTTTTCTTCGTGTATATTAAAAAAAATAATATTGTATTACAATTCTTTATACAAATTCATTTATACATGGTTGAATATAAATAAAACCATGATGACAAAATATAAAAACTTATATTTTAGAGCTACTTTTCAAATGATGTAAAAATTGTATAAGAGAAAAATAATTACTGTCTTATAGAACTATTAATTGTTTATAAAAGAATCGGTTTCGATAAAAAATTGAAAATATTGTTTAGGTTAGGCCACTTTGTATATAAACGACCTATATTAAATATTATTCTTATGGGTATATTGTGCAATAATGGAAATTGGAATTATTGTTATGGAACAAAATCTATACATTAAATCCCTTTAAGTCTTCATGTTTGATTAATGCATTTAATTACATCTATCATAGATTAATTATGTTCCATTCAAAATAATATGCAATAATCCTCTTCGTACAGTTCAAGTTAAATCATGTGATTTCTGTTTGATGTCCATAATCATTGATGTCCTATACTACATTGTATAGATAACTTGACAGTCTCAGCACGTCACTAACCGCATTGTTTTCACATATTGACATCATGCGAAATATACTGAAATTTTACTCTGTTCTTTATTTTTAGTAAAGATGTTACTTCTTTGTGTTCAAGTAGAGATACCGTTTACAAAACTGGATTTTTAAGATCGATTTCTGTGTTCTGTTATTTAAGCCTTTTATTTTTTTCATTAGACATAAATGAGTGTCAGGTATCTTAAAAAACATTCCATATTTTTGAAGATAAAATTACATATACAGTTTGGTATCGAATCAAATCAATTTTTAAACTATTTATATTTGACAAATATCGTTTTATTTGCAAATAAATATAATAAAAAAGGATAAAAATGTTCATGACACGATTATTTTTCATAATATAATTCTAATTTATCATTTGAGAAAGTGTAATATTTAAAAATAATAATAAAAAAAATACCTTTTTTATTTTAAATTGTTTTTTTTTGTCATATTTTATTTTATTACAAATTTCATAAGTAATTGGAATGTATTATTTATAATTATAATTTATCATATCATTATTAAAAATAATTTCATTTCAAATAAAATTTTAAAATAATACTTTGCGTAGTGAATGCAAAGTGTATCTTTTTATACACAAATTTTAATATAAATATTGTAGTTTTATATACACATTAGTATTTTTTATAATAAAAGTCGATTGATTAAATAAATTGTCAAATTTTACTGTATTATTATCCGTTAAAGTAAAATATATTCAACAAATGTAATAATAAAATATTCTAATGTATGCGTAAAACATACTTTTATTTTGTTTATTTTTTTATAAAAAAAAAACTATTTTTCATTACAGTGTGCCAAAAACATGAAATACTTTTAAATTATTTAAACACCTTTTGAATTAAAAATGTGCATGGCGCACAGTGAAAGATTTATATTGCTGGGATTGTCTGAAACTGTTCACTTAACGGTGTCATTGTATAAGATTTGGCAATATAGGTAACATATGTGAACATACATTACTAACATATTAAGTTCAGTAGCATTTACTTTAAAGATCAGAGATATACCGTCTTTTGTAACCAAAAGAATTGTGTTATTGAAATATGTTCCGAACTGTAATTAGTTTTACTTTTCGTGTCTCAATTGTCTTAAATTCTTCATTAAATTATCTTAATGATTACTTTTTTTAAAAAAAATAACGCAATTGTAATAGGAACAATCATTTTATTTTACATAAAAATTTAAATAACGTTGAAGTATTCTTCTGAGTTCATATTTGCACTGTAATAAAATGAAAGAAATTAGGCACTTCATAAATGGGTTTAGTGTTTAGTATTTTTTTAATTTTTTTTTATAATAGTTCTTTATATTTTAAACATGTATATATGTGTATATATATATATATGCGTGTGTGTGTACGTATGTATTATTTGTCTGCATGTGTAAGTATGCGCGTTATTCATTAAGTTTTGTATTTATTTCATCTTAATATTGTTTTCTCAAGTGTAATTTTTAATTATTAATTATTAACTTGTTATAAAATTAAATTCGCACGAAAAATGTTTCGTAAGAAGTGTTTGTATACATACAAACATATATATATATATATATATATATATATATATATATATATATATATATATATATATATAGAGAGAGAGAGAGAGAGAGAGAGAGAGAAAGAGAGAAAGAATGACAAAAGATGAATGAAAAGAATGACTAAAAACGGAAACCAAACAGATACAAAAAGAACAAATAATGAATAATAACGAAACTATTTAAACTAAAATTAGTAGTTTAGTTAATTAGATAAAACGTTTCAACTAGAATTACAAATGGAACTTATTTAGGTTAATATGTATTTTCTTTGATTATTTTACATTTGCTGAAGAAATATAAAACAAAATAGAACTCTTACATACTAATGCCGAATAACGGAAATATTATTATTATTAAATTATTATTTTAATTATTGTTTTATTATTAAATTATTAAAAGTATTGTATTATTATTATTATTAAATATTGTTTTCAGTTTGATTTATATCATTATTTTTTAAAAGCAAAAAAAAATCATTTTCGCATTGTTGAAAATGTAATTATTGGTATATTTATATTAAATTTATGATTACAAAAAAAATTGCGAAGATTGATTAACAAGATTGAATTAATAATTGCATTACTTCAATCTTGAACAATTTAACTTAACTTATATTTCATTTTTTATTGTATGTTAATTGATAATTTTAGCGTACAAAACTTAATTAAAATACATATTTCTAATTAAAAGTGTGTTCACTTTTCCATATTATATAAATAGCTTAATATTTATTTTTAATGCATTTAACATAATACTGAAAAATATTTTTTCATAATTAGACTATTAAGATCATTTTAGTGTATGCATTTCTTTTTATATAAATTACCCTGATTTTATTATACGGAGCTTCATTTTAAACATATCTATCTTTCTGTATAACTTGTATGGCTTGTGAGATTTCGAAGTAAACTATTCTAAACCATCACTAATGCTCTTTACTTTATTGAGAAGGAAGATCTATAGTAGGATCTGAAGACTTCTACAAAAGACATGTTTGTTCACAAACAAACTTATGGACTGTACGCGACATCGTAATATAGTCGGAATAAGCTAATCCAAGCTTTCGTTCAGCACTGAGAACTTGCATTACTATTATAAACGCTTCAAGTTACTAACCTTTACTAACGATGCTACCTGTTGATTTTGAATGAAGTTTAAATCAGTAAAAGTGCAACTTCAGTACTACGGCATGAAGTCTGAATTAATATAAATTATTGAATTGTATATACAATATCTTTTAGTAAATACACACTTTTGTGTAAAGAATATAAATAAGTGATAATAATATTTTTTGCTAAATAATTTGTACAGAAAATTATAAAAATTATTTCTCGTCATTGTAAAATATCCTAAAAAAACGTACCTTTATCTCTTTCATAATTAAATGTATTCCAAATACGTCCCTGTACGTACATCTACACAATAATTCATTCATTTCATTTATTTCGAAGAACAATTCCCATGAGTAAAGATGTGTCTGTTGGTAAGTTTGCTTATTCGGTGGTTAACCGCATCGACTGAAAAATAGTCCAATATATTTACAATTTGGTATGATTACTTCCAGATGAAAACGTACACATCGGTATATTCTGGTCACTGCACTGTGCAATGTTAATTCAATTTTGTATTTTTTTTTTTTTTACATATTATATATGTAAAACTAATGCAATTGAAGAATGCAGATGTGTCTCGTCCAAGTTGTATTTTAACCGATCATGTATTCAAATCGTATTGAATAAAATTTAAAATTAACACTACTACAGTTGAAACTACGGTTTTTCAAATACTCTATCTATTATGTTACGGTATCGTGAGTTCATATATGATTATTTACGAGATGGAATGTTATTATGTTTTAATATTAATTTAAATATGGAATAAACTATAAGGTGGGTCAGTGTGACATATTACCTACATACCTACGATTGTTTGTAACATTGTTATTCAAATTTATTTATGTATTATTTATATAAGAAAAAAGTAAATATATAAGTCTTAAAGTAATTGATACAAATACTAAATTGTATATTTTTAGGTACCAGAGGGCTCTTCCCCATGCACGCCGACCCCAGAGGAGGCTTCACCTCCTCTAAAAAATAACAGAAATTAACAAATTATATGTACAAATAATCTGCTTAAAATGTGTTATAAATTTTTTATTGGAAAAGTTTATAAAAATTAACAACAAAATACAATGTATAAATGTGTAACAATTTTTTTACTCTAAAGCTTCAATGAATATAGTATTTTGAATTAATTTCTTATCAGTTTTACACTAAAATCTTCTACACCTTTTTCGTTGTACACCGTGAGAGAGCTACGTACATGTGACTGATGTCAACCAATTAGAATAAAAACCAAGCGATATCCATCAATCAATCATTGACAATTAGGATTGGAAATGGTTAACGTGCTCCTTGTAGTGTGTAGCGGGGGAAGCGACATTACGAGGAGATCTATACGAAAAAAATTGCTTATATATAGAAAGATACGTTTGTTATTAATTAAAAAAATGGAAAAATCATGAAATTTGATTTAAATAATATTATTTCATAAGATTTAATTAATATATATATATATATATATATATATATATATATATATATATATATATATATATAACATATATTCTTTTTTATTTAGATATATACCATCCACTTGTTATTCAGAGAGCATGTTTCAGTTGACTACTGTAAATGAGTTTTTCTCTAGTTTATTTAATCTTTTCAACAAATGTTGACATAAACATTTTTTCTTCTTAAAACATATTGTTCTCTTCGTTTTCACTTAAAGTTTGTTTGTAAATGTACAAAAGCCCTGTGGGATGTTTGGTTTAGCTTTTTTCACAAATTTGATTTACAATTTGAATCAAGATCGATTATATTGATTACAGTTTCTTGATCCACATCTTAAAAACAGTTGAATAACTATATATATATATATATATATATATATATATATATATATATATATATATGGTGATTTAGAAGTCAATCAGCTTTCTTAAATTCTCATCTTTCTTTAAAGTTTAAGTAATTTAGTAGATTTCAAAATGACAGTCATTAGTTAATACATTTTTCAAATATTAACAGTTAAAAAACACAAACAACATAAAACTTCTGTGGTATTTATACAAACCTTCAATATTATTATCTAAAATTGATAACCTTACTTGTATGGAATTCAAAATCCTCTTTGTGGGTATATGTTTACTTTCAGAAAAAAATAATGTATTTAAAAACTTTTAATTACATTTATTATGTACCTATGTGTAAATAAATCCAATTTTAGGATAAAGCAAGTTAGTGTAAACAAGACATTATGATTGCGTATTCCGTGGTATTTTTGCAAAAATATATACTATTTTTACTAATATTTATTTAAATTTTGTCATAAATATTGCTGTAAAATTAAAAAAATCATATATTTTTCTACTGAATACAGTGGAAGTGTTCTTTTTATGGTTAGATTTTTTTCTTGCTGAAAATACTTGTATATTGTGTATATTTCTTGCTGAATAATTTATTAATTTTTTTGAACTAAGAAAATAGTTTATACTGATATATTTATATCACAGAATAATTGTAAATCAAATAAAATTGACTAATCAACTGAAATTTATAGATAAAATTAAATAGTCAATTAAGTAAATTAAAATTAAAAATAAATAGTTGTTCGATGCCTTTGTTAAATTTAATTTCAAAACAGTTAATTTATTTTTAAGGATTATTGTTTGAAAACTAAGTATATTTAATTCCACACATAAACTATTAACTTTATTTTTTTGAAAACTAATTTCATTTTTGATTTTTGAATATAAAAATAGTTTTGTATTGAACAAACATGCATAAAAGTTATATATATATATATATATATATATATATATATATATATATATATATATATATATATATATATATATATATATATATATAGTCTAGAAATAACAGTGCAAAAGAATACTAATTGACATACGACAGACTGACTATATTACACAAATCATTTTTTTGTAATCATTCAACTGTATTAAGAACAGTAAATCTCGTATTCTTTCTGAAAATCAACAATTTATAATAAATTTACAGTTAATGTATGAAAAAACATAGTAAACAAATCAAATTGTAAAAACGAAATATTCTGAGTAATATTTACATGTTTTATAGAAGCAAAGTGTAAAATATTATCCGTTAACAAAAAAGTGCAAATTCTTGTCTTTATAAGAAGTTCAATGTTGGTAAACTGAATAACATAAACTTTCATTTAAACGTAATTTACAGTAATAGAAATGTTATTTACATAAAACACATAATAATTTTTAAGTTTTTAGTAATCTGAGTAAAAATGTCATTGTATTTACTTGCACGTTGAAAATTCGCTTAAATTTTGATTATTCGTAGTACTATTCACCACTTTGGATATTACATAATTTTTAATACATGTTTATAAAGGAGACAATAATTTCATGTAATGTAAATATCATTCAAAAATACTCGTTATGTTTTTTGTGCTTATAATAAATATTAACAATACTTTAATTTAACTTCTTGTAAAAGTCGATTCTGAGAATGTATTAAATACGTTTCCTTATTAAAAACTTTACAGCGTTAAGATCTCTTGAAAATTCATTAATATACAATTTACTTAATTTAACTGAAACGTATTTGATGACAAGGTACGATCTTGTTCCTCATAAAATATTTGTCTCTGTTGAAAGCAAAAGTGACTTTAGAAACCTATAAATGATTTTTTTAATAAAAAAAATAATTTCTTATATCTTCTGTACTTAAAAAAATAAATTCATTTTTTATTATAAAAGAATCTTTCTTGTATTTTTATGCGCTTCCGATTTAATTGAGATATAAAATTAATGCCGGAATCAAATTTTCATTCATCAGTTTACATTATATAAAGGTGTGCAAAACTCCACAGTGTTATGTCTCAGCGGAAATGGATGGCGGAAAGTATAATTAAAAAAATATATATATTGTACTGTGAAACGGAAAATGGAATTAAATTGGTAGGTTGGAAAATGTGTCGCTCGCTTGAGAACCGGACTGGAAGTGAAAGCTGTTGATTTTAATTTGCCAGTAATTTTCATTTTGGTCGATATTTCTATATCTTCCGTAAAGGATGAAAGAAATATTTCGAAATTGAGAATTTCTTAAAGACAAGTCACTCTTGAAATTGTTTACTGAATTGCACTTTATAGCGTTTATCGTTTTTCATTTGTAATGGTTTTTTATGTGCGCCGTCGAATGTTAAACTTTTAATTTTTTAAAAGCATTTCGGTATAATAATAAATTTTCTTTTTTCTTTCCTATTGTATGCCTACATAATATATATATATATATATATATATATATATATATATATATATATATATAATTATAATACAGTATTCAAGCGTTCTAAAAATATTATTGTTTATAAAACTAACACTTCATTAATTTATACAAATAATTTTTTTATATTTCTGGAAACAATGCAAAATTTCGGTGATATTTATGTCGTTGCATAACGATTATTGATGCTATTAAATCTATGAATAACAACAAGAATTTGTAAATGACAGACGATAAAGTTTATTATAACATAGATAGTCAAAATAATTTTGTAGTCATTATAAGTTTCACAACTGGGAACAGCTGTAATAGAAGCTATTTGGTAAGGATTATAATACATTGTTAACATTCATGTTCCGTATATGCACTACGTATATGTAATAATCAGGATGCTCATCTACTGAAACTAAAAATACGCGTTATATGTTCATTTCTATACTTAGTATCTTACTTCATATTCCGAATTTATTGGAATGTATACGACAAATAGTATATTTCATATGATATTCATTAAAACAGTATAAATATTCAGCACGTACAGATTTCTCGTTGTACAAAAAGTCGTGTTCTTTCTGACCCTATTTATTGTTCAGTGATTAACTCCTACTATTATTTACTGTTCAATAATAATGAAATAATGTGTGTTATATCTATTTAAACTACTTGCATTTCTATGATCAAAATACATTAAAAGGTGCACAAAAAGGTAATTTACATTGTTATTATTTATTATATTTGAGAGTTAAGACTTTTTTAACACTCCAGTTTTTAATTTTGATAAGTTTAAAATACAAAAAAAGAAAGAAGTTAATTAAATACGTAAATTAATAAAATTAAAAGTTATGTGGTATATATTAAAAAATAATTAGTTATTTATAAATAAGGAATTGAACAATTGTTATGTTTGTAAAAAAATATTAATCAAACGTTAGAAAATAAATATAAATTTTAAACCGAAAAAAACCTGACTACAAAATATCTGTCGTAAATGCATGTGTGTCACAATATAGGTTTTGGTATTACGTCTAAATTCATTTTCACGAATAAAATTTTCAATTTCTCGTATACCAGAATTTAACTGATCGAAAATATTCAGTTATTGATGATTGATCATTTTTGATTATTGCTTATATGTATTTCGATGGTGAAAAATATGTGCTTTTACTTTTTCTGTGCCTTGACCCTTTCAATACTGGTATCATCTTCGAAATTTACATTTAAAAAAATAAATAAACTAGCTTGTTATTGAATATTTTCGTGCAAAAAAATTGTTTGTGCTTACAATTAATAAAATTATGAAGTGTTAAAATTTTATTTGTGAAATTAAATGTTTGATTGTTCCCTCTGGATACGTTACTCTTTCTTAAGGAGATATTTATGTCTTCTTTATAGAAACTGTGTTTAACGTTTACAGAATAATGATATAATCTAAAACAAGGAATTTATGACAACTAGTTATTATCGCCCAAGCCATAGGTCATCAGTTGAACAATTTTAACTTATCAGTTTAGGTCAATGATAATTTTTTATTTCCTGTAACTGCTTTTGGTTTATATCAATTTCATTTCAGATCTAGATTCTATATCTGAGCCTTAGTTAAATACACAACAAACTTAGATTTGAAATCAATTTAAAAAATGTACCTGAAGACAACTCATGTTGAAATCACTTATAAAGAACAAGAACTCAACATTGATCTAAAAAATACAATTGAAATGATGAATAATACGTTTGTAGGAATATAATATAAGTTTATTTATTTTTGTCGTAATTTTTTTTTCAATTTGCGTGAGAATGAGCATTCTTTCTTTAACTATGTACACACACAAAAAAAAAATCTACACATATAGCAACAAAATCGGTATACATATTTGTAAATAGAGTCTTATATTACGTGGAATAATCATTTCATGATTGAAAAATAAGAATTTTTTTCTCTGTACAATCGCACACGACCGTATTAAAGTGTGTTCATGTAAAACGTTCCTTTACGGCGCTGATGAATTATGCACAAACAAAAACTCCACCGCTATACGAACGGTGTCGCGCGCCATCTAGTCGGGTTGCGCGTAATTCGGCTGCGCTCTCTAAGGTGTCGGGCGTGACGGTGCCTACTCAACTATGAAATTCAATTTCAACATGTTTCTATGCTTTAAACTGGGTTCATTTGCCTATAAAGTCGACTATCTCGTCGTTTTGTGACCTATTAAATTGATTATTTTTACATTTGCAAACACATTCATACGTGAAATTCGCAATCGTTCTTTACATATGAACTCAAATTAATTTTTACACGAATGTTTAAAACTTCTTGAAATTAACTCAATTATATCGTTTTTTCGCAATAGTCGTCATCATTTACCAATTAAGAAAAATTAATTTTTCTTCACAAGTCTTATGTCAATAAAACCAGTAATCTATCTTGTCATAAAATGTATCTCTTCGAATTTCATTAAACTTCAAATTTTATTCAAATACTTCCTAACTCTTTAATGCATATTTTCTTAAATGTTGTGAAAACGTTGATTAAATGTCAGATTTCCTTCTTAGTTTTCCTTCACGATTAGTTTTCCTTCTTCCAGATTATTTTTATTTTTCTTACAATCATAAATTATGCAACGTAAACATTATGGATATAATTTTTCGAATTTTTATATAAAAATATTTTGTTAAAAAATCGTTGTGTAGATGAATTAAATCAAATGTTTGTTTCTAGACTATAAAAATATTCGATTGTTATGTTTAATTAATCGCAACAAAAATTTATCATAAAAATATTTACGACTGACAAATATTTCTTAATATTTCTCTTAAGAAAATATTCCTATCTATGTTATTAACGTACAAGATGTGATTGAAAAAATGAGTATATTATTATCAATACCTCGAAATCAACTAAGAATATGTAACCTTGTAACAAAAAACAATATTTTTTTATGCATGTTGAATTATATTTTATGAAATCACAAGTGTTATAATTTAATTCGAAACGAGAATCACGATCATGTTTCCGAAGCAGGAACTCCATTTATAATGCATATAAATTCAAACAATGTAATCAAAAGATCCTGACTATATGGATACGTTACAAGAGATAAATATTTTATTTTTTAAATTTCGAAATCTTTCAACATCAAATGATACGATACATGATTAAAAAACGAAATACGTTTTAGTCACACCTATTGTATTAAGCGCTATAAAAATTATGTAACTGTGTTTGTATGAATAAATATGTACATATATAGATATATATATATATATATATATATATATATATATATATATATATATATGAATGATGTATGGATGTATGTGTATATAATTATATTTTTGTGGTCCGGCATTGAGAGCACACAGGTAAATACATATAATGAACATTAACACAAACGAATGTCATTAAATTCCACACTTAAGTGAATCGACGAGTTGATGTAATCTCTGATTAAAAACATTTGTATCGACTACTGATATTGTGTTCTGCTGAGATCGGCCGATAACTGGATTGGTTGTTTAGCAAATTTAACCACGTACGATTGCTGACGGTTACTTGGCCGGCCTTCGTACAATCACGTACAGCTGATTGATGGAATTCGGTGCTTGAGCTATTTTTAAATCACTTTTCGCTAGATGGAAAAAATGTGTATTCGCTCTGTGATCAGTTCGATATACAGGTATATTTTGATTTACGAAATGCGTTTTACCAGTAGCGAATAATTTGGCTGTGAGTTATGAAGTTTACACATGAATAAAACACTACACGAATAAGCAGGGAAAAGGGTCTGTATGTGATTTGGTTACATTTGAAATGTCTGAGTAGTGTTTACAGAGAATTCGCCGAATATTTTATTCCTCTTTTTTACATACAGTGTAGAGGTTATGGATTTAAATTTTACTTCGGCGTGAATGCATTAAAGCTCGCACTTGTATCATCTGGTTTTCAATAATAGTTCTCAACACTTTGACCTCGTTTCTTTTGTATTTTTTTTTTATTTTCATATTCATATATTCGTATATATATATATATATATATATATATACAAAGATGAAATGTGTGTGTGTGTTAGTTCAAATTATGAAATAAATTTTGAAGGATTTAATGAGAAAAATAATTAATTTTCAAACATACAAATCCAATAAGGTTATATTGAGATTGCTTTAATAATAGGTGTCATTAATTAAATAATAAACCAAGGGTATCTCAACTCTCTAGTTGGCACCCTCATAATCACTGTAGAATGTCAGTTTTATGACTCTGTGTCTCTATATTCAAAAGGGTAAAGTTAAGGGCCTGAATCTTACTATTAATGAATGTACGTGTAGAATATTAAAAAATGTTATTGAGATATTAGGCGAACAAACTTTTGTTTCAGAATTATAATTATGATGTTTTATATAAATTGTAACAGTAATATTATTTATCGTCATTTTATTAAAATTTAATTCATTTTTAAGATAATTTTATAGCATCTTGTTAAGATCGTATTAGGAAATAATATGAAAATAAGAAAATTGTCACAATTATAATTAAAACAAGTTTTTTGAATGAAACTTTGAAGTAAAAAGATTAATAATTCGCTGTAAAAATATGATATGAAATAGATTCGTCTCGTTTAATTCTTCATAAATTAGTATTCAATTTTTTTATTTTCTATAAACTTAAAGTAAGACGTTACAAATGGCTAGAAATGAAATAATGAATGTAAATTTAATAAAATAATGTTATTATTTGGTCAGTTTTTTAAAATTTATCATACAAATTCAGTTTCATCTTAAGTAATAGATGAAATCATTGAATTTCATTTGTTTTTAAAATTGTAATTCATCTTTAAAATGTACAAATATTCGAATTAATATTTTGACTTGTTTTCTTTATTTTCGATTTTTAATTTATAACTCATTTATTTTGAAATATTTTTAACGGCAAATCCATTCATAAATATATCATAATAAATATATATATATATATATATTTCACTGAAAATCTGCTGTAGCTCAGAGATATGTTTAAACTTGCATAGACGCATTCGAATCTGCATAAGCAAATTCGTGCAAAACCGTTACGCCTCACTCACAGTTCATACATAACACATGTGGTTCGTATAAGACGGTTTCCTATAACGCGGAACGTATCCCCTGTGTTGCACGGGGATTCACTGTACATATATACACATTAATGCAAATTAATATATGCACACATTTACTTAAATATGAAATGATGAAAAGATTGGAGTACAAATAATATATTTATCATTTCATATTGAATTTATTTAATTATCAAGTAAAATATGTATCGTTGATATTATAATTATTTTCAGCGTACTTTTCTAAGGTATTAATTTAATTTTCGTTAACATCGACATAAATGAATGTACTGATGTTGTTGAATTAAATCTGGTCACATAAAAGAATTATATCCATTCCTCAGTTGTCTCAAACGTACAACAATAATAGCTTGGGAATGATGCCCCATGGAACATATTTATCAGTGACCACAGCAATTACGTCAGCATGGTTTAACCAATGCTTCATTAACCAAATGAGTCGCACGACTGTGTGTACACATAACGATGGGAGTATGGACGCAGTTGGGGAAAGGACGAAACAGTCCTTACAGCCGAGGGTAAATCCGGGCTGCTCTCGTACACCACCACTGGTCACTGCTGCTAATCAATGACAGATGTGTAGTGTAGAATGCGACGTGCTATTAACAGTACACAGTCTCTTGAAACACACGGTTTCGAAATAAAATAATATATGAACTTATTATACATATAATTTCATTAAAATATTTAATTAAATAACCGAGTTACATGCAGCGCTATATATGAAAACACATATACAAACGCACTTTATATATATACACACATAAGTAATATACTTAAATACAACGTATTTATGTTTTTGTATATATGATGTGAATATGGAAGTATTAAGTATCATAAATGTATAGCATGAAATATAAAATGATTATACATAAACATATTTTTTTAATGTACAATGGTGTATAAAAACGTTAAATTTGTAAATATAATATGTCATAAATTATTGATAAAGTTTATGCCTTTTAAGTATAACTTTTTATTCATTATTAGTTTTAATAAGAACAATCAGCGTGTATGTTCTTTAAAAAAGATCTGATCATTCTGAGAATATAAGAAGTTGCAGTGTCTAGAATAACTTTTGTAGTAAAACTGTATAAAACCCCAATATGCAAAGTTGTGCTTTAAGAAACAAGAAACTTTTTCAAGATTGAGCTGTTCATTTTATATGATACGATTCAAATTTATCCGTACAGTTTGAACAACAATCTTTAGTTAAAGTATTTTCTTTAATTAATGAACAACTTCAATTAAGAAAATATATTTTTTAAAACGCGTTCTCGATTGCTCAATGAATTAAATACCGCAGATTTGTTTATTATTGTTCGTTTTATTGGTAAATGAAATACATGTTGCTATATATAATTGATATAGTGTAATCATTACATTGTATTAAATCATTAAGGAATTAAATATTTTATACATGGATAGAAATGCATTTTGCAAACTTAAATACTCAAAAATTTTAAATTACAAAAAATGTTCAGTTAAACTTTTAAAAGTACATATTTTATACAATTTATGATTTGTAAAAATTATTTATTATTTTTAATATATAACTGTAATCATTAATTTTTTTTAAAAAAAAATATTGTTTATTAAATTTTTTTAATAAACATTTATATCCTGTATATATATACTCGTGTATATATATATATTCTAAAAAAACAGATTTACGTATAAAATGTGAATAATAAGACTAAAATTTTTAACACATGGGAAAACTAACCATAATAACGTTGATAATAAAAAAAATCGAAATTATTTGAAGACCAGTTGTTTAAATTTTTGTATGAAAATGTATTTCTTGTACAAAAATAAAAAATGCAAAATAGTTTTCCTTATATCGTTATTGTTTTATGTTACTTAATTTAAATCATATTTTATACATAAAAAATAGCGCTCACATGCAACAAGCAAGAAAGTATGAAAGTGTTCTGTAATGACTTCATTTTTCAGTTACTTTAAAAAAATGGATATTTTGTCGCCTACTTTTCTCATGTACTTTTTCAATATCAAGCATTAGTTTAAATGTAGAAAAGAATGGAGTTCATTTATACATGTATTCATGCACACTTGTATGTATATATATATATATATATATATATATATATATATATATATATATATATATACACAGTGGCGCGCTCATGATTTAATCTTGGTGGGTGCTGAGTAGAATCGATAAAAAAATTTTAATGTAAATTCAATAAAAGTCATTAGGTGATTAGAAAAATGTATTTAAAGAATAAAATCCAGTTTTCTTCTTTTACAAAGCTCTTGAATTACCTCAGTCGTGGTTATATCTCTCTTTATATATATAGTAAAGCTCGTTCGTTCGAAACGTTGCAAATATTTCTATTAAGTTGTAGATGTTAGAATATATCATTTTGTCACTTGAATTGATGATTTTGTTTGGTTTTCTAGTATCTTTTCCCTTTTCATTTGGAGGGTACTAGTGCCCCTTGGCCCTTCCTCTGGATGCGTCACTATATATATATATACATATATATATATATATATATATATATATATATTGGCAAATATTTAAATAAAATAATTTAATATTTCAGCATATTTTCTTTAACGTAGTGAACAGTAAAATAAATTAAAAATTATTGGAATATTAAGTTGGTTTTTGTTGATATTATAAAAGACAGAAAAAGTATATTATTGTATTGTTTTATATTTACTGAAAAGTAACAACTAACTGATTAATTAATGACAGTTGTAAATTATCTAGGTGTATGTATATATTGGTTCATATTTCAGTAAAATATTATATAAAAATATCTAATATAAAAATCATGAAGGTTTTAAATTACGTTTTACAATTTTCATATATATTCTGTTTAACAATGAAACAACTGATTTAACTTAAATACCTAAAAATGAATTATTAAAATTATTTTTACTTTCAGAAATAAATGTAAACAATTAAAAGTTTGTCTTAATTAAATTTATACTACAATAATCATTGACATTTAAAGTATACAAACTTATCCACTGGAAACAATTATAATGGACGTTTGTTAATAACATTATATGCTCTATATGTCGCTGTCACTGCTCAACAGTGTTGGATAAAATTCACTTAAAAGTTGTAATTTGGTCATATACTACAAAAGGTTATTTATATACCATTGTATTGAAGCTAAGAGTACAATAGTAAATAAATAAACTCTATAATGGTCATATATTTTGAAAATGAATGTAACCAGTAAATTTTCTTTTCTTTTTATTTGTACAGATATGTGTATTTTTTATATTTGCTAAAAAGTTGTTTTGCTAGTTTATATATTTTACGACGTTTTAAGTAGTAACAATATTTATATTTAATTTTATGATAAGTTATTATAGTCTTTTCTAAATGGTTGTATATTAATAAATTATTATTCCGATAGTTAACCGTTATTATAGTTATTGTAGATGTTTAATATGTGATAAATATTTCGTACAACGTTTGAATGACGAACTAATAACCACGTTTATAATATTGTAATAAATTTTATTTCATTCAATAAATAATTTATTGTTAATTAAAATCGGTTATAAATGTTATTCTGTACGAATATATATAAAAGATGTACTTTCTAAGAGAACAACTTATTTTTTAATAATTAATTTCATTGATCACGCTAGTGAATTTAAAATCCAAAACAGTGAATTAAAATATAATTTCTGTGGTGCTATTAAGCAACGAAAAATATTTATTGAAAAAATGTTTGAAATATATATTTATTGTAAAAAGTATATAATAGTTAATGTGTTTTAGTAATTTATTTTTGGTATTTTATATTTCTAAAATACAATCAAAAAGTATGTGAAAGTGGTGTATAAAAATAATGATTAAATAATCAGACGTGTCGAGTGTAAATTTCTATGTATTTAATTTTTTTTTAAAAAAAAAACAGTCAAGTATTTCTCGAGTAAAAAACTAATATAAAAAAATCTAAAAAAATATTATTGTAGCAATAAGAACAATTTTGTAAAACTAATAGTAAATTTTTGTTAGTAGTTATGTACTCCATGATAAGAAGTTTCTTTATTTATTCAATATGTATATATATATATATATATATATATATATATATATATATATATATTTATATAAGTATTCTTATATACTATTTTTCTCATAATTGGCCTTATAATACAATATATTTTTCGAAGACAGAATTGAAATATAAAAGATGACAAAAAATCTATCAAATATAAGATGCTTATTACAGACTTACTCATTTAGAAATATTATTTTAAAATAATAGTGGTTCACTTTTGATTGGCAATTATAGTCGATACATTGATAAGTTCATTATCTGTACATCGGAATAAGAATGCCACACACACACACACACACACACACATATATATATATATATATATATATATATATATATATATATATATATATATGCTTAAAGAGAGAAAGAGGGAGAGAGAGATAAGTGTATGTATGTAGGTATACTACATATAGATATGAATGTGTATGTTTGCTTGCATTTTATGACAGAAATTGTCTGGTGAATAATAAGACGAGGTGATAAACGAAACGATTCAACGTTAAGTCAACACTAATCTGCTAATATTCAAGAGATTGCACTCTTGTGACATTCTAGTATGGTCGTTGATACAGACAACATAATCAAAGGTTGTGTATACAATAGAGAGACCCAGCCTGCAATCAGCAGAAGCATAAATAATTGCTTTCCTGGACAGATAATTACATTGCCATAGAGTTATTATAGTATTTACGTTGCACTAAATATTTATTTAATCAATTTGGTATTCGAAATTGGCAGGATTTCACCAAAACTATAATATAAATGACAAATTCTTTCAACTTTGTAAAACGAGTAAATACAAATATCTTCTAATTTTCGGTTCGAATTCTGGTCATCTTTTCAGTATCAGTATTTTTTTTATTCTTTCGGTCTGAATATATATATATATATATATATATATATATATATATGTGTGTGTGTGTGTGCAATTATGTATGTATATGTATGTGTATATATATATATATATATATATATATATATATATGTTTAAATGTATGTAAAGAGAGAGGGAGGGAGAGAGCGAGCTTTTATATCGTATAATAATCCTTAAATGTATAAAATTAAAAAGTTGCTATTTCTTTGTAGGATTTATTTTAAAAGGCAAAAGTGACGTATTATTTATTTATTACAAATAGAAAATTTGATCGTGTAATAAAATATGAAAAATATATCACGCTTTATAGGTCTATCAAGAAGTAGGTAAATGTAAACAGAAAATACATTTCTGTTTTGTACATTTAGTAAACAAATTTACTTTCCATTCTACTAACATAGAATTTATCTCTTTTCTTATACAAACATATATATATATATATATATATATATATATATATATATATATATATATATATATGTATATACATAAATGAAACATAGGTGTCGTGAGTGCAAAAATTATTTATTAATTATTTAACAAGAAGAAAGTTTTACAGCTGCCCCCGTCTCTCACAACAAGTACATGGACAAATTTATTCTCCAAACTGCCCTCGCGTATATATATATATATATATATATATATATATATATATATATATATATATATATATATATATATATGTTTGTATACGAATATATCTGATATTTTATGCCTCCATGTAAATTATATTTGAGTTTATATTACTCAGTTACTATTGACTCTAATGAATCATTAGTGTTAAAACCACAATGGCAGCAGAGTAGAAACTCTGCTGCCATTTCTTTTTTTTCTTAAAAGAAGCGTACATTAAAGGTAAGCTGAAAAATAACACATAATAAATAAAACAAAATAAAATTAAAATTGAAGTACATTTACTATCAATTAATTGAATGTATTCTGAGTATTTTTTCTTTTATTTCTGTTAAACAATATCAGTGGAAGTGTTTCATCAAATGTTTAACTTAAAAGTATACATTCAGTACAGGTCAATAGGTTATACACTATTATTTGTTTTATTTGTTTCAAACTGTTTATTGCACGAGCGAATTCGAAAGTTCTCCAATATATCAAATCTTTTTCACTTGGCCTATTTTTCCTACAGTTCATATATATATATATATATATATATATATACATATATATATATATATATATAAATATATATATTTAACATATGAATGAATTCTATAAAATAATCAATAAAATGTATATAGCAACTGAGACTACCAAGTGCTTTGTTCATTTACTGATAATTCTTAATCTTAAATAATTCAGTATTATTTATTGTATAATTCAATGTAGGACCACCCACCATACTTACCTTCAAGTAAAATATTACAAATTTAATACACTAATTACTAACTATATAGAAATGAAATTAATTGCGGCAATTATATAAAATTATTTATTGCAATGCGTTATACGTATTGCGATTCTTGTTCAGAACGGTTTATAATTAGCTGATCGTGATGGTTCAAGTCAAAAGGGTACACAAATGAAACGTTCCATTATAATAATACAACCTTAATGTATGTAGATTCTAATTGAAAATAATATTCATCTGGAGTTTTGTCATATTCAGTGTAGCTTTAATGATGTAAGGTTTGTTATGAATAACATTTTTATTACTTTTTAATTGTATTTTAATCTCCGCAATTTGGATGAAGTATGTGCGTAGATAAATATATATATATATATATATATATATATATATATATATATATATATATAATGTAATAAAATTACTATAATAAATTAGTAACTCGATCATAGGTAATTTCTTTTTAAAATAAGAAAATATCAAAAGAAGAATAGTGAAAAACAGAAGTTTTGAAAACAAAATATCATATTTCATTTATTGATATCTCTCTCTGTATATGTTTATATATATATATATATATATAGTAAAAATCGCTACATAAATTTGAAATACTATACATTCATTCGCATGATATATTGTTTTGATATAGATTATTCAAATAGAAATAATGAAACCAGAGATGATGTATAGACGTCACGGTTGTCAAAATGGACACATTAGGGAATTCGGCACGATTTAAACATTTCATGGTGGAACAAAGTGTTAAAGTATTATGTTGTCTGTGTGTTTTTTCAACTTAAATAACTGTTATTCGAATAATACCGTATTAGATTTCAAAATAAAAATGCAGTAGAAGATAGTTTCAGTATATCGTATATTAAATAATGGTATATTAAGTATTGAAATAATTATTTGTTTACATATAAGTTGTTGAAAAATGTATATGAATAATAAAAATATTATTTGTAGTTCAAGGTATTGTAATCATTTTTAACATTCTAAAAAATTATTATATTTTTTTAATGATAACATTTTAAAAAAAATTAAAAGATAATTCAGATGTATCCTATATATATATATATATATATGCATAGAAAAATATTAATAATATAAATGTATTGAAGTTATTTTAAGACAAGTTATATCTTAATTTATATTAGAACGTAAAATTGCGGTATATATTACTAAAATAATTTATAAAAAGAATTTTTATGAACGGCGCTTCAAATATAAAAATAAATATGTATTCCTTAATTGGAATCATCTAACATAATATATTCATTTTATATAAATGTAACCGTTAACTATTGACAGTAGAATTAATCAATGTACAAGTTGATTATATTTAAGCAACCAATAAATAGTCATAAAATTGTCTTCTTGTTTGTATATATTAATTATTTAATAGAAAATATTATAAACTTACCAAAACACGCAAATATTTTTTTCAATACTGTCATTATAATATATTTAATTAATTGTTTATTGAGTTCCTCGTGTATTATTTAAATTTTATATGAAATAATTTTAGTAAAGTCTGCAAATATTTCTACAAACTCAGCAAATATTTCTGTTTTATTTTTTTTAAATAATATGACATACTTTTGAAACTAATAAAATATTTATATTTTTCGATTACTAATAAATCACTGTTTACCTCAATAAATATTTTATTAATAAAAAGATTTATTGAATTTAAAAACTACTTATGTGAATGACAAAAATTCTTAGATTGTGTAAAATCATTTTTATGAAATTATTTGTTACCATGAAAATAACGAGGTGTAGTCATTAACAAAGTATGAACATATATAAAAAATAGTAAAAAAGTGTTGTGTAAGTTTTAAAAATTAAGCATATTCTGCATCGTACGAACTAAATAGCATAAATCGTTTGCAGAAATATTCTCTTATGTGAAATAACATTTTTTTGGTACATCTTAGAAACAAAACTACAAAAATAATGTAACGTGTGGAACGTTTTGTAAAACTCAAGCTTGAGTTTATTGAAGGGTCATTCTAGAAACGCTACTGAAAACAAATAACCATTACATCATTTACTTTAATATGCTTTGTTATGGAAATTACCGGTTGTTGTAGTTCCTGAGCACTACCAATGTTAAAAATGTTACACGAATAAAGGTCTCGTAAAACGAACAGTACAACCTTTTCTATAATGACGTTATACTTAACGTAACGTGCACGTAATAGAAAGTTGTGCGTGCACGTACACGTTGTCGGAAAATATCGATATTGTGAGTACGTGCCAAATAAATATATGTTTTAAATATTATAAGTGTTTGCAGTTGTTTATATCGAAAAGGAAGTATTTTTTTTTGCTATAAATAATTAATATTCAATATGTGAAGTTGCATTTTTCAATGCAGTACAAATAGAATGTGTAGTTGGTTTTGCATCCTGATATCATTTTAATATAAAATAAATAAAAAACAGATGATTAATACATTGTTTGAAAAAACTAAATTGACTGGAAAATACTTTTATGAAACAAAAAATTGTAATTTAAAATATTTTGGTTATAAACAAATAAAAATGATATATATATGAAGAGTTACAATTTATGTTAAATCTATAATGGAATCATGACCACATTATCTCATTTTTATCGAATTTATCATTAAAAGCTATATAAAATTTCCTACAATATTTGCTTTTTTGGAGAAAATGAAACTTTTTAAGAATTTTTTTAAATATATTCGGTTTTTTGAAAATGGATGTTTTTATATGTGTTTTAAATACTCGCTTCAGACAGAAAAATATACTGATAAAATTTAAAACACACAGACCATATTATCGTAGCATTGTTTTTTTGAATATAAATATAGAAAGTTTCTTTTATGTATTAATATTTTATTTTAATATCAAATTCTCTACAAAGCCTATACAGTTGATCTCGTATAAAATGGTGTGATATTTGTTAAATTTTAAATTTAAAATTGTTATTTCACAAATTTAGTATTATAAAATTTATAATTTTTTTTACATTTTACCACTAAAAAATTAACCATGTATTTCATTAAATATATTTATTTTTATAATGATAAATACATTTTATAGAATGAATAGAATAAGTAATCTCTGATATTTTTTTGTGGATGAAGTATCTCTTTTGTATACTTTATACCATGCTTTTAATACTGGTTTTATATTATAATTTTATAAGGTAATTTATATTAAAATTGTTCATTTTTACCGTATTTATTATTTTTGATAAGCTATATCTTTTTCATAAAAATACTGTAATTAGTATAAATGGAAATAGTTCATTCAGCAGGTTATCTGAATGTTTATGAATAACTAATTTATATTAAGGCAATTGAGAACTTCAGTCAAACTGTTTAAAAGTATTAATTTGCTTTAAGTAAACTTATAATTGCAAAATATGTAATTGTTTGAAGTGTTTTCTATTTTTTTAAAATGTAGTATTTTGCGCTTTTATTTGGTTCATGCAAAATGTATTCCATGTTCCCCTGCAAAGCTGTGTTATTGTATCAAATAATTTTATAAATATATATTTAACTATTTTTAAATGTTTATAAAAGTTCTATGGTAATAAATAATAAATATGTCATTCAAATAAAGATCTTAATACATTAAATCTAATTAAATAAAACATTTACTATCAATTCGGCTATTAAACTATTTATCAAAAGATTGCTTGCGATACTCTGCCTTGTAGGCGACTATATGTTCCATATTTTGAATAATTATGCAATTGAATTATTTTTTAATTCCATTTTAAATGAAATTATTAATTAATACATGAATATACTTTTAAAAATTATTTAATATTAATATTATTATTAATTATTTAATATTATAAGTTATGTTTTTACATGAATATTCTTAACAATAAAAATATAAAATTATCAGACGTCATATTTTAATATGTAATAATATTCATGAACATAAATTTTCAATTTTTATGATCTTCTTTCAGATAAAAAGCAAAGTTATTATAGAATGTTGTTTCAGTCTAAACTCGTTCAATATTTAATAAAATAGAAATTTTTAATAAAATATGCTGCTGTCTAGATTCGATTTAATGATATATACTGGTCAACAGTCTGTCGTGATAGCCACTCGGCAGTGACCGCCTGTTTTATCTCAGACTTCCTAGTTGTCCGTATATGATTTGTAGTCCATAAAACAACATTCATAATATCTAATATCAAATTATACGCAACGTTTGATTAAATTGCAAATTTTGTTTGAATTTTGAACTTTATGAGATGATGTATTAAAATAAATGTATTATTTAATACACAAGTTTGTCTGAAATGAATGATCATTTTATTTATAATGAATTACAGAGTGTACTGTTTTTATATTCAGTCGAATAAAAAAAAAAAACAAATAATTTAAAAAATCGCAGTTATATATTAGTGTAATTCATTTTCATTAACAATTTACGAAAATTGAGTTCCAAAAATGTCAAATTTCGTAATATCCAGTACTGATAATGAATATAAAATGAAGCTTATTTCCGGATTGATGTTGGCCAGGAATGTTCGTAAGGACTGGGTTCAGTGTTAGTGAAACATAGGTCGACTTCAGTGAATACCGTTTTTATGTAATTATAAAAGATTTATAAAGTGACCGCTCCAAGCTAACTATATAACGTAGTATCAGTTCTGCGTGGTTGGGTGGGACGTTACTCGGGCGATAGTAACCTGTGCGATGATTCATTCCGGCAGATAATACCTGCAAGACCTGATTGTAACATGTGCTTGTGCGTATCTCGCCTTTTGCACTCTGCTAATGATATTCAATGTAATTATTTTCGTGAATTCATTAGCACTTGTAGTGCAGCACACGTTTTCATTAACATAAATACGTCTGTTTTTTTTTTATCAAAATCTAAAATTGTCTGGATGTATAGTTGTTTTATGTATTGTGGTATTTTTCGTATATTATCATCAAAGTTAAATTATTTTTATTCTATTTTTTTCCATGTACACAGATTTACTATTTTATGTTGTGTTGTTTTTTAAAAAAAGTTATAAAAGTGTGCGTTTTTTTTAAAAAAAAATATATCCATTAAAAATTAAAATAATAAAAAAACGCTTTTTTTGTAACACGATTACATTTTATTTTTTATTTCAAAACATTTGGTTTTATTAAACATATATATGTTTAAAATTTTAAAACTTTCAATATTTAAAACCTGCTCAGCAAGCAATAAAACTTTTTTTAAGACTGTTTGTTAGAGAATATTTTATTGAAACATCTTCAAGTTTTATAACCTTCAGAACCAGAAAAAAATTTATTACAAATATGTGAACATTTTTTTAGTCCAGTTTCAAAAGCAATTTACATTTTTCAAGTCGTTGGAAATAATTTATTACAAGGTGTATAAATTATCCATATCATTTGGCAGTTTCTTTACTTGTAGTAACTTAGGAGTTAAAAGAGATGTAAAATAAGAGTCGTTATTTGAATAACAAAGATCTATACAATAAATAGAAATCTTTTAATGTCACGAAATGTACTTAATATGCGCAATTAACAACATCATAAAATAGTTATTACAGTGGAATGGCAAAACAAGTACAAGAAATTAAATGTATAAACGTCGGTTTAAATAAATTAATTGGTCGATAAAACATGTCTTAGTTGGGAGAACTGACTTGTGAACAAAATATGCTCATTTTACTATTTTACTGAAAAATTATTGCAAATGGAAATTGGTACGTTAATATAAAACTTATCGAGAAGATTATTTGACAATAACCTTTTAAGGTCTGAGAAAAATAATTAGTATCCAAATATGTATATTTTATTTCTTCTAAATTCATTGATTATTTAGTTAATTATATAATTATAAAGTAATACGCTTTAAAAAATTTAATATTATTAGTTTATTTTTTTAAACATGTATAATATTTTTTTTATTGTATTTAAAATTATTATTTTAAACATAAATAGTTTTTTTTTTAAGTGTATTCATTGTAGAAGATTAAATAAATGAATATTAAATATTTTTATTTGTTTTTAGAATTTAAAAAATGATATAATTCAATTAATTACACAACCTGACAAATTTTTGTGAATCAGTAATTTTTATAAATTATTAGAAAATAAATTTCTAAAATATAATTAATATAAATGAATTATATTAGTATCGTTTCTTACTAATAACTAAAAATATGATATCGAAAATAAAAAGAATATTTAAATTCAGCAACTAGTATTTTTAGTAGTCAAAATTTACAAACAAAAGGCATTAAAAAACGATGATGTCGATTTACAAAGTCAATATTGATATTTTTATTGATTGACATAAATTCGAATAACTGTTCGTGATTAATGACTTGTTCTGTTTACATTTTTTTAATCATTTCATTTTCCATTTTATAGAGTCAATATTTTTTGGAGTCATTTGATTAATCAATGTCGATATTTTGATTACATGTTCTATTTATTTAAAACAAATTGAAGTGCTGATTTTTTATTTCCACCTGTTTGATCAAGATTATATTAAGGTATATATTGTTATAAACAATTTCTTCTACATATTATTTATATATATATATATATATATATATATATATATATATATATATATTAAATATGTGTATGTTTGTGTGTATTAAGAAACGAAACTAAAAGCAAATGTGTATATTTTATTTTACATTTTCATCGGTGAAAAAGTAAATTATTCATATATTTTTTTCTGTACAGTTTTTTTTTAATTAGTGACTGTTTCTTAACGTTTCCAGCATTCTTTTTGATCTTTTCTTAAAAAGTCATAGATATAGACAAATATTTGTACAACAGAGACAATTTTTTTATTTGTTTCTTAATGAACAAGTACGGATTTATTTGTTTCTTAATGAACAAGTACGGATTTATTTGTTAAACTATATATATATATATGTGTGTGTGTGTGTGTGTGTGTGTGTCTGCTGTGTGTTAAAAAAAACTTTTTGTCTGTATATGAAATTAAGATAATACAAATCTAATCAAAAAAAAGTAGTGCATCGTGTTTCATTCTTAACTATTAGATTGGTAGAAAAATAATTGCGGTTTATGATCTTCAAAGTCATATATATATATATAATGTTTTTTAATTTAAGTGGTTTTTAGTGGTCCTGAACTGTTAGATGACTAACACCAAAATTCTGTGCAAACTGTCGAATTGTTATGGGTTGTTCTGATTTAATTAATGCTTTAAGTTGGTCGTTTTGAACTGAAGGACACTCGTGATCTTCATTTTTAAGCTTCTCATCACCAGCATAACATTTTTATAACTACTATTGTACCGTACGTTCCTTAACAGTATCCACACAAAAAGTATCATTTATTTTACGAGCAGTTTCTTTTACTTTATCATCTGTTTTAAACTCATATAAAAAATCTCTCTTATTTGTTTCTTATTCATTTTTAATTCAATAGTATGATTTGAAGTAAAATTGATAATAAAACAAAGTGGACATTACCAAAATACAGACTTAAAATGCACTTTTAAATGATATTAACATGAATACGATGAAATGACACTTTCATTGAAAAAAAATCTGGTCGGAATTCATAAAACAAAAACTGTAATTATTTTCCTACCAACGGAATAGTATAACAATTATTTATTTAGAAATATTATCTTAATTTTGTTAAGTAAAACTTTGTTTAACAATATTTTTAAATTTGTTCAGATTTGTAGATATTAGTATTTTAGATTGTTGTTATTGAGAAAAAAAAATTTGACCACTATTTAAAATAATTTGAATCGATTGTATACCTACATTTTAATGTACATTATTAAGTATTCGTACAATGTATAAAAAATTATAATTCAATATGTTTAATCATAGATGTGAAAATATGTTGTTGGTTATAATTCCAATCGATTAGTAATAAATTAAACATTCATTCCAATCTGTGAAAATTATTTCATATTTTTCCAATTGACTAATCTAAACAAAACACAATAGAATATTCGAATCAATAGTTTACTAATTTCTCCGCAGTTCAATCGAACTGCGTGCGATCGAACATTGTAAGAGCTACATTCGAAGTACTCAATCTTACAATTAAATACTGTAAGCCACGTGTCTGGCTTTATTGAATACCGAAAACGCATAATACCTAACACACTAGGGCGTAGTGTGGCGTCGCGTCACGTCGTGTCGCGTCAAAAGTAAGCGAATACATTTTAGCGTGTTGATGCGTATTCAAACGAGACCGTTGATTGACATACGTTACATCACTTTAACGTATAGTGCGAACTGCGTTTTGCGTTGTGAATTGATAATAACATCAGCGAATTGACGTGTACATGTTCAATAACTTCAACTAAAAATCTATTTATTTTAGCGATAAATAAATATTCTCTTGCTACATCAAGTTAATTTATTCCTCCAACACACAAACACTTATGCATATGTAGGTGTTATTTGAGGTACTTGTGTGTGCCAGAAAATACCAAGTTTGCGTGGAAACTGAAATAGAGAGAAGTTAAATTTCGCTTTTATCCGCAACCAGAATAGATGTCGTGAAATGGAACAGAGACATGCGAAAACAGCTTAAATCAAATTCTTGAGATAATTTAAAACAAATGATACATTACTATGATTATTAATATGCTGTATTAGATAATTAAAGATATAAAAAGTTATCAAGTGAATGACTTTTTTGAAAGAAAATCAATTTTTTTATTATTTATTTTCAATTATAATCTTTTTAAAAATCAATATTACACGACGAAAATCACTATTAATGATGTAATTGTTATATAAAACGATGTTCAATGGTTCTTTCCATTGAACAGTAATATACTCAACTCATTTTTGAGAAAAATAATCTTAATAACACTAGACTTTGTTAAATAATAATCTTATTTTAATGATATCTACGTAAGCTGTAATTAATAATGATTCTATGATTTCTTAAATGATTTTATTCATTAAAAACATTACTGAGAAAAAATTTTAAACCATAATTGTTAAAACATTTGTTATATTTATGATCTGTTTTTCGACCAATTTTGTAATAAATTTTCAAATTCAATCAGTTTTTTAAAAAAACTAAATATTTCTGCACATTTTAAGAAGTATAAACTTTTTATCGGATTATTAGTTCAACTTCTATTACAGTTCAAATAAATTCCTACTAACTCGACTCGATGTTGAATATTTTAAATTTTAATACACTTTTATACAAAACTACTATAGCTAGAGGCTTTAGTTTAAGCTAAACTTTTAGAGGATAGCGTATTGAATGTGATATACTATTTCAATTTTGAAGTTATTTCTGCTGAAAATTTTAATCTATGCATTTTTTTTTATTTAACCATTCCAAATAAATGCTTATCATTATACTGAATAAGTAAAACAAATTATTGATTTTTAAATCTTCTTATAGAAATATTCCTAGTTTTAAACTTAAAAAATAGTTATTGTATGTTTTTTATAGTTGTAAACTAATTTTTCATGTTGTGAATTTGTTAGTTTTGTAAATATTAAAAATTTCACATCATTAACAAACTTGACAAGATAAAAAAAACTTTGTTGGAAGCAATCAAAAAACTATATAAAAGTATAGTAAATTATGTTTCTTCTCAATAAAAGAGAAAAACTTTATACAGAATATATGAAATACATACTATGTATGTGTATTGTATGTATATATATATATATATATATATATATAAATAAGTGTAAGTAATCCATTTTATAAATGTGTAAACTTTCTTTTCTTTACATCGAAATTAAGTTATCAGTTCAGTGTCACTGTAAAGTTGAGTAATATAATAAAGTTGCATCTAATGTTGCTACACAATGTTCATGTTTCCTTCAGGTTGGGCGTGTGTTTGTGGTCGTGCTCACTTGTTCGCTTATAGATGTCAACACAAGTATATCTATTGTTGTGACAGTTCTTAGTAATGTTGCAAAGTAACACTCTTGTTTCTAGTGAAGTTTTGACTATTTCCATTTGCCTCTTGAACAACGAAACAATAACGTGTAATAACTGTGACAACTGTGTGCTTGTCAGGTTGTCTACAGTACTTCCTATACCAACATACACACATATGGATATATATATATATATATATATATATATATATATATATATATATATATATATATAGATATAACACGTAGATTTTATCAAATAATTAGTTGAATATATATTTATTCAATGTGTATATCAAAACGCTTGTATTGAATTTAAAATTATTGAGATGTTAATATACAAATTTAAATCATGAATATTTACATATATATCATATATAGATCATATATATATATATGAATAAAAATATAAACAGTAGATATCAATATTGACTATGTACATTTTATAAAGATTAGTCCTATATTCGTAAAGTATACTGTGTTCTCCATTTATTTCTGCACTTGTCTTTTATACAGACAGTAAAGAATAAACGTCAATTAGGAAAGAAATAAGACATAAAACATGAACACTAATAGTGGTTTATATATATTATGCGTTTACTTTTACTATATATATATATATATATATATATATATATATATATATATATATATATAAAGGAACTAACAAGTATAATTATAAATATATACTGGTAGTAAAATGTTTATTTCTAATCTATATTAAACAGTTTGAATGAAATTGATGTTTATTTTTGTTTCAGCATACATTAACCGGCCACTCTGGAAAAGTAATGGCAGCTAAATTTCTAGGAGAACCATCGAAAGTAGTTACTGGAAGTCATGATAGAACGTTGAAAATATGGGATTTGCGAAGTAGAGCTTGTAAGTAAAAATAAAGAATATATTCGATTAATTTTCTTTAGTATTTTTATGTGAGGTTTTTTTTAACTTATTTTAAATAACGTTGTGACTGCATTTTATTTTCGTTTAGAATGGTTTTTATTATATACATACATACATACATACATTGATTACATACATTCCTTATCTCAGATCCACTGTTTTACTAGTAAAATCTTTCAAATATAGAGTAAAAAGGAGAATAAGTAAAAATTAAATATTTCTTTTATCGAGCTTTTGCATACATAGTTGCTGTATAAGTACGCATTATTTTAAATAAAATGTTTGGAATAATCAATTGTTCATAAATGTTCAATAAATAATTCTCATATTCGATTTAATGAGATACACATATTTAATTAGAAAAACAATTTTACTTTTTTCATTCCAATCCGTGAATTTATATATGGTTAGAGTTTAAAACAATCTTTAAAAATAAATAATCCACGTATAAAATATAACACAGTGTATAAAAAATAATTAATAATTATTAGAGTAATTATTATAAATATTCATAATACCTGTATGTTACATTTTATTTAATATGTACATATAAGTAATTAGATATTTTCGTTTTTTGTAGTTTGTCAATATTGAAAAAAACATTTTATTAAAATTTATATAATAGCGATTAAAATAATAATTAAAATTTATTAATAATTTGAAATAAAATAATTATTTATTTTTTCATTATATATATATATATATATATATATATAATATTGCATAATAAAAGTATGCGGTGTAACTCTTCTATATGATAAAATATGTAACGAATAAAAAATGAAAGTAAGAATAACTTTATGAAAAAACGATGCTTTAGGCACAGAATTGAAAATAAAGAAAATAAATGAAAATATGAAAATATACAAATATAAACTCAAATAAATAAAAATTATCATTGAGATGCGATATTTTTGATTCTATTGTTGTTTGTAATCGTGGAGAAAGTGTAGGACTTGTTTTGTGTTATTTTATTATGTTGTCGGTATTAAAAATTTATTTTTTATTTCCAGATTTTAATAACGTAGTTTATAATGAGTATAAATTTATGTAAATATTAACCGATGTAAACAGAAAGTTAAAAGAACACGGTATTAAAATCGCTGTGTGCTTTTTGTTTTCAAGTTAAATCATACAACATTTTATTTTTATATGAAATAAAAACAGTGAAGAATTTAAAGAAATTCCGGTCTTTTATCACTTGTTTAATCGTTTGATTTATGTAGATATTTTTTAATTATATTTTTTATAAGTCAGTCTAAAAATGTTGTATTCAATGATATAATTTTCAGTTTGAAACTGTTAATAAACTATATATTAGTATCAAAAACAAACCCTTTTTCAAATAATTCTTAATTTGTAGATTTTAACAAGTATATACCTAATTTGTCTCATATAAAAATAAGAATAATTCTTGTACACATCTTATAAAAAAGAGTTTTTTAATTGGAATTTTAAATGAGATTAGTTCAAAGGATATATGATTTTTTGTAAAGAAAAGTGTTTTTTCAATCATTTCTAGAGAGCTTTGATCATAATGATTTGTAAGATAATCGGATAAATGGATTTCTTAACAAGTATGTACATTAATTACTTTATTTAAAGAAAATGCGGATAATAATTAATATTAAAATCATGTAATAATTTCTAAATTAGAATTTTAACCATTTGTAAATGAATTTTTGCAAAAAAATATATTTGCTCTGTACGTAATACACTTTGATCACAATTTGAGCAGTGATATTTTTTTCAGATGGTAGAATATTAAATATTCAAAAGTTCATGTTCAAAAAAAAATATTATATTTCAGTGTCTTTAATAAAAAACAAAATTGTCGTTTTATTAATCAAGTTTTTTGTTATTAATAATATTAGTATTATTTAATTATTTAAATAATAGAATATTTATAAAAGACCGAATTTTATATTATAAACGTTAATCAGAATATAGATTTGGCTTCTTTTTTTCGATCTGGAAATAAGAATAAAATAATTTATTTCCGATTATTTTAACTGTTTGAAGAATTGATATTCTTAATCTTTATACGGTCGATTGATCAAAAATAATACTTAATGCAAAAATATAGTTTGATTTTATTTTTGAACGGATCAGTCCGTGCCACTGTACATTATTGAAATATTTATATAAATAATTTAAAAACGTATACCGCGCTGTTGAACAAATGTTATAACAAAAAAACAATAAGTTGTCACTATATACACATTCGAAGGCGCAAAAATACGACAATGACAAAAATGTTTTCTAAAAACAGCGTTATGTGTGACAAAAGTTCGGAATACGAGTGAAGTAATGTGGCAATTCGACCACAGTAACAAAAAACAATATATACAAATTCAAATGGAGGAAATTCGTCTTCTTCTTTGTGCGACGATGGCAAAAACATAGACGTGCATTCCTGGAACACGGCCGGAGAAAACAAAGTGGCGGAATTTCACACTTACGCGGGCAAAAAACGGCGTGACTGCAACGTTGACAGTGGCTCAAGGCGACACTAATCCACCACACACGTGTAGAAAAAGAAACGGTATACAGCGGTATACATCTTAAATTCAATCATAAATCATATTTTCCTTTTTTTATGTTTTCTTATGAGTCACGAAACCCTTAGATATCTGGCGGATTACAAGAAGCGATGCCAGCAGTAGATGATGAAAATTTCGACATGTTTCGTGCAATCAACATACATGTTTGACTTGTTTTATCGACCAGAGGGAATTTCATCTACGAAAATGTTTCGAACACTACTCGTTTATAATTTGTTTTCGTTATATTCTAATTACTTTCATAATTGACTCGATCAGAAATCTGGCAAGTCAATTTATTTATAAAAATATCATATTGCACTATTTAACACAATTATGATTTATAATTTAAAATCTCATCATACTTCTCATCGTTTATCGCATGACTAATAATATGTAAAATGGTTTTTAAGAAAATTTAATTTTTCAAATCATAAAAATGTATATAAAAGTGTTTTCGGTATCATTTTTTATAATTTGAGCTAATATAATAAACTAAATTAAATTTTAATACTTTAAACATTTATTTTTGATGACTCTTTGTTATTAATTATTAATCTAGATTTCAATTAAAGTAAATAATCAAAAATGTATATCTTTTTAAAATGTTGTACTTATAGCAAACTTTCAGGGTTATGATTGTAATATTTTCAGTTACTTGTTGTTTTATTGTGTAATAATTGATTGAATATTAAGTGAAAATATAAATACAACATACTTTTTAAATATGTGCAGATGATTTACATATATATATATATATATATATATATATATATATATATATATGTACAGACATATTGATGTCTGTACAAATGCAGACAAAAAAATTCATAAAAAAATGTTTTTATGAAATTTTTTGTCTGCGTTAAAAATAAATGACTCAAGATATTTGATGAAATAAAACGTATAATATTTGATGAAATAATAATATTATATACATCATGTTTCGAATGTTATATATTTATAATAAAAGAAGCCGTCCTATGTATCAATCAAATTTTAACAAAACAAAAAATATGAAACGAAGCGAATGGAACAGCCTACACGAAAGACGCATTAAAATGCGTGACATCATTTAGTAATTTGTGCGAAGCACGAGGAGCAAGCAAGTCTTCATGTATTGCACATAGTTCATATAAGAAAGTCTCTCACACGACGACGAACCGCTAATAACGGTGAACTTTTTACCACCACCATCGACAGCAAAAACACTCCGTCACGTGTCTGTCGAAGAATAGGGGGGACACAATTTCAAGAAAATGAACGGCTGTGCAAAAACACTCACTCTCCCCAGTCTACATCTCAGACGCTTCATGTACATATGATTTTCCAGCATTTCGTTTAAAAAATAGGACATTTTAAACAATTCTTTACCGTTATTAATTCTATGGAAACTTACAGTAATGATATGTTTATAATGAGATATACATGATAGATAATTGACGAATATTTTCTTAAAATATATTGAATTCTATTAACCTCTTGACATACGAATTAATTGAAATTCGATACTAGCAAAAAATACTACTTATTTTTCAGCTTAACATTTGTGTAAGCTTAACAAAGAAAAAAATATTTATGTATTACTAATTATTATAATTCAATACTAATAATCAAAATTAATAATGAATAATTAAATAACAAATTAAACAATAATTCAATAATCCTGTAGAGTATGAAACTGTATGAAACATTCTGGTAAATGTAGAGATATTTGAAATTTTTTACACCGCCAAGCCGTTTCATTTCTTATATTATTTTTTGAGCACACGTGACATCACTGTGCAGGATGTTGCTTTTTACCAGTCAAAGGTGTATGTTCAAGAAAATGTGCCCTCACTCGAATAGCCCATTTGGATTTCACTGTCACTTTTATACAACTTCAAAACAGAAATGTTGCAGAGTTCGTTTCTATGGTTCACACTTTAACACTGAATATATATAATTATTTCTTTCTAATATTTGCTTTGTAACTGCACTAAAGCGAATTAAAGCTGCGTGCGTCTCAGAGACGTCTTTGTATGTCAAGGGCTTAACAGAGATTCTCATGTATATTTACCTTGAATTAAAATTAATAAATGAATCAATTCCTGGTAAAACAGAAACAAAATTATACATACGTTCTGACATTTGAAGTTCTGTAAAGAAGAAATTCTCTTTAAGATAAATTATTTCATTAATTTCATGAAATGAAAAAAGAAATACATAATACACTTATCCAGAAGACATATCTAAAAATTATTATAAAATTTTATCATATTAAAATAACTTGAAATACAATTAAAGTAGATAAAAAATAATAAGAAATTATTTAAGAAACATTATTTTAAAATTACAAATATTTTCATTATTAATAAATAATGTTAAGACGACATATTATTAGTAATTTTAATACAAATCAAGAAATGGTATTCAGTGTATACATTTTCGTTTAAATAAAAAATAAATATATACTTTTTCATTTATATTAAACTTCTTTTTGTGACAGTATTCTGTTGTTAGTGGAAGTAGATACATGCACATATCTTTAAAAATATATTAATATGTAGGATGGATTTCACCTAAAAATAAATTGAAAGTATCGACCAATATTTTTTGAAGGTATCCTTTTTCAATAATTCAGTAACGACGAGACTAAAATTCAATAACAACCCCTAATATATTCACTTTTCGGGCATTAATCGAATTTTGAGGTTTCCTTCTAGTTATATACACGTTTTGTTGAATATATATATATATATATATACATGTATTGAAATTTTGTTGTAATCTTTATTATAACAAAGCTTTTATCAAGAATATGTGAAGTAAAATTACCATTATTTCTTTAAAAAATGATACTGGTGTTCTTTTTTATTGTTATTTTCTATATATTGTTTTAGTTTTAGTTAAAATACAACAAGAATATTCTAAGTAGTTTACAAAATAATTTATTAATCACTTAATTAAATTTTCGAAAATTATATAGATTTTATTAGTTTTAACACTTTCACTGTCCATTTATTTTATATATAATTCATTAGATATGTTAATGATTTTTATCCGTTAATTTAATTTTATATACATGCACATATTATATTATGCAAGAATAATTGTTTGTTCAATCATTATTTTTAGTTTTGTTTTGGTATATTTCTATAACAATTTTTAAACTTTTTATAATATTCCTTTTTCGATTTATAGTAAATTGATATTGTCTAAATTTTTTTCATATTTTAATTTCTGCGAAAATAGCCCAGCATGGTAAAATTTCACTTTCATTTATGTTTAGTCAATTTATTAACCACTTCCTAGTTCTATTTTTTCAACAAATAAGGGTAAAAAGTGCCTATTTTTCCATTTTTTTTCTTTATATAAAATTAAAAATAATTTAACTTATGAGAATAAAAAAAATACGTTAAACTTTGTTAAACGTGAGACTTAAACTTGTTTAAATTTGCTTTTCCCGTACATTGCACAGCCTCATCAGTACGCATGCAAGCGTTGAACCCGTACGCTGTATAGGAGAACCTGGAAAGTGGTTAATATCATCTGTTATATAGATACATCTTTTAGAATTTCAAAATTATATTAAAAATACATTTTTAATTTAAATTTTTAGAGTTGACCAACATTTTCATAAGTCGCATGTGAACATTTAATTAAAGTAGTTGAAATAAGATTTACTGTTTATAAAAAAATAATTAAATAAATATACCTGATAAAATATAACAAAAAAAAATATTAAAAGAGGTTGACCTATGGTGATGAATTTTAAATAATGCTCGGACAGTGAAAGTGTTTATATATTATGAATCTTTTATTTAAAAGAAACAAATAAAAAAAATAAACATCATAAATGTGCCATTTTACATATAAGAATATTTTATTTAATATTTAAACTATTCACAATAATTCCAAATACAGTATTTAAAAATATTTGTATATTTTCTACATAATATCTAGATGAAATACATATCGAAAATGGGTAGAATATGTACGTATCTGTCGTTTGCCAACAATACTAAATCTCTCTGTCAAAGAAACGTCACAAGACTTCCTAAATTGATTTTAAATTAAATTATGAGCAGACATTTTTCAGAACTTATCTGTATTCTGCATACCAAGCCCAAGAGCACGAACTCTATAAATTGCTTTGTTATTGTGGAAGCAAAGACATGTTTCTACAAAATTACGGACGTGCGTATTCATCCGATTTGTTGGATTTTTAGTATGAATTTTGTGTTAACCGTTTGATTGCGTTGATCGATTACATTGAACAATCATTTTAATTCTATATGTTAAATTATTGTTTTAAGCGAAACGAAAATCGAATTATTCAATTCTCTTTCGGTTGTGTTAAGAAAATATTTTTTCTGATTATTTTTTTTATTTAATTAATCATCTTTTTTAATATTTTTTTATAAAACATAGATTAGAAAAATTGAAAACAATAAATCAATAGTATAAGCCTATAAAGTTTTATATTTTTTTGTATATGTACTTACTGGAATTAAAAAATAAATTGTATTTCTTAATAGATTATTTGTAAGTATTTTGTTTCCTTAGGAAGTAAAAATGCATTTTTGTAGTATTTTTTTAATTAACAGTTTCTTTTAATGTAGCTGTTATTTAATTATCTGATTACTGAGGTAAATATTTAGGTTTTTACAGTTAAAATATTCATCATATTTATTATTATCAGATAACAAATTATTTATTCAATTTTTCAGTTGTTCTGTAGAAGTACAGTATATACAGTGTCCCATAAGTTTTTGTATTATATAGCACAGGTTGTATTTATTATATTAATAACAAGAGGCCTCGTTACGTTTGCCGATATCTGTGGGGCTCCGCCCTACTCGCACTCGTTAAGTGTTAACTATTTTTAAATTAAAAATGAAAAAAGGAAATAAAGATATTGTGTACTGAAATTTATTTTTTGATCTTAAATGAAACCGTGAAAATAGTGAAACTGAAAAGAAAACTTATTGTAAATTTATTCTGAAGCTTCTGTGTACACGATATTCGTAACTGATATGTGTTCTTCTGTACACTGAAATTTGGTATTATACTTAGATGTACATTTGAAAAAATCAACAACTGGTCGTGACTGAATACTGTTTCATTGGAATCGACGACATGACGATTCGTGAAACTTCGGAAATGGAACTGGTTAACGTACGACTTGTAGAGTGTAACGGGGGGAGTGGTGTTGCGAGGAGGTGGTCTATAGGAAAAAAATTTTGTTTTATGGAAATTTACAATGGATTTATTTTTTATATATAGAAAGATAGTTTAAATATATGAGATAAAGAAAGATTATTATAGTAAAACACATTTATCATCTTATCTCTGCATTGGTTATTTTTTTTGATTAAGTTATAACAAAACGAATGAGACATTTGTATAAAAAACTAGATGATTATTATTTCATAATTTTAAATAAAATATTAAAGTTCGTTTTGTTCTTCTAGCTTTTTATATATTATAATAAAACTAGAAAACTTCGTTCTGGAAAACAATTTAAATGTTTTTTCTAGATTGAGATAATGTCCTCTTTCTTCCTTAAAATAAAAAATCTCAGTTATTTATAAAAAGTGCCAGTAGTTAATCTTTGAAGTACATTTGTAGAGAAGTCTATTTCTATTCCTGCATTGTATTTTAATAATATGTGTTACCATTGACACATCCAGTGAACACGTAAAATTATTTAATACGAAATTGAACAAAGTTCTAGCTCGCCACATCACTATTGTATGAGAGTACGTATGTATGGTTACACATATATGTTATACTAGTGTAGTCGCAGATGTGGCAACTGGTGTATTGTGTTGTGTGTTCGTTTCTCGTGGTTACGAAAGAGACTCGTTCTATTCAACGAGAAAGCGCACGCCATGAACTAAAGCCGCTTATCTTAATGGTCACTTTATTTGATGGCCAGTCTTAAATAAGTAACGCAAGCTGTAAGAGAATTTAAGAAACTCAATGTCTGAAAAGAATCTGATTTTGATTATTGGCGGTGTTTAAGACCATATACGTGTATTATATTAAGGATTGTGTTGATTTGATTAGATTTGTTCCCTAGCGTATAAACACGCAACGGGAACCGCATAATGAGCTGTTGTTCTCATAAAATAATCAACGGAACTATTTATTTAACGTTTGTATATATTATTATTATTATATACTTAGTACTATGAGATTATAATCTAGAATTGTAAAAAACCAGTTGAAAACATATAAACTAATATAAAACAACGTATAAATGACTGTTTTTACATTTTTGTTATATTTTATTCATTTAATGAATACTTATTTGTAATCATTAAATGTTTGTATGAATGTTTCTACCGGAAATTATACCGTTGATTTGCGTTTTCTGTACTTTTTCAATTTTGTGATTGTGGAGCGTTTTTGTCGAAAACTGTTATTTTACTTGGACAGAGTGTTATTTTTTTATCAAATCCTTAAGGCTTAATTTGTTTCGTACATCGTTTTAATAAAATTAAATCCAAATATAGCACTCTGAAACACTTAATACATTTCTTCTATAATTTTTTAACACACTAATTATCGAAATACAAAAAACTTATAATCCTTTCTTTTTTTGTATCCTTAATTAAAAATCACATTTATAAATAACTATTATTCCTTGGAAAACGATCAAAAAGTATTAATTTTATCATTCAGAATACTTATTCATTTAAAAAATAATTTATCTTTTATTAAATTCACATAGTATGAATATTGTACATTGCATAAATATATATATATATATATATATATATATATATATATATATATGTATGCACATATACATATACTATGTCTTTGTTTGCTTATGTGTGTAACTAGTTTGTAAATTAATCATTGTTATGTTTAGATTAAGCACTGATGATCCTTATATTCTTCAAAGGAAAACATATTATAGTACAGAACATTATGTAGCAGTTTATCTTTACCATCAAAAGTGGCTTGGTTTTGGTATTAACGACTCTAAACCACTAAATCAATAATGTCGGAACTCCAATTAAATGGCCTTCGTACATAGGGGAACGATTGGAGATGTCTGATCGAATTCTTGATTTGCACTGAAATATTTTTCAATGAGAGATTTTTTTTCATTATATATATATATATATATATATATATGTGTGTGTGTGTGTGTATGTGTATGAGCAGGTTTTTGTGGTAGACCAAATTCCAATAAATAAAGTACTAATTAAAATTTGCATCGTTATATTTTTCTTTCATTCCATAAATAAGTTGTATTCTTTATTTATATTATAAAATCACGTCATTTTATTGTTATTGACGGTTATACTTTATATTTGTATGAATGAAAAAAAATAACCTGATCTATATAACATGGTTTAAATCTAATGAAAATTCTGCTGTTTACATTTTTTGTTAATAAATAAATTTTATATGATTGAATATTTTGTATCTGTAATTAACAAAATAAACGTTTATAAGACGTTTTTTTCCGATTTGAAGGATCTATATAAAATTTTAATCTTTAAATTGTAATTAAATTTTCTTTTTATATGTACATAAAAATCCACTGATTTTTTTTTATACAAGCCGATCATTTCAACATACTACATGTGAAACGTATGATCAGTAATGTGGTCGTAAGTTATGTTATATAACAAAAAGTGTAAAATTTAAGTAATATATGAGTATATATTAAGAAATAAGTGTATGTATGGTTATATGATTTTAGATAAAAATTGTTCTATGTATTATTTAATTACAATGTACAAAATTTCTCTCGATCAGTTGTTCTTTCTTTTAGTCTATTAGGAATAGTACAAAATTTTCATTACTCAATGGATCATATAAAATGCAAATATTTAAAATATGTTAACAATCATTAATTTATGAATTCATTCAATGTTAACTTCAATTATATCCATAATATTAATTTATTAGGTGAGGAATGTGCAGAATTCTCTTTTAAAATAAAAGTGTTCTGTGTTTCCTTTGAGAAAATTTTGAATTTGTCTTATTTAAAAAAAATCGTAAACTTTTATTTTATACGGACGGTAGCAAAGTTTGGAATGTAATTTATTGTTTTATATATATATATATATATATATATATATATATATATATATACGCATTAAATAGTATTGCATAAAAGATTTCATTTAGAAATATTCTGTAAAGAATAGTAATCAGTCATAGCCAATGAATACAATTTTATATAAATATAATTTGAAACACTTATTTTTAGATTTGAAATTTGTATATATGAAAAGTTATTTTTAGAATTTAAATCATTTTCTCTTTTTATATATATGTATATATATATATACATACATGCATACATGAAAGTGTTATTTGGGTGTAAAAATCATTACATATGTTTTTTCTTTAAATTTCGACTCGAGTCAGGTGAATGTTTATCACTAACAATTTATAAACTGTGGTTTAATCGCAACTAATTTATTACTTGTATGTTGTTGTAAGAGTAAACCTTAATGTGAAAAAGTAGCTTGCGAGTAAAAACCCATGTTGGTATTTTTATGTTTTGCAAAATAAATGATGCATGAGGCTTGATTAAATTTTGTTTGAAATTTCTCTTCCAGCAAATTTATTTGTTGTATTGATTTTGTTTTATATTCAAAAATATCTATTAATAATTGACAAGTGTAACAAATAACATGTTTAATTAACTTTTATCAAATGTAATGTATTAATTGTAAAATAATTACTGTTTATATGTTTCATGTGTATTCACAAGTCAATTTGATAATTTGTTTTTTTGAAGTATGGCGAAAGAAAATCAATAACAATTTCCATGTGTATTTCGAAATTAGATTTCATGTTATTTTATACAAAAAGTTTAATTTTATCTGTCGACACGGTTTAAAATAACAGACAGAATTTTTACAGTATTGTTTTCAAATTTTGAACATTTCGAATAAAGTATTTATTTTGAAAAACATGATTGCTCACTGTTATTTTTCATATACTAAAAATACATTTGTACATGTGAACGTATTCCTTTTTAACAATATATATATATATATATACATGTGTGTGAGTGCCTGTGTTTATATATACACACACACATATAGTGTGATGTCTTTTTAATGATGAGTTTTGTGGTCATATTTAATTTTTTTATGTTTTTATTTCAGGTATTGAAACAAAGTTTGCTGGTTCAAGTTGCAATGACTTAGTAACATCCGACGGTTCAGGTTCGACAGTTATTAGTTGTCATTTTGATAAACGGATACGTTTTTGGGACACAAGGTCGGAGAGTTCCGCGAATGATATTATCCTTCAAGGAAAAGTTACATCACTTGATCTTTCACGAGGTAAAAAATAAAATAATTAATTACATTCATTTTTTAACCATTCTTTTTATGAATTTTCTTTAAATAGAACCACTGTAATTTAAAATAGTAGTATGAATTAAATACTGAAATAATGGTCTTCAAATAATATCATTTTAGAGTTGTTCTTTGATACAAATTTATTTGTTTAGGGATTTTTTAATAGCGATAATATCACAGCTAATATTTAATTCAAGAAGAAATGTAACAATTTAATATATATATATATATATATATATATATATATATATATATATGCAATTAATTTTATATATATATATATATATATATATATATATATGTGTGTCTGTGTAAATAGTTAATAATTATGACACAAGTAGAAAAATATTAATTTTTTTCATAAAAGTATTTTATTTTTCTGCAAAAATCTTTGACAATAGAGAAGAATATAAGTATTTTTGATAATTAACAGCTTTTTAATACTGAAAACTACCTAAAATTTCTAATAATTTAAGATTTTTATTTGTATTTAAAAATAACGTTATATATTCGGTATTCATATGTATATATATATATATATATATATATTCCTTTATTTATAAACATTATTTTATAATCAATTTTTATTAACGATAGCATGAGAAACAATACTAAAATCTAATATTAAATAAAGTAAATTATAAATAGATTGACATATTTTAGACCAATTTTTGCAATATTTGAATTATAATTTTTTCGATGTGTTCTGACCTTGAATATTTACATTTCCAGAATTCAAATATAACTTTTTTATTGTTTATATAATCTCCATAATTTACAATTTTGATTTTTAATATTCTTTTATGAATGTGGTATCATACCATTGTTTATTTTGACAAGTTGTTTCATAAAATTATTTTTTTATTAATCGCTTTCTTATTTGATTACTTATGAATGATTTTTGTGTGAATAAGATAAATTTATAGTTTATTGAATATGCAGAACTATGTACAATAATAAATTTTTATTACTCACAATTTCATAACGAAAAAATATACAGTAATGAAGGTGTCATAATTGAATATTATGTTCAGATTTCAATATGTATTTTTAAAATTTTAATGAAATAATTCATAATTATAAGTAATAAAAAATGCATATTAATTTCTTGATATTTTTATAGTTTATTATTATACATACTTATGTATTCTATATTCTAGGGTTTTTACTGTTTTGAAACTTCTAGGACTTTTAAATTTCTCAATAATAAACAATTTTTTTATTCTTCTGTCATTTGTATTAGTTTCCATTAATATTTTTATTTCAATACATTTTTCAAATTTGAATTTCAGAATTTTGTCAGTTGTTGTTCAGAATTTGATCTTCTCGTATTCTTTGTTATTTTCTTCCAGTGGTTAAAACCAGTTGTCAATTACTTTATCTAATGATAGATATCTCTCCAGACAATTTTTTTAAATGCAGAATCAATAAATCCAACTCTTTAAGCATTGTTTTTTTTTTCTTAAGAAGTATCTCAAATTCATTAATTTTTAGTTGCTATATTGTATCGGTTTTTAACTTATTTGTAGTTCTTTGTTATTCAAACCGTTTCCAGAGATTCTTGTGCCAACAAAATTTAATATTACATTCAAAAGTAACCATAAAAACGTAATGATAAATAAAAACAGTCTAAATCGTGGACAATTCATGAAATAAAAATTATGCTAATATTTGTTCATTTATAATGACCATAGTAGAAGAAATTTATGTGTCGCAAGTACATTATTTTAATTATAATTCATTGTACCTTTCAGTTTAATCATACAATATTTTTTCTGACAAAGTGAATCTTTAAACAATCTGTTCTAGCTGAATTCATCTCTATAACCGAACATATTTACAATGAAATAAAATGGAGAACTAAACGAGTTCTCTGATTATGTCATTATAAATTAATTGTACTGTAACTGAATTAACCCCGGAAGTAATGGAATTTAGATTATAGGTTTATAAAGATTTATTACTTCAAAATGTATGGTGCCTTATAAAAAGATTCATCTTCTTACTTATTGGAATTATTATAAATTGACATATGTATGAAGTAAATATTACTTTTGAAATGTAGTTTCTTTTTAGTGTGGTATAAAATACATACTGAAATTATATATTTACTTAAATCAGATTCACATTTATCAATGTATTAGACAGAGTAGTTTACTGAAATTACAAGTAATATCATTCATTATAATATCTAACTAGTATAAACATTACCTCGTCTTTTGAAGTAATATAAATTTATATTTAAGTAGATTATTTATGCAATCAATAATTAATAATATACGTGTATTGCCCAACGGTGTAGTATTTGCACTAAATACTACCCTGCAGTAAAAACTTTGAGTGGTTGTTGAATAAACAATCCTATCTTGATAATAAACGATTTTGCTTACTTACACTTCAAGTTGCCGCCTGTCTTTAATAAATTCGATTCAAGTCATTTTACAAGGCTGTAATGAGAATCCATTAATTATAAAATTGATAAAAACGCAGTTTGCATGTTTATAAACGTTTTTTTCGAACTTCTTTTTTAAGCGTAAAACGTCTGTAAAACATTAATTGTAGATGTTTTTGTTTCTTTTTTCTTGTAAGTAAATGAGATTTGTTAGAGGATATAACTTTTGATTCCGAACAAACAGATAAAAGAAAATTTTAAATTAAACTTTACGGCGAAACTCTAAAGGGGAAATAATTTCTTATAAATAAGTGTAATTTTTACTTGCTTCGATTAACGTTTCGTTGGTTGATATACAAAGTTATTTTAGTAATTAACAATTTTATTTAATTTTACAAATTCTATATATTTTTTGTATGGTTTTGTACAGTGGAGTTTATAAACAGCAAGGATTTATAAAATATCCAGATAATTTCGATACCATTTTTTTTCAATCAGTAAACAACTATTTAATTAATATCATATTTGTATATTTATATATATATATATATATATATATATATATAACAAAATTATACTGATTTTTAATTTATTCTATTTACTAGACTAAATTATTAACTAGATAGAGCACGTTTTAAATCACTACTGTAATAAAATTTTAGATTTGATTTTATTAACTGTTTAACTGTTAGTTTATTTATTTTTTTTGTAGAAAAATCAAAAACGTTCAATATTTGAAAATTTTAATGTTTTGAATTTAGGGTTTGTATATATTCATTTTAACCATGAGGGAGTTTTTTAATTAACTGAATTGTTTATATAAATGAGTTATATAAAACTTCCCTGGAGTAAAATTCAATTTTAAATCGATTGGTTTGGAAATAATTTTTTATAAAAAAACTTATGTAGGTATATTCTTGAGAAAAAATCGAGTTTTTCTTAATAAAAAATAAATATGACCGAGAAATAAGTTCGAGATAAGTTACAATTCGGTTACGTAGTACTTGAATACTTCAGTGAATTTACATTTTTCAAATAAGTCGAATCTTGAGAAAACATCACTTTAAACAAGACGAAACTCTTCACAAAAAGACGATATTCAAAAAGTTTTTCAACAACACTATTTTCGTTCATGATAACTTTTTGTTGATGTACGGACCCGAGGTGCTTCTCCCTTTTCGTAAAAGTACGGAGATAAATTCAGCAAGAGCAGAAAGTTCGTCGTATCATAACTGCAGTGATGTTCACCAACCATCAACCCCTTCAGACATATCTTATACCATCTAATGGCTTTTTCGTCCACTACAACAAACATGTTTTCAGATGCCAACTACCTCTTGAGCTGCGTGAGGGATGACACCCTGAAACTCCTCGACCTTAGGATGAAGCAAATCGTGGCCTCCTTTAGGTAAGTTCATCTTAAAGCAAATATTGGAAAGTTTTGTGCGATAGCTATTAAATTTCTATCACACTCGCAGTCAATATGATACATGATATTTGGATGTATATTGATATTCGATCATAAATCATTGAATTTATTTACCATCTATGCCTTATAACATACCCTTTCGTTTTTAATCAATCACAGTTTTTTTTTTAATTCTTGCAAAACTAATTAATCATATCACATGTTTTCTTATTTTCATTCAATTTATTTAATATTTATAAACTCGTACATTACTTACTATTCAATTGATTTTATATATATATATATATATATATATATATATATAAATATATATATATATATATATATATTTAATTATAACAACGAATTTATTACATATTATATATATATATATATATATATATATATATATGTACATACTTACACCCATACATATATATATATATATATATATATATATATACAGACATAAATACACACATACATACATATACTATGTATGTATTTAATATATGTACACGTACAGCTTGAGTGTTGTATATTTTGTGTTCAATCAAGCATTATTTAGCCCTTTCTCATTTTTTTGCTGGAAAAAATTCTGTAAGTGAAACGTGACAATACAAACAAGTTGTACAAAATCCATGAAAAATGAGGCGTAAATCTCCCGTGTGCTGTAAAATTGAGGTAGAATTTGAGGGTACAACAAACCGTAGTTGACGATATGGGAAATGTCTGTTCTTTATACGATCATATTAAATCAGTGAATGTCTATAGAAAAGTTGTATATATTTTAAAATATACTTTATATATATATACTCGTATATATATATATATATATATATATTATGAATATGAATATATCTGAATGTGAATGTTTGTTAAATATTAAACAAGATATGTAGATTTAAACGACATTTGGCAATTAAAATTAATATTACATATGAATTATTCTATCCCTTTCTATTCATATATATATATATATATATATATATATATATATATATATATATATATATCTATATTTACAGTATATTAATTTATATTAATATTACTTGTATTTTAAAATCTTAAGAAATATTATATAAAGTAAAATCCATGAATTTGTAAAATATTTTCAACGTTCATAATATTGTATAAAATTTATCAGAAAATAATTCAATAACAAAACAGATATTTTCTATATAATATAAAATAAAAAAAAACCACGACAAGGTATTCATCAAAACAAATTAAATTCAAGTTCATATATCATAAAACTGTGTTGAAAACCAAGATATATTGTCTTACATGTGTATTATTTTTATTTACATCACACAAAAATTGAAGATGAAAAGATAAAAAAAGTTTCACAACTTCATGAATATCATAATTTTTTACAACGTATTTTACAAGATATAGTTGTATGAAAAAAATGTTTATACTTGAGAACAAAGTAGAAATACTAATTATTAAACAAAAAATCTTTTCGGTCAATCATCAAAGTAATTTATTTTTAAATTATAATCATTTTTTGTATATATTTTAACAAAATATGTTAGTTATAAATTCATAGACTGAAAATAGTATTTTATGATGATATCGTGCCTTCATATTGACAAAGGGTGCATATTTTATTTTACGATCAATCCAAATTTTTGTTGCGTTTATATTTTGATGCTGTGGTAATTCGACATTCATGTGTACAAGAATAACTTATAATGTGTACACAATACTAAACATATATAAACATACATACAAATGTATATAAATTCATATGAAATATAATGAAAGATTGTTTTTTTAATTTATTTGCACGAGTGAAATAATTTTTTTTAAATAAATAAAAAGAATCATCATTATGGAGTACAATAGATCTATAAGTAAAATGTTAATATTATTTTTATTATGAATTTTTGAAAAACATGCCTAAAAATTAATTTAGCATCAGCAACTAAAAAATTATTTGTAAGAAGTGAAGAATTGGTTCATGTTATAAGACAAGGTCTTGAATATCAATAGTCTGCCTACCTTCGTTCCAATTAATTTTTTTTGCATCTTTTTCATTGAATTATGAATAGATATTATGAAAATAAAATTTTCCTATTATAAAAAGTATTTATAGTGGAAATAAGAAAGAAAAAAGTGAAAAGAAGATAAATAATTCACAAGAAAATGAAAAAGGTGTATTCAATCCGTAACAGAATAGTCTAGTACAGTTTTATACTTCATTGATTTTATTTATGTGAATAATGATGACACATATTTCTTTGAAATTAATTGATTATCCCATAAGTAATGTAGTATTTTCATATAGGTGAAAATAGATGATGCAATTATTGCAATATCGTATTAGATGCATATGCTGCTCAATTGTAATGTTTCCTCTTATCGTAGAAGATTAACAGTGATCACGAAAATTTGCAATAAAAAAATATTAGTTATTATGGAAGTGTCAAAAGAGCACATTAGGCATTTTTTGCTTTGGGACTTTCGTTAGGGTATAACGCTACAATTGCAATAAAAAAAATGGTAGGAAATTTAAGGTTCAGATCAGTGGTGTGTTATTATATAAGCAAAAAAGGCAATCTCCTGATATCCCCATCAACAGGGGGGTCCAAACCAATATTTTATAAACTCATTACTGTAGTACAACACTAATAATTATTAGCAATAATTCAAAGTTCTTAATTCAAATTTCTGTTACTAGTTTTGGCTCTCGAGCAGTACTTAGGTTGTTTGTTGTTAATTCTTACGGTGCCATAATAATTATCTACAAGGCATCTGTAGCCGAAACTAATGGCGGCAGATAAACTTGTGTCTCACATAAAGACTAATACTCTCAAAATAATTAGTTATTAATTGACTACATTTCTTACTAGCTAAAATCATGACTCTCTCCTCTCTCTTTCTCCCCCCCCCTCTCTCTATATATATATGGATTATAGTTTTTTGGTATTATATTATAAAAAATAAAACTATATTTTATACCCTTGTATCTATTTGTATGTAAATTTTACTCACACTATATTATTTTTAAATTTTAAACAAATGGACTCTCTACTATTCCTTAAAAACATTCTTATAATATTTATATTTCACTAGTGTTTTTTATAAAAGTAAAATTGTAAATTTTCAGTAACGTATTTAAATGTTAGAGCATCGGTATTTTTCATGCGGAATCTCGCAAAAGATACATTATATATTTTTTTTATTATAAATTACTTTGCATTCTGACATTAATTTCTCCTTATTTATTATATATATATATATATATATATATATATATATATATATATATATATGTACACACACACATTTGTATTATGGATTATATTCCCAATAATGTTTATCTATATTTGAGATTTGAAATGAATTGGAAAATAATACTTTTGTGAACAGTATTCATAATTCGTCGTTCCACTTAGTTGTAATGTTTGGATGATATTAAATTGCATATAAAGCAAACGAAATATCATGTCAAATTGAAAAAGAAAATACATATATTATTTGTAACATGAAAATATACAACAAATACCATACATCAAATATTTTTGCTCCAGCGAAGAGAAACTTCGAAAACACATTGTACAAGAGACCGAATCGTAGAAGTTTTCTGTGCGCATTTTTCAATCAAACTGAATCGAAAGAAATCATGTTTCTGGTAGTTTTTTTTTCTCGCACACGATGCTATACGAAATGAACATGTATGACACACACACGTACGCATGTATATATATATATATATATATATGTGCATGTGTGTGTGTGTACACACACACACATGCACAGTTACACAAGATGTTTTATATGAACATGAACGAATGTATGGCAATGAATAAATTGGGACGACGGGTATCAGTGCGATACTACGAGACGTAGCGGTGGCATAAGTGACACAAGATTGCGCCCGAGGATTTGATTTGGTCGTAATCCACCACGTCCGCGCCTGCGATCATTAATCTTAGTGAGAGTTGACATGTAAGGGGACTAAATCTGTACCGGACAAGTTTATTTCGCAAAGCTCTGTATGACGTGAAATAATGACCGACTATGGCGACGTCACACCGCCACCACCGGGTTTTGTAACTATCCACCAATTGAAAACGACGGAACGTATTATTTGTTGAAATGAAATTACTTTTCACAAGACGGTTCACAAGTTTGTTCGTGCGCTCGCACAGCCGAGCTTACTTTGTTAATTGTGTGGTTTTTCCTCGCCGGAATGTGACACGGAATCGTTTTGTACGAGCAGTTTGTTCTATGATTGTTTTTCAACTATTTTTTTATGTAGAAAACTGATAGTGACATAGACGTATTAAATTAATTATTTTTTTTTATTAGAATTCTTGAAAGTTCTTGTTGGATTTATGTATACATTACGTTATTACTTTTTATGTAGTAAAAAATTGATTCAACCTCGACAAAAACTTCTTCATAACGTAGATAATTTTTATTTAAATTACAATGCGCGAATCGAGAAAGATTTTTTTCGTTTCACTTTTTTACTTTATTTTACCTCTAATTAATGTTATCCATTAATGTTTAAACATTTAATTAACTCTTTTTCCTAAAAACACACAATTCGGTAAATGGAGTTTGTATTTTGTTATTTTTAGTACGAATTGCTACTTTTAAAACAAAGTTACTTTTACCATTAAAAAAAAACATTTATGTTAAAATTTTTGTTGTATTTTATGTAAATATATATATATATATATATATATATATATATATATATATATATATATTTAATATCGTTACTTTAAATGATACATTTTATTTTATCATATGATAGTACTATCCTCATAGTTATTTATTTAATGAAGGCATTCGACTCAATATTTTATTATAAAACTTGAATTTGTTTTCAGTAATTATTTCCTAATAATTATTGTTTAGGTGGTGGTTAGTGTATTCTAAATTTAAATTTCTTATATATGCTTTATTATTTATAAAACATACTTTTTATAAAAGAAATGTTTAGTATTTTCAATTATTCGGTAATTAATGGAAACATTTAAAAAAATGTCTGTTTTGTGAAGACATCATAAAACAACTTTATAAATGTGTTCCTAGACAATAGTAGGAAAAGCCGAGAGAATTTCTTTCAGCTTAGAAGTCTTCTGCGATTTTTTCTAACAGTTCTATATTGGATAATTAAAAAGTATTTTTTAATAAATAATTATTTTTTTTACAGTTTTTATACTATTTTTTATGAGAAAAATACAAATTGATATACTCGCAATTATTTAAATATTATTGTATTGTAATTATTATAATTATTATTCTGATCTTCATTCCTTCAATTATATATATATATATAAAATTTGAATGTACATGACAACAGCTTTTAAGTAAAATCAATTTTAATGATACACATTGTTAACAATACGTCACTCAAGATAAATCACTGTTCAAATATTTAACTTAAAGTTTTAATGTCATCTACATATACTCTTGTGGTGTCTTACTACTCATACGCAATAAACATGTAAATAATGTACCTTAACATAATTATTTGTGTGTATTCAACAAGAATTAGATACGTTTATTTAATTTATTGTTATTCACATGTAATTAAGTATTAAAATGAAATACAGTATTAATAAAAATAAATTTGCTAGTAATTAATAAGTTGACTTGGGAATTCTTACGTATCTTCTAATTCATAAAGTAGATTTAAATAAAGCATAGAAGTGGAATATGATTTTTTTTAGTATGAAATGTACTTTTGACATTTTTCTGTAGAAATTAATATAAATATTTATTATGAATATTTATTATAAAGGTTTTTTTTTTAGTTTTGTATTACACCATATAAGATTTCTTTATATTTTTATATACATTTTAATTGCTTAAATTATTTCACAGACCATTTACAGCGGCAAAAATAATACTGAAATCTTAATAATTATTATATGTATTACCGAATTTTCAATATATTATTTGTTCTTAATATATGATGAAAAAAATAAAAATACTAACTTATTTGACACATATTTCTATTAAGTTGGTAGGAAAATAATTACAATTTTTTTCTGAATTCTAACTTTAAGTTTTTTGAATAAAAGTGGGATTTTTTATTGTGTTTATGTTAATATCATGTTAAAATACATTTTCGGTGTGTATTTTATAACATCGATTTTAGTTTTATTGTTAATTTTGCTTCAAATTAGGCTGTTGAATTAAATGGAAAAGAAGCAAATAAGAGCAAAACTTTAATGAGTTCATAACAATTGGTAAAGGAGCAGAAACTGCTCGTTAACTAAATGATGTTTTTGATGTGGGTACTGTTAAAGAAAGTACGGTACGATTGTGGTTCCAAAAATTTCGTTACTCACTATAATAAATAAATTTGTAATTAATTGGCAAAAATGTATCGATTCTAATGGTACTTGTTTTGATTATTAAAGTTAATTATTAGCTGATAAAAATGTATATGAATTTGAAGGTTATAAACCGAAATTTTTCTACCAACGTAATAAGAATAATAATAAGTTTTTTATATGACATGTATAATAGTTTATATATATATATATATATATATATATATATATATATTAATATTTTCATAATTTCAACTATTTCTTTTAACCGTGATTTAAAACATATTATACAGGCATTTTTAAATATTATTTAGAAAAATATTTTTTTATTTATGTAGTGTATAAAATCTCATGATTTTAGAACTGTACGTGACTTAAAATGTGTAACCGAGCGTATAAATTTTCTATTTAGAATATTGAACTTACAATTTTAAATAGAACAGGAATCATATTATAAACCATTACACACAACATTTATATCCAATGAAGGAAAAAACTGTCAAAGGTTCATTCATGATGTTCGTTCGAGCAAATATGAATCATATAGTGGAATTTAACGAACAAATTCACAATGTTTAAGTTTCTTTTGAGTGGATATAATTTTTATTTTCAAAAGATTTTTTTTTTGCTATAGAAAAATTCATAATTTAAGTGTATCTGTTGTATATTATAGAAGTATTAGTATTTTATGTACTTACTTAAAATGAATACCAGTTTTTTTCAATTAAAATGTTCAAAAGTAAGATATACGATTAAATATGTAATAGTATATTTTCTATTCTGTATTAATATGATTATATTTTCTTATGTGTGTTGTTGGAATTGTAAAAGTGTGTGTGTTCTATTGTGTGGCGTTTCAAATATTTGTTAAAATCAAACTTAAACTACTCTCCGCCGCACACATTATGGAATCAATGCAATACCATCGCGCAATGGCACTAACCCGAACAAAAAATGCAATGTATTTCAGTTACGTACGAATTCAATGTTGAGGTAACAGCTGTGCAAACACATTCCCGTTCGACCGCGCCTGCAAATGCGGTGTGCAAAGATGCTTTCTTTTGCCGTTTCGAAATCATAAACTCAGCACACAATATTTTACAACTCAAAGCTGCAACTTTCAGCAAAATAACGAACTATACATGCATTTATACGTACATATACATACATAATGTATATATATATATAATATGTGTGTAGGTGTCGAAGTAAAAATCCCATTGTGTATATTTACATCATTTCGTTGATATGTTTTCTTTTAAATTCCTTTTTTCTCTCAACATTTAAAATGTTTTAAAAGAGAAAGAAATACTTTTATGCACAAACATAATTACATTTATGCGGATGAAAATTCTGCAAGACTTCATTAAAAAAATAAGTAGTGATAAAAAAAGTAATAAATTTCAAGTTACTTTCATCAAATAGTATGTTGATACTATTACGACAATAGTATATGTAATGACATTCTTAATTATTTGTAGAATGTTTTATTAAATTTGAAATGATTAAATCTAACATATTTTGAGTTATTTTTGTAACGCTTTATAACTATTGTTTACTATTATTTAACTGAATATTATTAATAATCGAATGTTTATATTTTGTATAATATACCAATATTATTAAATTCATGAAAGTGTCATCAAATATATAATATTTTGGTAAAAGTGTATTGAATGTATACAATGTTTAAATTTAGAAATGAAGTATTTGCTATATAATAATATAGTTAATTGTTTCTTTTAAATTGCCTTTTGTATAAGATTTTTATAACTTAATGTAGACATTTGTAAGATCAATTTTATTTTTAATATTTGCTTAATTCAGCAGATACAATTTAGTTACCCCTTCTCGTTTTTAAAAATATCTATTTAAATCTGTCATTTCTGATTTTAATTAATTCTGCATACAATTTTTCTTAAGTCTATTTATTTAGAAAAATACTTATATTTTGTAATAAAAATCAATTGAATGGATTTTATTAGGTTTCTAGGGTTTTCTAGGTTCTTAGGTTATTAGGTGTCTAGTGATAGTCAATTTGACTATCGTAACCAAATGGTGATTAAATACACTAGAAAATTTCTAAACATGGTAAGGCACATCTAGACGTAGTGAATAATAATCAGGTATATTTAAATTAACTAATCTAGCTAGGTTTACCCAGTTGTATGAGCAGTATGGAACGTCTAGGAATGGCCTGGCATGAGCAAAGACGATTTTAACAAGATTGCTTATTTAGATTAGATTTAGTCCGATTCGAACAGGAAATACCAGTCTATTTATTTTGTTAGGCACGATTTGGCAGTCAGATATGCCTACCATATATTTAAACCATTAGTAACTAAGGGCAGAAACGTTCAAATAATTATAGCCAGGCATAATTAGGCATGATCGGATATGGATTGAAATATTATTTATAAATATACAAGATGATAATTAAAGAGAATTATTAATTAAAAAATTGTCATATTACATTACATGTAGTTATTAAAATTCACTCTCATTTGCTAATATAACAAATTAAATTTATTTATAAATTATGTATAAAATATCATTTATTATTAAAATGAAATGTAAATTTTTTTTTGAAACTAATTGAAATTTTAATTTATGTGTTCGATTATTTGATATGTTGAAATGTTGATAATGAATGGTAACAATATTAATTAAAATTTTCATAACGCACTTTCTTAAAGTGTTATACAAAAGCGATTAATTTAAAAAAGAGATTTAGGGCTGTGATATGTACTTTTTATTTATTCTTTAAATATTTTTTATGTATCTGCTGTCAAATGCGAATTGTATTTAGTATTGATTTTGTAAATTTACATAAGAATATTAATAGGTAATATTGTGTTTTTTTTAAACTATTCATTTCGATTTAATTAAAATTGGTTAAACTTTTTAATATACATTGTAGACGGAAAAATAATGAAATTAATATATTCTGTTTAATAGATATTCTTTTTTAAAAAAGTTTAGTAAATAAAATACTTGGATATTCAATCATTTTTGTAGTTAAAAAATAATCAGTTTTGTTGAATAATTTGATTTTTCATTCAATTTTTTACGTTTTAAAATTTTTCTGATTTTTTTTGCAAGGAAAATATTATGCTCTTCAATATGCTGTGATTGAAATCCAGTATTTTTTTTTTAAAAAAAATATGTTAATTGAATGACAAAAGAATTAATGCGTTTTAATTAAATATTAGAATAAAATAAATAATATAGTTACATAAAAATTTGAAATTATAAAATAGTTTCTTTTATTATTAGAAATATTTTCGGTTTTTATAATAGTAGACATATACAAAATTAAATTTAAATGTTAATTAATAACGATAGTTGTAAAAGTAGCTTTTTGTTGGTATTTTATTTTTATTTTCTTTCGATTGATTAAATATCCTTGTGATATTTCGTTATAAATTAAATTATAACGGGTTGATGAAAAAGTAATTGCGTTTTTTTCTATGTAAATGAAAGGTGAGAAACATATTTTTTAGAGAAACATAAACTTTATTAAATAATATATTGTTCATTTTGTTCGAGTACCTTTCTGCTATCTTTCAGGCTACTTCATGATTCCGTGTTCAAAAAAGTTCTTATCTTTTTCGGTAAAAAAATAGTTCCAAGAACGATCTAATATCTTGATCAGCAGTGAAAGTTTTATCATTAACTGTGTTTTGCAAAGAACGAAAAAAATGGTAATCTGATGGTGTTAGGTTTGGTGAATATAGTGGATGTGGTAACACATCCCATCCAAGTTGCAACAATTTTTGACTAGAAAAAAACTATTAGAAAAATACGCAATTACTTTTTGACCAACCCAATAAGTTCTTTCTCAAATTTTAAACGTTTTTATGATCGAATTATTTACTTTTATTTGCTACTAAAGAGAAATTGTTTGGTTTGTAATTGCCTTTACATTCTGCTGTACTTTTATTTCAGATCCAATTCATATTTGATAGGTGAAAACTTTTTACGTGTATACATTTTTGAACAAATTAGTATTTTTTTTTTATTTGCTATACACAAAATATTTATTTGAAACGCTGTAAGATTAAAAGTAAATAAATGTTTCGCGAAGTGACAAAACAATATTCAGAATATAACGTATTTACAAAACTGTGCAGCCTTGCCTGAATTCAACATTTACGTTTCAGCGCCCTATAAAGTTCAGTAAACGAAAGAAAGAAATCTAATTACGATTTTTTAATTACGTTTTTTGCCGCCGGCGGTAGCAATGAGGCCGTCCAGCCGCTACGTTTGTACATAGCACACTGTGTGCTCTGAAAGTGTACTCTTTTTTGTTATTTTTCATCCTATTGTTTCATTTGAACATCGGCGTTACACGTTTTATGAAAAAATATATTTTTAAAAAATCCGCTTACTGATTTTAATTAATTCTTGCAAATTGGATGATTTATATAAATAAGTTATGTTAAATTACACAAAGTTGTTCAATTGGGCTCAGGACTATTTTGTTTTCTAAAACATTCTGATAAATGTGTACACAGATTCCAGACACACACATTCCAGACACACACATTTCACATATACACACACACACATATAATATACATATATACAAACACTATTGTTAACAATTCAACGACATTGTTTCGAATTATTTTTCAGCACAAATAAAAAAACGTTTCTCAAATAGTTGTAATCACCTGTAGAGATTCTGTTCTGATGTTTAAAATATCAAATATAAATTTATCTTTTTTAAGACTATATTAGAATGTTTATTAGTGTAAATATTTTTGATTTTTTTACTGTAAATTTTTATTCCTGTGAATATTTATGACTGTATTAAAATTTCGTAAAAGTAAATAAAAGGTACACGGTTAGACAGTATTTAATCTAAGAATGAATTCTGTATTACAATTTTAAACTATTAACTGTGTACATGTTTATACTTTTTAATGTAGACTTTCTTAGGTAAAAAAGTAATTACATTTTGTTTGTTAATAAAATATATTTATAATTAAACTGTAAACTCCACTCAAACTTTATAATATATTTTAATTAAAACCGTGTAAAAATCTGTCAATTGCGAACTATTATATTTTTCTGCAACATATATTGTGTCGTTTTTATAGCTACTCTTACCTAGATTTTCGAATTAAATATTGTTGAAATGTGTACATACATATATATATATATATATATATATATATATATATATATATATATATATATATAAATATAAAGTTTATACATATTATATATTTTATACATATTATATTCACTTAAATAATTTTATTTAGAATTAATATTAAATAAATGTCAGTATACGAAAGCAGATGTTTTTTAAAAAAAAATGGATCAAATAACATTAAATAACGAATTATTGTGTGTGTAGAATTTCATTGTACGAAACCATACATCTTTTTTCGGCTTTATGTAAGAAGTTTTTAAAGAAAGAAACACTTAGAAACGTTATGTATAAACTGTGATAAAATACACATCAATTTTCATTTAAATTTAAAATGTCATGTTTCTATATTTAATATAAACTTAAATTTTTGCAGCTTATTCAGAAAAAGAATTTTTCGTGTAAAATATACTTTATTGTTTAGTTACGTTATAATTCATTTTTATTTGTCTACTTTCTAGCACAGTCTCGTAAGCATCATGACACCTTATTATTTTTCATTACAACAAAACTATGAAAACCTTTATACAGTCTAGATACACTCGCCACTCTGTTGAAATAAATGAAGTATATCTTGCAATGAAAACTTTTATATTGTTACTAAGCAAACATAATTCTGAAATTTATGCTATTTCTAGTCTTATTTATTCAACTTATATTTGAATTGTAGATCAAATAGCTGCCAACTAGTTTTTATTTGGTCTGATTTTCTTCTGATATGAATATATAGTAAATATTATTATTATATGAAGCATTCTGAAGTTTATTTTTCGAAACAATATATATATATATATATATATATATATATATATATATGCTATATATATGCAATAAAATAATTCGTTTTGTGTTTAGAATAGTTTAGTATTTTAATAGTTGCAATTTTGAAAAGTGATTTTTCACTATTATTTTTCTATTTATTTTTTATAAATATCTGATTTATGGCTAATTGATAAAATAATTGATTTTAGAATACATTTGTATACTTCTCGTATTTTATATTTGTATATTATTGCGTTTTTTCAAGTGTTAAGTACAAATATATAACATATCAAATTGCTAAAAAAATAAAATTGTACTTTTTATACTCTTTAATTATAAAAAAAGAAATTAATTTATAAAAGTGTAAATAAATAATATAGTCGATCTGTCAAATATCCTCTTTATGACAGAAATTCATTAAATATTTATTTTGGGGACATTCTGTACGTATCACTGCAGGTTTTGAATCCACTAGAAATATCATATCGAAATATCATTCAGTGACAATTCGAGTAGGGTTGTTGATTGTTTGTTTTCACTACCCTAGTTATTAATCTATTTTTAATTTGACAATAATTGCGTAGATCTAAAATCAATGGATTTATGTCATCTATTTTTAATTTTCTAAAGTAAAATATGTCATGGTATAACTTTGAAATAATCATCTCTGTGCAAATGTTACATTTTTTATTATGAACTGAAATATGGATTGTTATGTATGCGATTAGAAGCGATTTTATAAATGTAATTTAATTTTACTTCATAAATATTTTCAACCATATTTTTATTTAACCTCATTTCTCTTATTTACATATAAATTTACGATTTTTATACCTTATTGTCTTAATACAAACTAATTAAAAAAGTAATTCAGGTAACCAGGAACACTTTTTTTATAACACTTATGTAAATAAATGTATTAACTACAAATATCTTTGTATATATATATATATGTATATATATATATATATATATACATATGAATAAGACGTGTTTCTCTAATGTTTATAAAATAAAAAATCATTTGTAACGAAAAGAATAAAGTATATAGTGTTATAACAAATTAAAAGTTTTGTAGTGTAGTTAAGGTAGTCATTGGTTATTGTTTTTCAATTATTTATTATATTCAATCAACGATTTTTATTGAAATATAAATTATAAGTTATAAATTAATATTAGTACATAAAAATTCCAAAATTTAATTTAGGACGAGTACAAGAATACTAAAAATATTTAATACTGAATTTTTATCATCAGCATCGAATGAATTTATTGCAAATTTATATATATATATATATATATATATATATATATATATATATATGTGTGTGTGTGTGTGTGAATGTGTGTGCTCATATACATACGTACATACCTGTGTGTATGCGTGTGGATTTTCTTCACTGATCCAAAAATGTAACCGTACAACTTTGACAAAAGAAACACTACGTCTTGTTATAAAATATTAGAGTTCAAAGCACCTAAAATGTAAATGTCATATTTAAAAGTCACATTTAAAATGGATTGCAATGCCATTGGTGGAGCCAGTGCAGTATTTGTTTAGTGATAGTATTTCTGTCGGAAATTTAAAACTACATCAGATAACATTTTTGACGTTAGATATTTTATGTGTCTTGGTTTTTATGCCGCCATTGTATAAATTAATATTGTTGAAAAAAAAATACACTTATATTTACATAAGTTACAGATTGCTCACTATGTGGTCAGTTTTACATTCATCACTACTGAATTTCAGCTTGAACTTTAAAAAGTAACAATACTGTATCAAGTCTTGAACTACGTTTGATATTATTATTTTATTTTTTGTACGAGTATACACACTGTTTTCTTGTACAATAGGTTACAGTTACTCTGTAGTAAACACAAATGTACACATATATCTCGTATCTTTGAAATATTATGAAATAGCCTTGTCGCAATTATTTTGCGCTCCATTCATCAAATAATAATCTATTTTACGTTGGCGGACAGTTGTGACGGATTCAAGGTGGGCTGCGACTGGGCGCGTGCCACATTCAGCCCGGATGGCCAATACATAGCCGTAGGTTCAGCTGATGGCAGCGTTTATATCTGGAATGTTCGTTCAAATAAAATCGAGACCATCCTTAAAAACCATACGTAAGTTGCGCAGCATTTATTTGGTTGTATTCCACTAATTTAGTTTAGAATCTGCACATGCTTTACTTCACATGTCATTTTCTTATTCCACTTACTTACAAAGTATTAAAAAAATAATTCTCATAAACATTTATTTTATTTTAATTATTTAAGTTGTATTGAATAAAGTAGTTGTTATAAGTTGCTATAAGTTGCTATTTAATTCTATTTGTAATATTTTTTTCTTGAACATCTTTTCTTATCTTATAGAACTATACTAATTATTTTAATGCAGAATTAATATAATCATAAAAATTCTAATTTCATCTGGATTAATTATTAGTATCATTTTATAATCATTAGTTCTTAACTTAATAAAAAAATATATTCAACCTAATTTATAACATTCCTGAAAATAAATGAAGGATGTTTGATTGAACTTCGGTTGATTTTGTTTTGCCTCCATTTTTATTTGTTGTGTAGATGTCAGTTGTAATTGAACAGTAGTGTAGTTCAAACACAGACAAATTATGAAGAGTTTAACGCTGCAAAAGAGTGGAGTAATAAGATGTTACAGTTCAGTATTCAAGGCTCCATTTTTTCTGAAAATTTAATCATGAGTGACGAAGCTCATTTCGACATGCGCGGATATTTAAATAAACAAATAGTCGTTATTGGTGGTCGGAAACACCAAGACTGACCCATGAACGACCTCTTCACTCTCGAATAGTGACTGTTTAGTGTGTAATTTTGGCTGGTGGCATCATTAGATTATTTTTTTTTGAAGATGATAATGAAAATGTTGTTACTGTCACTGATGAATGATATCTTGCGATGCTGCAACACTTCTTTGTGTATGAAATTAATGAACAGGTTAGGTCTACAACACATGTGGTTTCAACAGAACGGTGCAACATCGCAGATAACTTATGCTAGGGGATGCATGCGCGATGCATTTCCTGGCCAAACAATTTTAAAATTTGGTCACATTGATTGACCACCACGTTTGCCTGATTTGACAGCGCCAGCTTTTTTCTTTAATACTACTTAAATGAAAGGGTCTACGCTAACAGACCACTAATAATACAGCACCTTAAAGATAAAATTCAATAAGAAATCGCTCAAATAACACCAGAAATATGTGGAAAACTCATGAAAAATGTGATTGAAAGAGAACGTATTTGTAGTAAGGCGAGAGGTGATTTGGTTTAGACGGTCAGAGACCATTTGGTCGATATCATTTTTCATACCTAATGCCACGAGTTAAATAAACGGTCCATAAAAAAATAATTAGGTGTTTTATTTAAAAATTATTAAAATGAAAGTCAGCCGAAGTTTATTCAAATATCCTGTAAAAATGAAAATTACATTTCAAAAGTAATTATTGAATTACATATATATATATATGAAGTTAATGATCAATTTGAAATATTTATCAATATTATTTGATAAGAAGAATCATTTTTTTAAAAACTTTAAAATCTTTTTTATATGAAATTGTATATTATAAATACAAGGTAAAAATATATTCATTTCAATAGATTGAAAATTAATTCTGCATTATTGATATATTGGTAACTTTTTTTATTTGTATTTTAAAGCATTAACAAAACTATTGCAAATATTCAAATCGACCACAATTAAAAAAAAATATGTTGTGTAATAATTTGATTGCTAAATACGAACAATTAATAACATACGATTTTAAGCGTGACTTTTTTTTAAAAAAAAACAAATAAATAATTTAATAATAATAATAATCTATATCATTTTGCATATATATATATATATGTAATGATAATAATTAATAAGAATAATTTATTAATAAGAAAATAATTTCATATTTTTTTCAAAGATATTAAAAAGTACGAATAAAATAGATAAAATCAATATATACATGTGTTAGAAATGTCTGGAAACAAGAAAATAATAGTTGGTGTATATGTTCATGAAAAATTACATTTGACATTTTTGTATATTGATCTGTGGAAAATACTCATCCGATTTCCTTAACAAAAATGCAAGCATTCGGAGTGGTGCCAATCAAATGCGAACATGCATGTGATCAGTCAATTTTTTCAGTGAATCAGTAATTGGTGAAACTGCGGAAAACTAAATTCAACATGTTAGAGAATAAAATGATACCAACACTGATTTTAATTGGAAATCGAGCAAAACGATTCATCAGAGATGGTATTCAACACTCATTTTCCTATGTTATTTTACAATTGTTTAAATAATATCTTTTTTAGCCGATGTATATATATATATATATCAAGAACAGAACAATTTAATGAACCTCAATGTCTCTTTGCTTAAATCCTTTTGTTGTTTTTTTAATCAGAACTTCCTTAAAGAACGAATTTATTCTTTTAATATCCCAAACTTGAAGTATAACAAGAGCGAATGACTATCACTTGTCACAATATTAATTCCTATTTGCTACGTCGTGTATAAAGAAATACGGTATTTCGCTTACAAACGTTTCTTGAGGTTGACAAAAAATCATAATCAGCATATTATTTGAAAATGTATGCATCATATTATTTAAAAAAAATATTGTGTATTCTAAAGATTTTCATGTACATTTACGCATATATATATATATATATATATATATATATATATATATATATATATATATATATTATTAATATTTTTTACGCATATGATAAAAGGAAAACAATATCTAAATATATTTTAAATTGTTAAAAGTAAAAACTATTTAAAAAAATGAATTAAAGAACCAATTTAAACATATGTCATTAAAATGTGTGCTCAGAATTTGAAAGAAAAGTTTAATCCCATATTCTGTTATTTTTACTCTTAAAAATATGTTTCTCCTTTTTCTAAGGAGCAAAATTAAAAAGATTTCCCTCATGGAATAAACTTTCGATAAATAATATTCTTAACTTTAATGGTGCAGTATAAATTTTCGAGGTTGATGGTTTATTAAAAACTAGAGAACAAATGATTTTCAGTTTTTGAATCAAATAAATGACTAGATAAATAACGAGATCTGATCATTTAATTCGCGGAATGGTACTCTATTTGTTAAATATCACTAGAGAAGCTTTATTTGGTTTTAACTTTGGATTGACTTACGTAGTGCCTGCTCATTATTCCGTGTCTAGTGTCTGAGGCAACACTTGTGGCGTCAGTATACACATTTTTATCGTTGTGCCATAGATTATTTACAGTAAGAGAATTGTAATATCGTGTGTTATTGTGTATGAGGCATGATTTAAGTGCTTTAGAAACACTTAAGAAATGAGTGAAACTTACGGTGATAAGTATCTGAAGAAAACTGTACATCATGAAAAGTACAGGTTTTCAGGGCTTTAAGCCCCACGGAACTGTCTGAACATGCCAGGTACAGTTTACCACAAGATAACACCCATCAAATGTCTAAAAAAATATTATTATAGTATTCAAATGGCACAATCAAGGACGAAAATCGGTCGCAGTTTGATCTAATATCAAATCATTCGACATCTTCCGAAACACTTAAACAAATTTCACGAGCACATGAAATCTTGGATGAAGACAGACGAATTACACTTGGACAGATGACTTAAAGAATTAATATTTTCTATGAAAGTTCACACAAAATTGCCATGTGTCTCGGATTTGTGCTCTTTGGATTTCATACAGTTTCTTACCAGAACAGAAACAGTAATGTGTTGATCTATGAAATTGCGAATCTGGAATAATTTGAGAGGAAAGGACCGACCTGTTTGAACTATATAGTTACCCGAAATGAGACATAACTTTATTATTATGATCCTGAAACGAAACAACAGTCGAGTGAGTGGATAAATTCTAACTTCCAAGGACCAAAAAAATCAAACAGTTGGATCTACCGATAAACAAACGACTCTGTTTTTTTTTGTTGACGTGAAAGGTAGTATTTTGATTCATTTCATGCTACATGGAAAAATAATGAACAAAAAAGGCTATGTCATAGTTTTTAATGAGGCGTTTCTCTGCGAAAACGTCCGGAACATCGTGAAGAAACATGGATTCCTCATTTTGATAACACCCCACGCAGTCGATCTTGTGTAATTTTTGATTAAAAAATTAGAGCAGAAGTCTTACCACATTCTTCGTATTCACCAGACCTGGAACTTTGTGATTTTTTTCTTGTTTTCATTACTCAAAAAAATTCTAAATGCAAGATGAATTTCGGTCTAATGAAGAGCTTTCCAAAACCACAACGGACGTTTTCGTAACATAATTAATCACGGATTTCAGAGAGCTTATGACGCGTGGATAACAGGGACAAAAGTGCATGCACTTCAAAGGGGAACATTTTGAAAAGAAAAAAACTGTCACATAATTTTTAAATTTTTTTGAGTTCATTATGCGAATTAAATCATCAGCACTTGTGGTTTCAATATAGAATGTATTTTGAAAAGTATGATTAATTATAAATTATACAAAAATATTTTACTACATAGTTGCATACTACATACTGCAAGTAAAATAGTTGTCGATGCACTTCTTAAACCCTAATTAACAATAATCAAGTAAATCTATATCACATGTATGTGCTGTAATGATTTTTATTTTAAGTTTAAAAAAAATATATAATTTTATGAATTTATTTAGTAAGTCGGAATATATGATATTAAAATAATATTTATTTATTCGTAAACTCAAATATAAAAATGTATATATATATATATATATATGTTTATGTATATACGTATCTAATAAATATTTTGTTGTTAATAGTTTCATTAATATTTTGAACAAAATTTACATGTGAAAGCTAAAGTTTTAATTGAATCGACCTCTAATTAAAGTTTTTCTTTTCATCATTTCAGTCCGTAGTACAATATTATAGAGAAATATATTTTTGATTGGCTTATTTTAATTATTTTCAAGAATTTTTAATTTTTATACATTAATTATTTCAGTATACTCGTTTTCATTTCTCTAAGTTAAATTTTATGTTTTTTTTTTTTTTATTTTGTAAAAAAAGAAGTAAAAATACACTATATATATATATATATATACTACTTCATAAAATAACTTGTATCGGGTAAACGTTAAACCTGTTTTTTGTCAAAATAAATATAAAAATATTAAAAATAATAAAAAAACTGAAGCTATTAAAAAAATCAGATTTTTTATTTCTATTAGGTAGATACAAACGGTCATTAAATATGTGTTATATATAGAAACTTATTACAGTATAGCGGCAATTAATATTCGAATGTAATTTATTTAAAGTAAAGTATTATTGGCGTGAACAGTTTAACTTTTTCAAGTAACTAAATACTATAAATAGCGTTTTAGTATTAATAAATTATTTGAAATCTAATTAAGCAAAAATATAAAATATTGATTTTAAAAAAGTCATTAATGTTTTAGTAGATTCAATTTATTGTTAATATCAATAGTTAGTAATGCATGAACATACTTGCATCACAGGCTTCATTAATTTTTAATTGACAAATCAGTTATTGTGCTTTTCCATTGCATCCATTAGCTTGTGCTTCTATTTTTTTTTTGCATGTGGTAAAATAGGTCATCATCTGCCGTGTTCTTCAGGTCGGCAGTAACAGCTGTCGCATGGCATCCATATGGAACATACCTTGCGTCTGTGGATCGTTCCAAGAAAGCCGTTATATGGGGTGATGTCTAGCCTAATAATATTTTTTTATTTGGTAACTATCGATACCGCCGTACATCGTTCATCAGTTTTAGGATATTACCGAAAATTATAATGAATTTACGTTATTTTCATAAAACTCTATTCGATAGAATAAAGATAAATATTATTTTCAAAAGTCTCATCTTTCAATCGTTAATATTAAATATATACATCGAGAATTTTATTTAATTTTGACAATAACAAAAGAGAATTTGATAATTTAAAATATGCTGTTTCAGATTAAGTAAGTATAAACTATAATGAAGAGCATGTAGTGGATATTATTAAACCGTTTTTTGAATCAATTTCAGTATTAATTGTCGCTTTTTGAATTTGTCATAAATATATAAATTTAATTATTTATTAAACAGAACATCAACTATTGTACTTTTATCGAAAATTGAAAATATTACAATTTTGAGGTCCAGAGACCTTCCTAAAATGAAATTATTAAAAATTTCTGTAACAGCAACATTCAACACAATACGATATTTATATTTCTGGACATTTTTGATTTTTTTATAGTAGTTTTGTAGTAATATGTGTAGATAATATGTTAATTTGTTTGTAAACTACATGTAAAATCGTTTCAATTGTTAATTTATTTGTAAATTTATAATTTTTAAACATTTCGTTCAGTACGTCAAGTATTAAGTTAAATAGTCATAAATACGATATACTTTGTTTTATATATATATATATATATATATATATATATATATATATATATATATATATTTGAATATATTATTTGACATTTAGATGCCGATTACCTTTATGTACAAAAATTTTGATATAATATATTTGCTCAATAAAAAAATGTGATATTAAAGATTCTGAAATTTTTATTAATTTTTATACTATAAATTTGTGCGCAGATAATAATATTAAAGTTTAGTTAGCGATTTTGAGTATGAAAATTTACCATTTTAAGTATAGAGTTGATTTAAATTTCTAAGTATTTCTATATTATTTGCTTATGTTATTCATCAACGTTCCTTAATATTTCAAAACATTTATAAATAAAAAAAATCCTTCTTTACATAAAACACAAGAAAACATTTTAAATATTAACATGCTGAATAAAAAAACTTACTAACATAAGAAATAGCATATTTTTTCTTTAAAATATTTTGTAAAATTGTATAAACGTATTTTATTTATATTGTATGTATGTGTATATATATATATATATATATATATATATATATATATATATATATATATATATATATATATATGCATTTGTATTAAACGAAATATTTGTATAAAGTTATTTTTGAAAAAGTTCTGGAATGAAAATAGATTTGAAATAAATCTTTTATTTATATTTATCTGTTTGTAATCAATTTTGACTGGATATTTTAAGTGGTGATTTTAGCTTTAACTAAGTGTATCCAGAGTTACTTTTGAATTATTGTAAAATAACAATGCACATTACTACATCACAATATGTCATTAAATTATATATTGTTTTATATTTTAAGAATATTTTGTTGTTACATTTGTTTTTTCATGCTGTATCTATAAATAATGAAAGTTGATTCGTGCCACCATATAACTAGATTTTATTAATTTCTTTTGTAAATAATTACTCGAAATTGTGTGTTCGAAAATATATGAAAGCCAGCTTTAAATGTTGTTATAAATATTTAAGAAATTTCTTATACTAAAAGAGGCTTAAAATATTTGCAGATGTATTTTCCATTTTTTATATCATGATTTTAATGAAATACTCATGACAAGTTCTTCAATTGTCATTAAAAAAACTACTTCACGACTATTTTAATAAGAAGTTATTTGGTCCTATATATTTTTAAAAACTTTGAATAATACTTGAATTGAACTTGTATTTTGTAACATTTTAAGTCAGGAATTCGTGAGAAACACTAAAATAATTTTTCAGTCAACATATATATACACATATATATATATATATATATATATATATATATATATATATATATATATATGTATATATATATAATATCGAACACACATTACTGCTTATATGCATATATATATATATATATATATATATATATATATATATATATATATATGTATATATGTATACGTGTGTGTGTGTGTGTATGATATAGTTGGATCTTCCGTCAAAATATTTATACGACTTTATATGCACACACAACAATAGGAATGTTATTATGTAATTATGAAATAATTCTCTATATTTGTACAAAAGTCTATATTTGTCTACTTGAACTATTTGTAAGTTGGAAAATAAAACAATAACACGAATTGGAACATTTTATAAATCTTTCAAAAATTAATAATTCCAAAGTACCAAAGTAGCCTTATACGACAAAAAATATTGGTAATTTATTCTATATAAAGGTGGTTTGTGTATATTTCCAGTAAATATTTGCAAAAAAAAACAACTCTTAATGATATTGAAACATGGAACCACAACACTGAAAATTAAATGATATTATAATGTATTATAAAGAAATCAATTTGTAATTATATAAATAAACGCTTTATCGTATGGTTATTATAAATATGCATGTTTCAATTACTATGTAGTAATTTAATATTTTCATATGTAATATAATTTGCAATGGAATAAATTGTTATTTTTTAAAAACAGTATCATTGTTTACTTACTTTTATATTGAACATACATCAATAAAATTGATTTTCATTAAAAAAAAGCTGTTCCGATATATTTCTAAGAATTATTCTTTGTATTTAGATCAGCATTAGTAATATTAAGTTTTATTTATGTTATATTAAAATAAATAATCTACTATTTGTTTTAATTTGATTTAGTATATAAAAAGTGTATATGTATATATATATATATATATATATATATATATATATATATATGTATATATATATATATATATATATATATATATATATATATATATAGATAGATAGTTTATATATATTTTGTTTATTTACATGCAATACTTTTTTAGAGACGTCGATATAAAAGATTGATTGAAATAAGAAAAAGAAACGATCAAGATATAACATACTTAAAATGGCTAGTAAAAAGGTAAGATAAAAAAAAAATTACAGTGCAGAGATAATTTCAATTTAAATTTAAGAAAGTATGTTTAAACTAAAGAGAGTAATTGATTACACGCTCAGCTAAGCATTTACTTGGCGCAGTCCTCTACCTTTCATAATAAAGCCACAAAGAAAAACTTATAATAAGCATTTCATTTGTTCTATATATAAGTAGTAAACAACTGAAGCTATGGTTAATATTCTTAAATATTTTATTAACAATATATACATAATCTTTCATGCAAACGGCCTAATAATAATTTAAAGCGTTAAATATCAAATCATATATAATAGTATTTGAAATCATCTTCCTTCATTTCTGCTCAAAATGTATACATATAACAATTTACTCTTAAATTTATGCTTGTTTTTCAAATATATTCATAAAAGAATTATATGTATTTAAGAAAATACATATTTATATATTAAAATAGTCGGCATGTTCGGCTTTGTGATATCTTCAAAATTTCTAGTTCTGCCTCCAAAATCCTGGAAAAATCCTGGATATGCATTTGTAAGGTATGATTGTATTGTATATATATATATAATTGTATATATATATATATATATATATATATATATATATATAATATTATTTAATGCAAATGTCAAAAACAGATAACACATTTTTATGATAATAAAAAATTATATTTTTTTACTTTTATCATTTATATATAATAATGCTTATTGCGTCATGTAGTAAATATTCTAATTTATAATTAATTTCAAAAATATTGCCATTGTTTGATTTACTTCACATACTTACTACATTTAATTTCTTAACTACTTTTTCGAAAGTAGTAGTTATATATATATATACGGTTTTCTAATAAGGACGAATTTTTTTAATTTCAAATACAACAGAATTTGTGTAGAAATTTTAAGTTTATTGTAAATAATAGTTGGGTGTATGCCATTTATAAATGAAATATATAATCGTATAAGTGATAGTCTGAAAATACGTGGAATCAAATTTAGTTGCTTGTATTCTGTATTTTATAAAATAAATAATATAAAATTGGACCGTCTACCAGCAACTAAATTTGATTCTACGTGTCTTAACAGTATACTTCTAAATTGTTGATGGGTTTACTAAAGTATTCGAATCAGAAATGGCTGAGTTCATGATAAAAATGCGAAATATTAAATGAAATATTTGTGAAATTGTATGGAGGATTTAAATTATATATATATATTACATAAATTAGAGCTTGGAAATTTTATACACCTTGGAATGTTTTGCGCATTTAATCTCAACAGTATTTAATGTAACTACATTTATAAGTTTTTTCATCTGTGTTTAAATTACTATTCCATTTAATCAAGTTGAACGGACATTTCCTAAATTTTAAATATGTAATAGAATTCCGTTGTTCAAATGTAACATTTATATATATATATATATATATATATATATATATATATATATATATATATATGTATATATATATAATATAACTGAAGTTAAAAATAATGAATACTTATTGAAGCGTATTTTTATTAAAATATAAAATCAATTTTTTTCCTAGTAAACTGATTATACCAATGAGTTTAATTTGTAAGAATGTAATAGAAATAAAAAATTGAATTAATTCGATCCATAAAGAACACTTTTCAAGAATATGTGTCAATTTTGTACAAAAAAAGTAACGAACAATGATGTTATTAAAAATATTGTTCCACAGGTCTTCTGAAATTCAATTATTTACATGATAGCTATAACCTTCAAAACAACCTTTAAATAGCTACACTTAAGATACATTATTTTATGCATCGCATAAATTTTTAATAAAACACTTTACTTTGATACATCACTACCCATAAAATTTTTCTTATACTCAGCACCGGCCCCGTGACAGATGAGTGCTCCCCCATTGGACTGAATATTAATTATCCCCGAGCTCACTCTTGAATTTACCAACCTAATAATGAAAGACACGCCGTAAATTTTATTTACCCTCCCATGGCGTTTCCGAAGGCTGTAACAACGTAACACACCGCCGAGGTTGCCGTTCGGCAAACATGGCACGGGGTTGACAACCCTGCTACTCTGTTGTTTGCGATCTGTGGAACAATCGCCAAATTGAAATATAACTCGTTAAATTAAAGAATTAATATAACATGGTCTATATATATTTTTATATGTGTTTGTGTGTGTCAATAAGTTTTTTTATTAATACACGCTGATGTTTGAATTCATTGTGATATTTATGGATTTCTTTCATTTTAATTATTTTTCTCAAACATATATTTTTTAGGTATATGCTGTCGGTATAATTTAAAGAGATCTAAATAATATAAACATTTCAATTTCGGAACGTGTATTCAGATCATTGAAAAAATGTATTTTATTAGAGTTCATATAAATTTTTCTAAATGATTATTTTTCATTAACAATTTTAAAATTATTTTTTACTTGAAAAGCATAATTTAAATCGAAAACCAATTAAAAATGATATCATTTCATGTATATATGTATATATATACATATATATATATATATATATATATATATATATATATATATACGTGTGTGTGTGTTTTTCAAGAAGAGGTTTTCATAACTTAAATTTCAACAAATGTACATTTTATTGTGGTAAAATAACGTTA
>CM068315.1:51214161-51244161 GCA_034766995.1 Acanthacorydalis orientalis | reverse complement strand
AATAAGATAAAGATAATAAAAAAATTTAGAGGAACCCTGCGTTGAATAAACAAAAAATACTATATAAACATAGTCATGAACATCCGACTCAATCAATAAAATAATACGCTTCATAGACTGCAGAAAAAATTGTCAACAAACAAGAACAGAATCGCGATTTCCTTTCTGTGCGTATCACGTTGTTATAAATAAAAGATCTAAAATATGACCCTTGTTTTGGTCTAGACTTCGACGAAGGCGAGACGCCGAGCTTTAGTCCGTTTGTGTTCTTCTTAGATGTGGTGCATGCATAAAAAATGAAATTCTATCATCGTGACGTGCTTACAGTGCTCGTGATTCGGACATATGACCAGGCATGAATTGTGCCGGGATGAACATTGTACGACGATCATCCCACGTCATAAACAATAAATGTAAATTTCTACTTTACTAGTCCACAAGACAAATGGATATGTGAATGTTTTAGAAAAAACTTATTTTTATTAAGATAAATATGGAAGAAAAGTAATTGATATTGTCTTTGTACATTTTTTCTTTAGAATATTGCATTTATATGGATTAAGAAAATATATGATTACTTTATTTTTTTATGTTTGTGTAAGGAACTTAAATAATACTGTTTTTTCTTTGAGGAAATTTTAATATATTAAATTCAATGTAATTATTAATATTAAAGTACTTATATATATATATATATATATATAATATTGATATTAAATATTGTTAACATTAATGATAAATGTGCTATTTTGAAATTGCTTTAACTATAGGAGAGAAATAAACAAAAATCCTATTTAAAGTACATAATGTAATATCAATTAAAAAGGCAATATAGTAGAGTTTTTATTACAAAAAAATTAATTAATTTTTTTTTCGTTTGTTTGTATTTATAATTAATTGTATTTTCCGCACGATCACGAAATATAAAACAAACGATGATCTTCCACGTGATGCTGTAGACGAATTCCTACGTTCAGCTGTCATTTTGCCCAAAACTTCCGCCGCAAGTGACAACCGCCGTTTTCCGCCCCACACTCACAATAAACAATACACTGAACACAACCGACGATCCAACAACAACCCTCTCCGGTCTCCTATCATACACAATCAACATTGATATTTACTGTTTGTGCATCCCCTCTAAATAAACATGACCGTTATTGTACAGACGTCACACGGTTATGAGCAGTTAATTAAGCGGGTGTGTTTTTTCAATTTAACGGGTTTAATATTTTGCTAGTTTTTATTGTTAAGTTTGAGTGTTATTGATTTATGTTTTGTGTGTTTTATAAGCACATATTCAAACATTGAAATATAATCATGTGGTGGTAGAAATATGCGAATGTACAAACACATTAAATTTTACAGACTTTTATGAACGAATATAAACATACGAATAAATGGCCCGGTCTATACGTATATGCATATATATATATATATATATATATATATATAATTTAATAAACTAGATAAATTTAATTTTAGAACGTATATATTAATGTTAATATTTACATATAAATAGATTCCCTCCTACAGACTGAATTGTACAAGTGTATAGGTAAAACTATTTATATATTTTCAAAACTAGATTTAGTTATTTTATTATTTGTTACTCACATGAACGAATGTTATTATTCTCTCTCTCTCTCCCTCTCTATGTATTTATCTATCTATCTGCATCTATATATATATATATATATATATATATATATATATATATACGTTTGTATGTATAACTCATGTTTTAAATAAATATATTCATTTCTTTAGATTTTAATATATAATCGTATCTTAAGGAATCTGATTAATTAAAACTAAAATCATAACTATCTAGAATGAATTAAAGAATTTAATTGAAATTAATCGCCTATAGCTGGTAAACTGAAATATATTTCATTAAAAATGTTATTTGAACTAATATTGACAGACGTTCATTGTCAAAATTTGAATTTTTTCCTTGCAAATTTTCAATCAAATTTCTAGATTATTGAAATATTTAGCGAGTGGAATTTAATATCATTGTTATTCAATTAGGACAAATCTAGGTTTGTTTAACACTCTGTTCAGCATTAATCATACCAATCAAAGTAAATATTTGATCTTTAAGCTTACAATATTACTGATTACACTGATTTAAATTCTCTACAAAGTTACTTTTTTTATCCTTAATAAACGTTGAACGTTGGGAATTTTTATTGTATCCTATATTATTATCATTTAAATAGAAGGCAGAATTATATTTTTTTATTTTTCTCTACTCAATTGTTCCCAGTTCAAACATACTCGATTTTAAGAAAATTTCGTATGTGGTTTACAAATTATAAACTAATAATTTATATTACAAATTATGCTTTTTTCCTGTATAGATTATTCTTTAAAACTATATTCGATTTTTGATCTATGATTTGATTCAATCGTTTTTTTTGTAATAATTTTTGATAGCCGTATTTTACTATGAACGGTTTCTGTTTTTGAACCTCCTTTTAAAATAAATTTTATTCAAAAATAAAAAATATAAAAATTTAAAAATTTAAAATTTCAAGAATGAATTTAATGAAAACAAATACTTCATTTTCTTATATTAAATATTCAGTTACTCTTTTCACAATTTTATATCTTCATATATATATACATATATATATATATATATATATATATATATATATATATATATATATATATATTGATAGCTGTTTCGTTATTGTTTCAAAAAATCTATCTTTATTTATTTGTGGATATTAATAAACCACAGCACTGATTTTTTTTTAAAAAATTCAGACTTTATAATACAAACTTTAAACAGTGTGATTAGATGAATCTTGAAAATAATCTGTTAAATATCTGAAATTATAAAGGAAATAAATAAAAAAAATATATGTTGGTAGGCATATATTATTAAAATTGTTCTTTGATAAAAAATTTTTTTCTGCTTAGTTTTGTATGAAAATAAATTTGTAGAGATTTATAAGTTTAAATAAATCAGAATATACAATAGGAAAAAATGATTATATTGAATATTTTGAAAGGAACATACGTATGCATGTATCTATGCATGTGTATATATATATATATATATATATATATATATATGTATGTATAATGTGAGGTAATTTGTGTATTCAGAATGATAAACATAAACTGTACAATGTAAGATTGTAATATCTCTATTTTATTACATTTTATGTTCGTGTCATTTTATTATTCTATAACATGAACTAAATGTATTGAAATAGATACTAGAATTTCTTATTAATATATATAATGAATTTCAAATAACACTTATTAAATATCTCGTTATGTTTAGTAAATAAGTGAATAAAAGACATATGAATAATGATGGTTTTATTATGTAGTGATACAATTGCTACGTTAAACATAATATTATTCTATTGACATTGTACATAACCTGTTAAGAGGTTTACTTATAGATGACATTTTGGTCACATTTCAATATTAACAGAAACAATATTAACTAAACGAGACATATATCAATAGGAATGAAACTTTGGCTAACCAACATGATAACAAACTACAACGTTTAGAACAGTACTCCCGCGAGGGATGTTAGGATCGGCTCGACACAAATCTATCCCACAATTCAATTAAGTTGGTCGGTGTCAAAAGTAATATCTTAATTGGCACGACAAGAGTCGGCAGGTCATCTGACGAACTAACGCCCGACCACCTACAGTCATTAAACTTTCAACTTGTGAGAGGTAAGACATCGTTGCGAGACACATCCTGTCTGACAGATCTATATTGGGTCCTGATATTAGAGGACAGTTTGTACTATGCTATACAAGGTATCATATACACTAGAATATATATATATATATATATGATAAAAGTGTGATATAAATGTCATTTCAATATCTTAACACTTAATACAAAGATAGTCAAAGGATAACTTTAAACTTAATTTAACTGACTAAAATCACCTCATTCAGGATAAATATTAAATTTTAATAGTGACAATAAACGTTAATCAAAATATTCATATTTTGTTTAAGTATATTTTTGGAGCAGTGGTGTATATATTTTTTTATTTAAAGACTTATCCACTAATGATAATTTATTGTAAATAGTATCTGAATTTTTTCACTTAAATATAAGTATCGTGTAATAAAATATACGATAAAGGAAGTTTTCAGATTTTTTTTAATATAAATGTATACCAATTTTCATATTTCCGATAAAAATATAAAAATATTATATATTCTGTTCCATCATGTGAGTGGATATTTAAATTTAAAAATAACTGATTTCTATTAAACCAAATTTTTCAATCAGGCGAAAAGAAGTCAAATTTATTTCCGTCCAATAAAATGAAATCCACTGTTATTAAAATTTTATATATGCATAGCGAGCATAATCTTTTTTGAAGTAGTGAAAAAGTATACAACAAAAGGTTATATATATATTACATATACATATATATATATATATATATATATACACATACGTACATACATACATAAAGTTAGAAAGAATGGAATTTATCCTGGCTAAAAATTGAACCCAGGTTCGAATGCAGTATACACAGTCATTTGTCTGCCTGACAGATTGAGTTACAGTATATACGAGAATGAGTTATCTGTTTATTAATAATATTAGTTACATATTATCTACATTTAATAAAAACTACTTGAAAATAGATATCCCATTTGTACTAGATGTAAAAATTAATTCTGTGCTTTAAATTGAATCGATGATAACTCTGTTTTAAATTAAAATATTTTCTCGTCCTTTATGGATTTTGAGGTGTCAATCTTAACATTTAAAAATCACTATATATCTTGGCCAACAGTTGGCATAATCTAAAAAAAAAATAGTGAATAGGATGGCGTCTGAAAATGTATACTGGCATACTTTTCGGATTCCAGATGAGAAAAGTGCTGCCGTAACTACGGGAATGACTTGTTCAGCTTTGGGGGAAGGTGTTATAACGCATTAAACATGCAAAAAATGCTAAAACAGTGAAAGAGATCCGAAAATGAATTTCGAATTTATCGACTTAAAACCACCATATTTATGTCGAAAAGGGATTCTTCAATTACCCAACAATGGAGCAAAGCTGTACAAAATAATGGGAGATCTTTTGAGGATTGAAATTTATTCCATTTATGCTTAAACATTCATTTTCTATAAAGGAGGCACCGAATTAATTTATACACCTAAATAAAATACTATGTACATATGCATGTATATGTATATATATATATGTATATATATATACATACATATATATATATATATATATATATATATATATGTATATATATAAGTATATACCGAGTTGATAAATACATATTTGGTAAATACCACTCGTCTATCGAAAAATCATTTTTCTGTTGACATAATCCATTTGTGAGCCTGAAATTGTATTCATGTATTCATTTTCGATATTTAGTCAGATTTACTCGAATTCTCCTATCGTAAATCTAACTTCGACATACCGCTCAACTTTCTACACAATACTCGAACCGGGATTTAGTTTCTCTAAATACAGTCTGGTGGTTAGAAGCTTTATACGTGACATGAATTTTCCTAATATAATTGGCTTGCAATTTGAGCAAAATAGATATGATGTCAGAATTCGCAATATTAACCTTACATATTGCAATTTGTTCACACACACAATATGTTATATATATATATATATATATAGTAAAAAAATATTATTTTTGTCGACATGTTCTTCCTTTATAAAGATCAATAAAATGTGTGTATCAACATATGGAATGGATATGATTGGATTATAGAAAACTATATTGAGTTTGTTATTAATTTTGAATTTATTTTTTCATTTCAAGTAAATGACAAATAATATATGTTCTATTAAATATATTTATTTATATATATATATATATATATATATATATATAAAGTTATAAAAAAATGTTTCAAATTTAAATTTATTAGTTCTTTTAATTTATATCTTTTTTGTGCCTTATATATTTTATGTATATTTTTGACAGCAATATTTCGAAGTTTATTAGTATAGGATATACGTTATTTAAAATTAATATTTGAATTAAAAAATCATTCGTATATAAATATACATCAATGTTTTTTATTAATTTATATCTTGCTAGAATAATATATATATATATTTGGGTAAGATATATTAATTTTTCAATAAACTATACAATATTTAATTATAAAACTAGAAAATAACTTTAATATTTTTTTAATACAAAAATTATTCATTGAAGATGTAAATAATGAGAGAAATACAAATTACGATTGATAGCATCTCTGTATTTTTTTTTACTGAAGAGTTCTGTAATTTATTCAATAAATTAATTGAATTAATATGTCAAGTTGTATTTTTAAAAGTGAGTTCTTTGTAATTTTATTTATTGAAAAAATCATTAGTAATTAATTAGCATTTGGCATTAATAAGATTTAATTACTTTTGTGGTAAAACAAAAAATCATTAATTTTTTTTCATATATAAATATTTAGTTTATTAATACAGAAAGAGTTTTTATGTAAATAACACTTTTATAGCGAATGTAGTTATAAATATTGAGAATTATTTTTTATTTATTTTTGTTTCTTTTAGTTGCTAAGAAAGATGTGAATAAAAATATTTTTAAAATGAAAAAGAAATTAAATTTCAATCTTATACTGATTGGTTTATTTATATTGTAAAATTTAGTGAAAACTACATTTCTAAGTATATAAATGCTTGTATTAATATTTTAAATTTGATTTTAACACGTTCTATACGGATTATAAATTTATCCTGTGTTGTTTCTGAACGTGTGTCACCGTTCAAATCAAAAAAGCAAGTTTTCTTTTGATGTCTTTCTTATTTATGTAATACAGCTTTTTGTAGGTTTCTTTATAATCATCAGAATACTTGATTGTACTGAAAGTTACAGTTAAAATTTAAATAATTGTAGTAATAACACGATCTGATATATATTTGAAATATGTGTGGCGTATAATATATACAAAGAAATTAAAAAGTAGTACTTATCGTTTTTCATATTATTTTGTTGCTTCCTGAAATTGAGAAACATTTCATAATTATTTATCATGAGAAATGAAGCTGCAAAATTACTTTTTATTTATTAATTACCAATAGGATTCACCTCTACTCTCTGCTATCTTCGATCACTGTGGGGCTCCGTTCTCACTCGCTTCTCTCTTTCTCGTTAAGTGTTAATATTTGTTAAATGAAAAATGAAGCAAATATATTGTGTAATAATTTTTTTTTAAATTAAACCGTGAAAATAGTGAAACTGAAAAAAAACTTATTGTAAACGTATTCTAAAACTTCTATGTCCACGATATTCGTAATTTATTTGTGTTATTATGTATACTGAAACTTGATACCCATCTTTGAAATACATGTGAGACTAATACTAGTAAGACCAACATACAACTGGCCGTGCCTGAATACTGTTTCATTGTAATCGACTAACATGACGATTCGTGAAACATTGGAAATGATTGGGAATGGAAATGATCAACATGCTACTTTTAGAATGTAGAGGAGGTGGTGTTACGAAGAGGTGATCCAAATGAAAAAAATATTTGTTTTATGGACATTTTACGATGGAATTATTTTATATATGTGTGTGTGTATATATATATATATAGAGAGAGAGAGATAAATATTATTGGACATGTCTTAATAATTATTTCTGAACGTTAAATTATATTTACTGAGACAATTAAACACATGTTTTGAAACATGTCAATTATTGCTTCACAAATGTAAGAAAATGGTTAAAAAAAAACTGTTTCAGTAGTCAATAATTCCACAAGGACGCACACTTATCACCTCTCTAAGAGAAAAAAAAATTACGTACAGCTTTTTTCTTCACTTGCCATGCTACGCATCGCTTTCGCTATTACCCAACTTCTGTAAAATAAAACGTACTGTATAGGCATAGCCGGTGTACTAGGGACGCGCGCCAGCATTTTTCGCAGCCGCGTCTTGTCTACGGCAGCTGACATGGCCATACATCGCCAGTTCGAGGCCGCGTTAACAGCAAATAGCCCAAATGGGGACAATAATTCGTGAACGACAGCTCGACAGCGATATATCGGGCTCTGCAGAGTAGCAGAACGGTTGCAACTTACATGCCAGATGAGAGAAACATAACTTCAACATAAGCAGATAAAGAAGGTTAGTGGCCCGCATGCTTGTTTAGAAGTTTGTAACAATAAAGGACAAACTTATTGGCGTGCATCAGAACTTCTCAGTAAATGTATCTTTTAGAACCTGGAAATTGTATTTAAAACAACTGCAGAATACAAAGTAAAGTAATTTTTTAACATTCATTTACATTTTTTCACCGGTCTTTCAAACGTACTTCAGATATGTAACACCCACTTTTCCCTTAAGATAACTAAATATTTATCTGTGATTTTTTTTTAAAACAGTATTTACTAATTTAATTTTTTTCGAAAAATTCATATACATGAGTCTGTTGAAATAAAACTATATTCAGCAACAAAATCAGACAGCATTAATTTATTTTTCCATACAAACAATAATATTTTGTAAATATTCCTCAAATATAATAAAAGAATAAACACTATTTACATATATATATATATATATATATATATATATATATATATATATACGAGCGTGGGATGAAAAATGTCCTACCTAGCCCATAGACGGCGCAAGTTGTCATGAATTGTCTATGGTTTTGTACAGTGGTATCTTTCATTAGTTTGGCTTTGAAGTTTCATAACATTATGTTAAGTAGCTTGCATTTGACAGTCTCAGTGAAGAAATTTTATTTTTCGAAAACAATTGAGACAATCTAAATTCGACAGTTATAAAATACTTCAATATTAAGGGTTTATCATCAACCGATATAAAATATGAGCTGGATTCTACTTTAGGGGAGTTTGCTCAATCGTTTTAAACTGATAAAGATGGGCCGCAAACTTTAAACGTTGCCGTATGAGCACTGAGGATGCATAACGTTCAGGTAAACTGAAAACAGTTACTTTGACGAAACTGTCCAAAAAATACACTAAATTGTATCGAAAGATCTTCGGTTGAAGTTTGTAGAGATAGATGAGGCTGTAGAGATATCGAAAGAGCAAGCACATTATATATTATCCGAATTTTGGCCACGAAAAAGATATCCATGCGATGTGTGTCGCGATTGCTCACAGCAGAACAAAAAGTTAACGTATGACCATTTCTGAGTAATGTTGGAACTAATTAAGTGCAGTCTAACAGAATTATAGCATCGATTCGTTGCCAAGGAGGAGACATGGAATCTCCATTACCCTTCGGAGACTAAGTAACAATCAAAACAATGGACCACAAGAGGCGATCTAGCTCTGAAAAAAGCTAAAGCAGTTCCATCGGCCAGAAAAGTTATGGTGTCATTGTTTTGGGATGTGAAAGGTATTTGTTGATCGATTTTCTTTAAAAGGGTAGAACAATAAATAGAGAGTACTCTCCCAACTTAGTTGACTTGCTGCACTAGAAAATTGTTGAGAAATGGCCTGTATTATCGAAGAGAAAAAAATCTATCATTAGGATAATGCACCTTGTCACAAGTCTTGCGATGCCTAAAATTCATCAACTGACCATTGAATTGTAACTTCATGCAGACTACTCGCCAGATTTGCCTCCGTTGGATTTTAGCTTATTTTCCTGAAAAAGTTTCTCGCTGGTGAAAAGGATGCGTCGGATTTTAAAGTGGTTACCACCACAAACGCTTATTTTGAAGAATTCAAATGAATCTGCCTATAAGCATGTCTTCAAGAATTGAATATCGCTTGAATAAGTGTATTAAGTTAAAAGGACACTGTCAAAAAATAAAATCATTTTTCAACCAATATTTTGTTGTTTTCTAGGCCAGAAATGTTTCATCCCACTCTCATACCTATACAAATTGGTTGAAAATCTCATACTCTTTCTTCGATTATAACCATGCAGAAAAATCTCAGCCACAAATATATTGAATATTTATCAAAAGAAATTAACAAAAATGAAATGAAATTAGTGAGATTACAAAAATAAATAATAAAATTAGAAATATTTATATATATATATATATAAAGAGAGAAAGAGGTTATCAACACTTATTCTTATCGTTATTCAACAGAACTGTTTACTTAATAGTGAACTTGTATTTCAATACAAATCATTAACTATATTATTGCGAATACAAATAGTTTTTTTTACTATGTGAAGTGAAAGTAAAAGATTATAACTAATATGTATTTTAAATTACACGTAAATTATAATTATTTCCTTTACAGAACATTACCGTTATTTTGTAACGAGATGTAATTCACTTACATATATATATATAGAAAATTCATCAATAAAACAAGAAATTGATCAATGAATGAAGAAAAAAAATAATTACAGCTCTATAAAGATTTTAAAACATTTTTAAAAAATGCATTTAACTTTTATCTTATCTGAAACAATAAAGTCATCTTTAATATTATTTAGTAGTAATAAGCAACTTATAAAAATAAATGAATAATACATTTCCGGATAGCTAAATATCAATAAGAATCTATATATTTCTTCTAAAACAAAATTTGTTTCAAATTTCTCTCATAAATGTTTAATGTTCTGTAAAGGTTATTCTATATGTAAATATACTTTAACAAAGAAATATTTTTTTGTCAATATAAGAAATCTCCAAAGGCCATAACGGAATCCATACTAATCTATCACGTTTTTGAATAGAATTATCCTGTTTTACATTTTGTCATTTATTTTTATATAAATTCATTTTTTATTTGAAATTTGTACATATATATATATATATATATATACATGACACGTGTCATGCATTTAAATAAAATGCATATTGAATTAGAAATTAATATAAAGATTCATTAAAAAGAATTTCTTGTTACGTTGTTAACATTGTTCTTGTAAGTGTTATAAATTTGCTTTTAAACACTATTTTTTTAAGTATCCTGTAGTTTAAACTATAGCTGATATTGTATTAGTTTTTGTAAAGATTGTAATAAGTATTGAAATTATTATATTAGTTTCAGAATAAAAATATCATGAATAAAATACCATCTCTCTCTCTCTCTTTTTCTATATATATATATATATATATATATATATATATATATATATATATATGTATATATATATATATAGTGTCAAAGAAATTATAAAATTACAGTAAATTTATAACCCTGAACTACACTTTTTAATTTTTAATGTACGTTTGCTTAACTTTAATGACTTTAAATGTTAATCTGAGTGTATGCGGTTAGTATAAGATTACTTTTGTAAACTCTGTTATGTCACATCGGTCATATGTAGTCAGTTTTCATGGTTTACCTAAGTATCTTACAACAAAGTCCTTGTGGTCTTCACGAACAGCTCAACGAATATGTTTCTGCCGTCTTTAATACTTGTGTAGCGTTTAATGTTTGAAAGTTTACATGTATAAAATTAGAAATTGGATGTTTCATAAAAATGACAATATAACAAATTGAAAAAACAGAGAACGTTACTTTCTATATCTTGTATAAGAAAGGTTTCATTGTATATATAAACGTGAAGTATGATATATACATTTCTCTCTCTCTCCTCTCTCTCTCTCTATCTATCTATCTATATATATATATATATAAACATATATAGATATGTATATATTTTATAATAAGTTCTTAATAATTTCGTGGAATTATGTCTGCGCTATGCTTAGTTATTTTATTTTAATATTATATATGTATGTATGTATGTATGTGTATATATATATATATATATATATATATATATGTAACAAGGAAAGAAAAAAAACTTATACTAAACAGTTTTTCTTATATATAGAAATAAACTTATAATAAAAAAGAAACTATATATATATAAATTTTTTAAAATTCATCATATTAAAAAGAAGTATTTTTTTAGAGAATCGTTCAAGTTACATCATGTTTTCTGACCATTAATGAAAGTTACACAATTACATTGATAATATTTTTTTTTATTTTTGGTAGAAAATTGATCACCAGAACGTATTTGTGTCATTGTCTGCTCTTTAAAATAATATATAAATTTATTTTTTTTATGAATTATAATTTGTTTAAATTTACTTAAAATAAACCATTTTTATCTAGCTAATATATATAAAAAAATATTTTAATTTTTTTTATATTTTCAAATTATGCTAAATTAAATTTCTTTTCAACAAATAAAATAGATTATTAAAATAAAGTTGGTTAACACTTACTAAGATAACTCAAAGATGACTAGGTTGTAGAACATTTTTATGTATAATTTTAATTGAAAAAATTAAAATTAAATGTGACTATGATAATGTTCTAAGCTAGGAACGTTTCATGTTAGAAGAGTTAAATTAAGTTCCCATGAATCTTAAATCGTGCTGTTAGAAAAAAATAAATTCGAAGTGCATATCATGTTATGATAAGTAAATATGAAAACTTTCAGCCATCTATCGTGTTCTTGATATTGATGTATAGATGTCATAAAAATCCATAGATAAATTTTTATCTATATGATTTAATTTCTAGAAAAGGAAATGTAATTTTTTCTTTTTTATTAAGAAGATTATAAAAAATATACATATTTATTTGTATATTAATAAATAAAATAAAACTTTATTAAATAATTTAAAGTATTTGATTTATTAAAAGAACACCACATACATACGTGTATATATATATATATATGTATATATATATATATATATATATATATATATATTTCTATTTATTTCTACTATATTATTTCATCAATGTTCAATTTATACAACGGAAGATTTTGACCACAATATTCTATTATTGTAGAGCTTATCTGACACACCGAATTCTCTCGTCTTACAATTGACAAATGCCACTTCTTGTTACCGGAGGCTCAGTGGTCAGTGACGGTTATCAAACGAACTCCCGAACTCTGAAATTACCGCCTCAGGCCTGTTGTGAGAAAGGACGATTGGCACGAGAATCAAAGACTTATCAAAAATTGATTCCGCGCTTGTGACAATATTATTTCGTTTTGTTGGCAAATTTAGAAATATATCAATCGGTTATCACTTTTCTCTCCTATATATATATATATATATATATATATATATATATATATATATATAGCTTTATTTTATTTTTAATTTCTGTGAAATAGAAAATTGAACTTCACACATTTATATCGTATATGTGTGTAAAATTTACGTATATATTAAATTTAATTGTTTTTAATAATATTATTGTAATAAAATCTTATCAAATTTTCTTCAAGAACAATGCATTCTTACCAACAACAATTTCGACGTCTGTCGTTTTCAGGAAAGTCTCTTACAGACGGTTATTTTGATGATAACAAAGTTTGTCAATTTGTTTTAATAATAAAGATTTAGTTAATTGTTTATATACCTGTTAATGTACATTTCAGGTTTTCATTTTAATGTGTAGGGTAATGATTATGTTAGGTGGTTATTTCGAGTTTCGAGTACTTTTTTGTAATTATTTGTGCTTTTGTATGAATTTTATTTTTACTTTTATTAATATGATTACAGTTTCATCTTTCTCTTCTAATAATTATGATTTTATATATATATATATATATATAATTATTTGTCGATATTGATTCCAAATTACTAGATTAATATTTTATAGATCTAAATCTACAAATAAATTTCTTAATTCACTTTGATTGTTTAAGAGTTTTTAAATATTGATATTGATTTCTAATCTGTATATTATGAGTTAGGTGTATTGATTTTAATAAAAAATTAATTACTTTGGGCACTTAATAAGATTTGATTTCATTAATAATTGAATTATATTCTGTGATTATAAAAAATGAAGACTTAGATGCAATTGAGATAATGTTTTCTGAAATTTTAATCAGAGAATTATAAAAGTTTTACTTGAAATTTATGTTTTTATCGTTCTACTGATAGTGTTAAATAGTGTTTCATATTTATATCGGATTTTTTATGAAAAATCTTATCTAAAGTTTGAACATTTTATCACATTTTGTCAAATGCTTATTATATTTTAAATAACTTCTTCTTTTTAGACTTGATTAAGAATTGTTCTGTTCTATTTTCGTTTATTACGAAACACAAAATCGATTATTTTATTGTTATTCCTATCATTTAGCTCATTCACTGCCAACTCCGAGATATCTCGTAGTTTTGAGCTACAAGTTTGAATTGAATTGACTCACTTTATTGGGTTTCCACGTGAGGACCATTACACATTTGTATTGTTGATTGTTGCCAGATGGGATTTGTAAGGCGGCGATCATTGCAGAGTGAAACAAAATGAAAAAGAACTTTTATATGAAAAGCTTTATAAAATAAACATTACGAGATATCTCGTAATCGACACTCAGTAGATGAGTTTTATTCATTGGTGCCGACTGCGAGATATCTCGTAGGTTTTTCAAATCATTATAAATGCCACTCAAAGACTATATCTGCAACTAATTCATATTAAATTTTAAAAAATGTCATTGTTTTCTTTTCAAATAAACTTTTAGTACGCAGGGCAAGACATGATTAACTTTTCCCGGTAGTGAATGGGTTAACTTTTCAAAATCTACTTAAGTAATATCTAGTTAAAATATAAGTAGTGATATTTTTTTGTTTACATGATACGTACGTTATTAAATACGCTTAAATCTTATCTATAGTACATTGTTTTCTAATTACTGACTGACTAGTAACAATTAAACGAAGAATTTGAAAGTTGAGGAGATTTGAGATGAATAATTTTATTAAATTCAGAATCGCACAGCCATTGGTATGTAATATTAAAATAAAGTTTTGCACGGAGTGTGTAATTATCGTGTTCGTCTTCATTTCTTATAAAACGAATTCACTACGGTATTTGTTTTTTATTTGGACTATTTTGAAATTTCCCGCAATGCTCAGTGGTCAAATAAACGTAACTCGATTTCTCAGATAAATATGTTCTGAATGTTCTGTCTTTCCAGATCTTCGTCGTATACGAGAATCAGTCATTTTAAATAAAACACACATACACATACACACTCACATGTAAATAGAGCTGTGAGGTTTATACACTGTGTTTTGTATCAGGGGCTTGTGGGAGATACACAGGGTAACGGGCGAACGAACGTCATGACGGAAATTGAATTGGCCATGGTCGGATCTCAGATAGCACACGCTGATCTACTTTAGCGACTGAGTATTTCCTCCGCGGCAAGTCTTGTGGATGACGCCACTACAAAATTCGCATTCGCATTCACTCTTTTCGATATCTCTCTTTCTCTCAACAAAACACGTACATTCGCCGATTTATGATAAGACAGCTACCGTTCTGTAGCTGTCTTATATATGTCTGGATAGATGTCATTTGGCTGCTGACCTAAATTATTTTAAAGTATCGTTTTACACATAGAAACATTCTGCGTTTCGTTTTAATTAAATTGTTTTTAAATAATTCACTATACTGACGTGTTAGGACATCAATCTTGACTATTTTCTATATAGTGATCGATCAATTATCATTTCAATTCACGTCGTTTTATTCTTATATTTGTTTTTATTTTCATTGTTTTAGTGATATTTTTTAATATTTGTCAGTACTCAACATTAAAAACGTATCATTCTCTCTCTCTCTCTCTCTCTCTCTCTCTCTCTCTATATATATATATATATATATATATATATATATATATATATGTATATAACAGAGAGATAGATAGTGTCCACACATTTGCACATCGTTAATTAAATTACTCGAGTAATATTTTTTAATGTAATAGACATCTAAAAAAATACTTATTACAAAAAAAAACATTAATTAGTTTATATTAACCACTTAAGCATTTTATTTTATTTCGAGAATGTGCACTGGTGTGCTTAATTATTTTTAGGCGATGACGAGCATATCGACGAAAACACAGTAAATATACTTGCTGTAAGATTGAGTTAAAATATAACAAAATGATGAATTTTTTTGGTTGTTTCTTTGAAAAATTTTTCATTTTATTAGTAAGTAATTCACAAATCGTATTTCATTATTGTTGGTTGGCATCCATTTTTTTAATCTTTAATGTTGTTTAAAATTTAAAAAAATACGTCATTCTTCTTGTGACATTAATTTAATAAATAATAATTACAGTAGAATAAATGTAATTTATTAAATTGTACAATATTGTTCACGTGTACGCATTTTAAAAGTATTCGAACTTGTTTGTCGTTTTCTGATTAAAAGTTTTAATTAGAAAAAAAGTATTGTTTCAAAAATTTTTATTATGGTAGTAAGACTTGCTGCCATTAATCATTTTATTAGTTAAATTTATAATTAAACTTTTTAACTTATCGATCATCATCAAATTATAAATTGTAATTATTGTAATTTACAGTTCAAAGATGATTGATAGACCAGAACTTGAAATTGTAAATTTTTATTTAGATTTACAAATGCACAGAACATCATTTAAAATTCATTTTTTTTAATTGAACGCTCGTAGAAACATATTTTATTCAAGTGTTTCTTTAGTTAGTATTATTTAATATTTTTATTATATATATATATATAAATAAATGGTATATAGAAATAATAAATAGTGTTGTTAATGTAATTATTCAACTTCATTAATAACTATATTTTTTAAACATAAATGCCACTCCTTTATATACTTTCTATATTTTAAAATTATAAACAATCTTACAATTTATATGTTTTTTCATTTTTATTTGACTCTTAACTTCTATTTGATTTTCAAAAGCACACATACAAAATATACTTTGCACGTATGTGTGTATGTAAATGCATATATATATATATATATATATATATATATATATATAAATATGTGTTTGTATCTGTATGTGTATTTATATTAAAGTAAATCAATTTAGAAGAAATAAAGAAAAACCTTGAATTAAGAATTTGTATAAACACAGACGAATGATTCTCATTTATCATGAATAAATTTATAACTTTTTTTATTTTATTATCATTCAAAATATATTTATTATTTGATTTAAACATATGTAAAGTATATTAAATTTTATTTTTGATACATATAAAAACAGAAGGAACATATTGTATTTATTGAAAAAGCATACGCAGAAAATTTTATTATAAAACAGTAAATGATTGTAAATTTGAAAAAAGCTTTCATCTTTCATGCGAATAAAATCAATTAAAAGGTATCAACTATAACAGAATAACAGAGATCGCTGGAAAGGTAAAAAAAACGGTTGGTAGCAGTTGGAAGTACTCATCATTGATGTTCGAGTAAAAAAAAACACAAGGTCGAATACTGGTCGATCGATTACTTAAATTAAATTTTTTTGCTCTCTCGTATCTTAGTGTTGATAAAAAGTATGTCTTTCATTTTAATTTATTTTTTGACAATGGATCTATTATTTTTATATTATAATGATTTACTAATTAATTTTTTAACAAGTATTTTTCGCTTCATTTTTATTTGCGTTTAATTTTTAAGTTACTTTTAAATAGATTATAATTCAATGAATAATTGATAGGAGATTTGATCTTCTAATTCCTTTAGATAAATATTTGATGTGCTATTATTAGTAATTATTTTTATTAAATTAATATGTATAATTGAATATCATCGTTTAACTTATAAAATTCGTTTATTAATATATGGTACGATGGTATTTAAGAAATATTAGATTTTCTCATCGAAAAGAAAATTAAATTTCTTCACATCTTCTCACATTGTGAATTTATTTATTTTTTAATTCATCGTTGACTAATTTTAATTTATTAAATAGATTATCATAAAAAAACAAGTATCACTTAGATATTTATTTGTATTAAAAAATATGACCTAAGTATTAAAAAGTATATTTTATACTTGTCATAATTTTATTTTTAAATAAAGACATACTTTTTAAATATTGTATTAATTAATGATGTTATTCAAATTTATTTTACGTTATTTATCTACAAAAGTTTACTTAAATTTGTATCAAAAAGGATGGCGAAATAATATTTTAAAAAAGAAAATATTGCATTTCATTCTTTATTCACGCTGCTTTAGAAACTGAATTACTCTTACATCAGTGAAGAAATTTAACATTTCATGTTCAGTTAGTGAATATATTTCTGTGCATTTCATGATTTAGAAAATATACGTTGTGGTTTATTATTATGAAATTTCCCATTGCATACAAAATGATTATTCTATCAGAGCTTATTTTTAAAATATATTCATACTCTTTCTCATTTTAAAAATATCTGTCTAGATTAATATGTTATTACAATCATTCCCATTATTATGTAAAATTTAATTAGTTGAATATTTATCTTAATGTTTAGTATCGGCCGTTGAGTTTTACAAATACTGCTAAATACAAGTTTTATTCTGTATTAACGAGTATAAAAATTGTTGTATATAAACGAACATTGAAAACACATACAAAAAATGATTTAAATCTGAAATTATAACAATAAACAGTAAATTTTCGAGAATAATACGAAAACATTTACATAAAGATCTGATAATAAGAGTAAAAGAACTGAATATTCAGAACCATTTATTCTTTTTAACAGCTTTCATTTTAAATCAGAAATCCTTCCGAAAAAAGAAAAACAACGCCGTTAAATAAATCCGAGAAAAGAGGTGGCACATCTGCTAAAGAAAAATACCCATTTTTTCCACTAGAACGCTCGTTGTCTAATATATGCAAATTCCTTGTTCATACCCGGCCCACGACGTACTCACCTGCATCAGTTCCTTTTCATTACGCAAACCGCTTGATTGTGCAGGTTTGTCGCGTTCTTTTCTAATTCATCAAGCTCAGTATTGCGTCACGCCACACTGTGTTTCTGCTCCCCCCTGTAGCGTACCCCATCTTAGCACAGCCGTTGTTCTCATTCAATTATTCCGCGCAAGGTTTCTGGTTCACTGTGTCATTGTTGATTGCTCGTTTCCTTTGCGTTGCGCTTCATGCTCCGCAGAGGCGCAAGTCGTGGAGGTTTTAAAACGATTTTTCTCTGTTTCGAATGAATCCAGTTGATATCTAAAATCGTGCGTATATCTCAAGTTACTTTTTAAATGTATACATTCGTAATGTGTACAGGTGTTCGAAAGATATTTTTCAATATTTCAATTTTATCAGAAAATAATTTCTATTAATAACAACACAAGAGAGAGAACGACAAGTGACAAGCGTATTGTATTAGAAATTATATACGTTTATAATTTTAGAAGATATAAAGGCGATTTTTCTTAAAACGGACCTGTTTTTTTATAAATTTGATAAGAACTAAATATTTTTAATTCATAATAAAGGAGAAAAATAAAAAAGAAAATATTCAATTCAGAATAAGAAAGATTGATTCAAAATAAGAAAGAAAATATTATTAATATAAAATATTCGTCGGTAATTCACAGTGTCAGTTTCAAGAGATTTAAATATTATTTATTCAAAACAAAATGAAAAGTTTATAGAAAATAATACTACGGAGAATGTAGGCAAGTTTAAAACTTTATCAGCGATTTTGCCACTTTGTGTTTTTCTTTGTGATGCACCAATATTGTAGCTGTTTTATTTATTTGAACAAGATACTTTTTCGTATAATATAGACTGAAATGTTCATACTTGTTGAACATATGCACCCAAACAAGTTAGTGAACTGAAACATACTGAAGTACCTACTTCATAAATAATATTTCATAAATACTAAGTATAATAAATATATAACAATTAATATTATGTTTTCTTTTGTAATATATATATTATTTTTTATCCCGGTTAAAATAATCTGGAAAAATATCTTAATGTAATTAACAATAAAAAATGGAAAAAAAATAATTGATGTTGTTTCTACATATATCAAAAAATAATATAAATAGAGGAGAAATCTTTTGAAAAAAAAATATTTCAAAATTTGAAAGTATTTTAAAAGAAAATATCCGACTTTTAAATTTATTTTTGATAACTAAAATACAAATCTGATAATGTAGATAATAAGTAAATAGTTTTTAGCCCTCAAACTACAAAAAGTGATCGTTTTTATACCTTGGTCGTCTGGATCATCTCCTTGTTACATCTGTGATTTTTAGCCGCTTTACTAGTTATTTATTTTAAAATTGCGAGAAGAAAAAAGATGATTTCTACTTATAGGTCTACCAAATATCTTAAGAAAATAGTTTGGTTACAGAACACTGTAAAATTAAAACCTTTCTTATAATATTTTTATTTTTTTTGTATTCCTGCGAATGTGTTGTTCTTGTTCATTATTAATACTGCAATCAGTTTTAATGTTTCGCTCATCGTTATATAGGTTTGATGAGTATTGTTTTAAGATTGAAATTTAATTCTATTAGTTAAGTTATAACCGTGAAATTATATTTATCAAAATCTATCTGAAGGTGAAAGAAACGTAAAACTGGTCATTGAAATCGTTAACAAGTTCAGAGATCCACAGAAACATAAAAGTAAATTATTAAGAAGTAAGTCTTTCTCAATTGTTTGCTATCAAAATTAGACATTTTTATTTTGCAGAATGTATCGTTAAAATATAACAAGTTTTTTCTATTTATTTTACACCATAGTTTACGTAAAAAATGTTTTTAAATAAAGTTCAACGAAAATAAATACGGACAACTTTTTTATTCTTTCTTAATTTAATTTTTCTAAGATTATTTTATCAAATATAAGTTTGCAATACTTTCGATGCTACAACTTTTATATTTATTATTTTAGATAATGTAAGTTCATCTCAATTTTTTTTAAAAAAAACCTAAATGTTCACTGTTTTTTATTAAAAATAAAGAATTTTGGTTCAGTATTTTATCTATAATATATATATATATATATATAGAAACGTAAAAGATTTTTTCGTTAAAAATGAAATAAATCATGGGACTAACAAATTTTTTTCCTTAAACATTCTAAAAGTTTTTTCATTAGATTATCAATGAGATTAGTTCTACTAAAACGAACTTACAGAAAAGAAAAGGAATGTTTGCTTAGACTAAAACTGTGTCGTCGAACTAGGCGTTGGTCGTTATGAGACAAAAGTAATCTAATTCAGGTTATTCTTGGAATTGGACATGTCTAGTTTATATAAACATCTTTCCATACGAAACTGTTCTTGAAATTTAGTGTAATGAAGTTAGGTAACTCTGTAAAATTGAACGTGACTGTCTAGAATGTCTTACATACAAAATAACATTTGAATGACTAAAGTTAGAATACGATTAGATTATAACTATTCATATTTATATTAATACTTTAACGCAAAAGAAAATTTATTTTAAATTGAAGCACGTTTCATTTAGTTGATATATTTTAGATTTTTTAAGTAGATTTTTGTGAAAGTAGAGTAGATTGTGTGATATTTGGTTAATAATTAAGTTTAATTTTTTTTAAGTCTTCTTCAATCTATTTCATTAAAGAGTATAAGAGTTTATAGCTTTCAATATTTTTATAATTTTGGTAAATATTTGCAATAATTATTAAGACTTCACTTTATAGAAATATTCAAATAGGTATCAGTTTTTTTTGAAACGACAAATCTAACCGTCCTCTTGAAATCAAAAATATGTCATATAAATATATACAGTATTTAATTTAAACGTAAACTGACACTTTTTTGGTATTTAACAATTTAAAAACATATTCTTTACGTTTCATTAGAAAAACACAAGTATAACGCTATCAAGCATATACTTTTTTAGCACCATAAAGGAAAGATAATAATATTTGAAGGATTTGATGATTTGATATTTGATAGTCATTACTCAAGGATAATGCTATTTTTGATTGAACAAAAAAAAAATATATATATTTATTAATAAATAATATTGGAATTCTTATTTTTATTTATTAAATTAATTTATATATATATATATATATATATATATATATACACACACACACGCACACACATATATATATATATATATATATATATATATATATATATATATATATATATAATATATATATATATATATGAAAATTAGACACGCTTCTTATAATGAGGAAAATTAAATATTTCAAGGAATGAAAAATATGAAATTTAAAATATATATGTATGTTTATATATATATATATATATATATATATATATATATATATATATATCATACTTAAAAAGTGATGTTTACAAATGTCGACATAGATATGAAATGAGCAACTATCCCATGTTATAATATTTTATTATCATTTCATAATAAGTGGAATACACGACGAAAAGTTAATAAGATGCCAGTTGTCCTGTTCAAGCGAGTCGGAATATACAACGTGAAAGAAAGTTTTGAAGTTAAAATTAACTTTAGAAAATTACGAAATGTTTTTATTTTGTTTCTTTTCAATTCGCAAAGCTTTCTTTAGCAAGAGTAACGTGGCTCTGCGAAGACAAAAGGCATCTAACTTTTGTATTCTACAAACACCCGCGACATTCCTTACGTGTTCCGCACCTTGGTGCGTTCATTCAACCACGAGGTAAGTGTCGAACTGTTGACAGCTCCTAAATCGCACGTCAAGAACTCGAAAACAGCCTGTTGTTGTAGGGTAGATTCTATTCCAGCTAAAAACTATTTATCTTCATTCTGTTATTTTGTTAACCCACTTATCTAAAAGTACGTATACATACATACATATATATATATATATATATATATATATATATATATATATATATATAAATATGTATGTATTGGAAAATTTATTAAAAAATGTATGTAATTAGCATTAAATTTACAACTTGTTATAATACGCTCGGAAGATTATCTGTAACTAGTTTGAACATATGTTTCAATTTGTCAGTAAAATAATGTAATTATTTTATAATTATAATAATTAATTATTTAGAATATGTTTCCAATTTGGATGTTTCTTGATGAATTTAAATTCAGAATTATCCACATTAACTTCTTTCTTAATGAGTATTGAATCAATTTCCAGGCCTATGATTGAAAGAATGCGGGAAATTTATTCTACTCTATAAAAATTTATTTAAAAGTTACATATATATATATATATATATATATATATATATATATATATATATTTATAAGTGTTATGAGTTATATATATAATGTCAATAATATAAATTCATATGGAAAGCAAAAAAGGATTGATAAAAATTTTTAGATGAGAAATTATAGAGGATAGAAGAAATTCTGCAACTTTGGTAGTTTGTTGTTAAGAGCAAGTCACCAATTGAGGTCATTAGTACTCGAACACAAATAAAAAATAAAACCACAGCCCGTTCGTATATTCGTGTTCAAATCACTCCATAATTCGAATGCTATATCAAACATAAAATGAACGTCTTATAAATCTCTTATATTCTCAGAAACAGTTAATATAGACATATAAAACGATCTAAACTTTTAAAGTACTTGAATATTTATTAGATAAAACTAATAAATAGAATACAAGAGAGCTAAGAAATTCTGAATGCAAGAACACATTTAAAAGAATGTGAATTTATAATAGGTTTCATAAACTTTTCATTGACCAATTAAAAAAAGTGTGGTTTTATTTTTATAATGAATTTAATAAAATATTTATTCATGTGTAATATTTATCCATATTAATGAATGAAGAAAAAACTTGTGGAATGGAAGTAATTAATGAATAAGATTATAATAAATTGTCTTATTATGATAGAATATCTATTTTAAAGATATTATTTACCTAAAAAAATTTAAACCTCTATGTTAGTTCCTAACTTTTATTTCAGAATTACTTTTTTGTACCAGATTCATTTATCTAAATTATTCTTTTATATAAAAGTACATATATATATATATATATATATGCGTGTGTGTGTATGTGTGTGTGTATGTACATACATGTGTATATGGATACATATATATACACCATTAAATAATTCAGAAATTAATATATTTTCAGAATGTGTATGAACAAAAATATTAAAGTATATATGAATGAACATTAATAAATATATCGTAAATTATTAGACTTGCATTATAAATTGTCGAAAATAGGTCGTTCACCTTTGAGTATTCATAAATATGTATTTATTAAGAAATATATCGTGTGTAGTAAAAAATAAGATCAAATTATATTAGTTTAGTACTGAATAAAAAACTTTCGCAAAATATTTTGTCAATAAAATAGATGAAGTAACATTATTAATACATTTGATTAACATACTGTTATATATTTTTATATTTAAGAACAAAGATAACTTTTATTTTCATAAGATATTTTAAATTTTATTCTAGTTATTAATAATTAACATTTTATTTGTAATTTAGGAGAAATTCAAATTTTCAGCAAATCTAAGACTTAATCTTATTATTGAAAATATTAGACTTATTAAAAAAAAAAAAATATTATACAATATAACACAAATGTGGGTCTATGTGTTAGTTAATATTGTGTTTTTATTGATAAATCAGAATAATTGTTAAAATTAGTACTTTGTAGCTTCATATTTTATTGATAATTTATAAATTTGTTCTAAGCTAAATATTTAATATAATTAAAATACATATATTAAGTAAATATTTTATTGAAAATTTACAAATTTAATATATATAAAACAAAAATAATTGGGTTATGTAAATAATATATATATATATATATACCTATATATGTATATACATTTATATATATATATATATATATAAATGTATATTAATGTATTGCATACATATGTGGTGTTTATTAATGTGTTTATGAATTAAACTTTAATTTCAACGTCCTTTAATTAGGATACTAGTTTTGTATTAATCAATTAATGGTTAATTATTGAATAAAATTTCCTTGTTTAGCGTATTTTGTTAGAAACTAAATGAAATGCATATTAATTGACTTAATTATTTTGAGTATTTGTATAACAAATTAAAGAGGGTTATTTGTAACACAATTTTATTATCAAATTATAAACACACCTACACGGCATATTTATAGATAAATTTATATACACACACACACACACACATATATATATATATAATTTTTTAAAATGTATAATATTTTCTATGTAAAATAATGTTTCAATAATTGTCAGTAATATAAGTAGATTGTATATAAATGTATGATTGTTTTCGTTAACGATAAGAAATATCTGCTTACAACAAAATCTTCTGTATTTTAACTTATATATATATATATAAGTATATATATATATATATATATATATATATATATATATATGTGTATATATATAAGTATATATATAAGTATATATATATATGACTCCACAGTGTTTTCATTAAAACTGAACTCGTAACGCTTCTAGTGTTTCTTGAGAAGTTGTGGTGATCTGAGTAGGGAAACACTTATTCAAATTCATGAACCGCGAACACAGTTGAAATGCCACAAAGATGGATGAGCATCGGTCGTGCTCGTCGTCTTCAACCAAATTTAAAACAGGAGATATTGGCCTCAATTGACATAAGAATGAGATGCTTTTTATACATGTACATGTAAGAAATCAATAATATGACATTCCTTACATTCAAAGTATATACGCGATATTTTCAGAATATTATTCGTTTACATATTATACACACACGCACTCACACACACACACATATATATATATATATATATAATTTTAATTTTATTACATACAAGTTAATAATTAACTATTGTTCCATGATAATAGCACAATTTCTAATTTTTGTTATCACATTCAGAGAGTGTAAAATATATATGAAGTAAAAATAAATAATATAGAAAAAATTGAAGCAAATAGTTCTAGTATATTTTCAAGTAAAAATTCAGAAATATTTCATTAGATCTGATGGATGCCAAAAATGTATATAAATTTAAAACATATATTATTTTTTATTTGTATATGTTTTTATGTTATATTATTTTTTAAATTTTGTTGAAAATTCAGAAAAGAATGAATTTTTAATTTAACTTAGTCATAGATTTACAAAAATTAAATTTATAATTATAATAACTATAGGAGATATATTAAAACTGCATTAATTAATTATAAGATTTAAAATTTATATATATACATATATATATATATATATATATATGATTTTTATTTTTTCATACACATCTGAAATATTAAAAAACCGACATCAGTTTGGGTTATTTTTAATCTATATTAACTTATATTTTTTTTAATAATATTATCAGCTTTTGTTCCCCATTTTCTGTGTATTAATTTCGTATTTTTGATATGTATTATTAGAAATAATCTTTCAAATATATAAAAAAAAAACAGAATTAAATTTTAAAAATAGTTACTGTTACATTGAATCCAAGCACATTGCACAAACTTACTCCTAGAACAATATAAATCTATGCTTAAAAGTACTATATTATATAATAAAATATTAGACTTTTTGATAAAATGCATATTTTATTTCACATAAAGACTTTTAATATTATAATATTATTTTTATACTTTTTCGTGTACTGTATTTATTATTTTGTTATTAACAATGCAATAGAAATTGATTATCTTTGTTACGATACACGAGTGAAATTCTCATATTGCATTTTTTTATGTGTTTAAAGTATAATTTCAATCGAGGAACGAGAAATTGCAATGATATATTTTTATGGAACATACTTCTGTGAAAGTGTGATATTTACATTACTTCATATAGAATTACAGGTAATATTTTGTGCTATTGCAATACAACCTTCACTTATGTTGCATTTTTTTTATACATACATCTGAAGAACGACAAAAAATATTTAAATGTAATTTATTACACTTATGAATAATTCAAAAATTATGATAATTTTCTTAGTTGCCAGTTTTCCAATCAGAACATATTTCCATATAGTTTCATTTGCGAAGTTTTATTTAATGCATCTGATTTTCTAAGTAATACATACATATATGTATATATAATAGATATTTTTTTCTTTGAATGTAGTTTAAAAAGATTCTTTTTTTTAATATATAATTAACTATCTTCAACATTTACAATGTACTTCATTTACATCTATAAAATAGTTAAAATTGTTTTCGATTAGAAATTTTTATATTTTATTGATAATATATGTTGATTTAAAAAATCATAAAATTTTTCTCAGATTATAAATACCTTGTTGCTTATTATACGTTTAAATTTATATGAAGTAACATTTAAAATTAAATGAGAAAGTTTGCAAAACAACTAATCTTGTTTCGATATATTTCTTTTTGTAGGAAATTACAGATTTAAAAAAAATACTTTGATTTAAAATAAAATCTACGATTCAGCAAACAAGATTGATTCAAATGAAAGAAATATAGTTAATTGAGGTTATGTGACTAGTCATAATATTTAAATAATAATTACTACATCTTAAATATTTTTTTTTATCAAAACATTTTAAGTAAATGCTAAATGACCAATAATTTCAATTTTTGTAGGAAATACACAAAGTATTCTTATTATTTTTAAATGTTTGTAGTATAAAAATATTTACACTTTCATCGATATTAAAACGTATATGCTTTAATATAAAAAAATAATATTTTGATTACAAAATCAAAATATAATTTTCAGTACTAAATTGCTTTCGGAAAAATATATATCTAGTAATCAGCTATTTTTCTCTCTTTTAATATATATTATGCTTGTATAGTTATATATATATATATATATATTTTTTTTTATAGTGCAATATAATTTATAAGTATATTTTCCCTTGAGTCCTTAAAATTGCTTTTTAAATTCAAATTATAATTCTTGAATATTTAAAGCATATTTGCTCAAATTACAAGCGTAATATGATTCTCGATATTTTTTTCAAGTAGGAAAATGAACTAAATCGGAATTGCCCATAAAACGGTGTCCCTTATAATATACTTCTATAATTTGCAATGTTTTATATATGTATTTTATATTTTTTAAATTCCATATTATTATTTTAATAAAATCAACTTCAATTTATGGGCGGTGGGCCGCATTTAAGAGTATTGCGGGCCGCGTGTTTGACACCACCACTCTAAACTGATACGAAAGAGAAAAAATATTTAATTAGATATACAAATAAAACCATTATACTGTTGTTTCGTTAATTAACGATGAATAAGTATTATGAATATTCAAATTAGCTAGCTATTATATTAAAATCAAATGCAAATTAATGTCAAATGTCATATTTTAATACCACTTATACACATGAGTTAATTTATATATATATATATATATATAATATATGTACATATATATATATATATATATATAATATATATATATAATATATGTATATTATATATAATAGATATATACATTATATTATGTATATATATATATATATATATATATATATATATATATATATTGTTTTTAAATTTAATAATTAAATATATAAAACTTATTTTCAACATTTGAAAATTTATTTAAAAGACATTTAAATTATAAACAAAAAAATATAGGTTTAATGTTCTAGCACGCGGATATTTTTTTTATGGTAAAAATGAGTAAGTAGATGTTTTCTGTTAATTATCTAATGCAATTATAAATTTAATTAAGATCCGTTGCACTATTTGAGTCATATGTAGTGTTTTGCAATTTCTTAAAATAAAATGTGTCTACTTATTAAACGAATGTGAATATTTGCATTATATTAATGAAGCAAATGTTATACATTAAAGATGTGAATTCATTTTAAACATGAAGCAATATAGTACTTACAGTTTTACATATTCTTAAATCTAGATTATTTTGTCTGCGGTAAGAGTAAAATAAGTAGGCACTACATGGTTTACAATGCTATCTTATTATTGCGCTTCGCGAAACATGAAATATATTCAGAGTTTTGAAAACGTCAGTTCACCTATTTGAACATATTTCTTAAAAGAAACTCTTCTTAACATAATTTCGGTAGGAAGGAGAATAATCATCTTTCTTGCTGTATTAATAATTATAATTAGTTCAGTATAAAAAGCGATGGTGATTTAGTTTAATCACAGTCATCTCATTACAGTCCTAGTAAGAACATCACTAGGAGGTATTGAAGCAAACAATGAAGACCTTTGTAAGTATTTTTTATAAACAATACAATTCAATTATTGATCTATATTTTTATAATATATATGTTTGTAAGCTCATATAACAAAAAGTATGTTATTTAATATTTTAGATTATTTTGTCTTGCCTTTTGGCTTTAACATCATGCGGACATATACATCAGCAGTATCAACAACAGCACTATCAACAACAGCACTATCCTATGCATGTACCAGTGATTGATGCCCATGGTGTTCCTGTTGAACCTCAAGAAGTACTCAGTGCCCGACAGTCTCATTTGTCTGTCTACAATAATTTAAAATCGCAAAGCGGATATGAACATCAAAGTGCTCCGATTGATTCTTACCATCACGCTGGTTCACAAAGCTACTCACACCAACAACACGGCTACCATATTCCTGTAATCGGTCACAATGGAGTTCCTCAGGAAACACCAGAAGTTAGCCATGCTAAAGCTCTACATTTCGCTGCACACGCTAAAGCCCAAGCAAACGCATACAAACACGGTGGCTACGGAGGAGTCGAAGGACATTATCATCGTAAACGTCGTGGAATTGACGGTGGTGCATACAGTTATTCAAACCTTATTAGTTCTGTATCTGGAGCTCACGCTTACCATGTACCTACAATCGGACATGATGGTGTACCACTTGATACACCAGAAGTAGCTGCTGCTAAAGCTCAACATTTTGCTGCTCATTCCCAAGTATCTCATGGAGGAGCTCCATGGTCATCTGGCGCATACTACGGAGGTGGTTATGCTCACCAATATCCAGCTCTTGGACATGATGGTCAACCACAAGAAACACCCGAAGTAGTTTCGTTGAAACATGCTCACTTCGCTGCACATGCTGAAGCAAAACAACGAATTGCTTCTGCCTCAGTAAATGATGACGGCGACGATGGCCAATACAGACACGAATACGGTCAAGATTATGCTGGAGATTATAAACACGGATATGATGGTTCATCCTTTGGAGGTGCATCGTACGGTGGATCATCTTTCGGCGGTTCATCGTACGGTGGATCATCTTACGGAGGTGGCGCTTATGGCGGACACGGCTACCATATTCCTGTAATTGGACACGATGGAGTACCTCTAGAAACTCCTGAAG
>CM068315.1:51199161-51209161 GCA_034766995.1 Acanthacorydalis orientalis | reverse complement strand
CTTTAATTAAAAACCGTGCATAAATAAAACGTTGAACTTTGTAACTCATTTTTTTTCAAGAAGAAGTTCATAAATATATGCACAACCATAAACTTCCGATAGCATTTTTCAACTTAATTTTATGGTTGAATTACTTGTAGGTTTAATGTATAATCGAGATGAAATATTGAAAAGAAACTCGATTTCAATTAAATCTCGACCACAAAAAGGTGTCAAGGGTTATTATATAAATATAACGTTGCACGTATTTTGATTTATGCCAGGCCCTTGTTTCTATTAAATGGCCGTCTGTCAGTCCACGGATGGCTCTGAATTATTAAATGACCGCAACGACCTGTTGATCTCCGGCATACCTATACGTAATTGTTCTGTTATGGGCACGTGAACGTATACGCAGCGCGTCGTATCAATTTTTTGTCTGGCATTTTTATATACTCCTTTAAATAGATTGATTTTTCAAATTTCACAAACAAGATGACTGGTCATTTCGACTTTATAAATATACATTATGTCTGCAAGACAAGTTTGACTAAAAATAATTTTTATATACCAACATTTCTGTACAACTTTAATGAACGAAAATCAACTAATTATACTTGTAGAGAATTAAATAGGATATTAATGTATATTATTGATTAATGATCAAAAATACATCATGTTATTCAATTACTCAACCTCGGACTATCTCAAATATGTACGTACATACATATATGTATACAAATATATATATATATATATATATATATATATATATATATATATAAATATATATATATATATATAAATATATATATAAATATATATACATATACATTTGTATACTTGTATGTATAAAACTAGTCAAAGTAGGTAGTTCGTAGAGTTATTTTAATGTGTCAGGAGATGACTTTGATCTATGATTTATTATTATTTAATTAGAAACCAATTGGACTCCTCAGTAAAAAATATTTAATAAGTTTCATTTGGATATAATTATCAATTATTGAAAAAAAATAACAATTTGATTTATTGTTAGGCATAAAAATAGACATGAAAACAAGAAAGCAGATTTGATTGCTGTCAAAAAGTGTTGATATGAAAAAAATAATAAATTTAGAAATAGGACATTACTTTTTGATTTTATGAAATCTTTTTTTCTATTATATTTTACAAATATTAGTATAAGAAGTTCAAACTAGAAAAATAAGATGTTAATATTAGGTGTAAAAATTAATTAGGTGCCTTTTTTACAGAAAAATGGAATACATTTCAATTTTCAATTTATCTTCTATTATTTTATATAAATTTGCTCCATCTGTCGGATAATTGACGAATCCTTTATCGAAAAAAGATGATTGCTTTGAGTCGATGAAGTTGTAATACATTTTCGGACCTTATCCCCTATTTTATCATTTTTTGCATGTCTTATGCAACACAACACCTTTTCTCAAAGCTGAAAAAATCATTCTATTCTCTATCTGTAGAGAAATTGACGAATCCCTTCTCGAAAAAAAGATGACTGCTTTGAGTCGATGAAATCGAAATGCAGTTTCGGATTTCTTCCACTGTTTTATCATTTTTTTGCAAGTTTTATGCACCATAACAACTTTCCAAGCTGTACAAATCATTCCCGCGGTTTCTGAAGCATTTTTTCATCTAGAATGCAAAAAGTATGCAATGTCTAATATTCTGCTTTTCTCTTGTGTTCTCTACTGTTTTGTAAGGTTATGCCAGCTGCTTAGCTAAAATATATAGTGTTTTTGAATGTTAAGGTTGGCACTTCAAAATTCTAAACCGTTGAGAAAATATTTTTATTTAAAACAGAGTCATGATTGATTCAGTTTAAAGGCACTGGATTAATTTTTACACCTAATACTTATTAATTTAATTTCAAGTGAAATATATATTTGAGAAATATACATTTCTATATTTATTTTTAGAGTATTATTTCTTAACTTTTTATTTTTTAGAAATCATCTAATTCTTACCAGAGACTCAATAGTATGAAGTCATTTGTGAAATTGACACTTCTTTTATAATTAGCATTATAAATTTTAACTAGTGCTTCTACGATTTTTTTCCAGAAAAAAATAGGTTTTTCTCTTATTATTAACGACACTAAGTAAAACGTTTGGACAAATAATGTACGAGCGGCAAGGAAAAATTTAAAGTGTGATGACAAAATAAGGAATCGATTATCTATTGTCGTGCCACTTATAACCCATAACGGATTATATGTTAAGAAAAACTGTACTATAAAATTCTTAGAGGAAAGCACGTGTATAGATTTTATCATCTTGAGTTAAATCAAACGCATAGTATTTTTTTTTAAAAAAAAATCTATCATTAAACAAAGTATGATAGAAGGTTGAAGTTCAGTTTATAAAGAAAGACCATGCTATTTTTATCATAATTATTTTTTTATTAAATAATGTTAGATTTCTTACATATTTTTAGACTTGTTTTTAAATTTACCTATAATATTTTGAATTCCAAAATCTTACATTATAAAAATTCTTCTTGGCTAGACGTAATTGACACAAAAAGTGTATAATATTATTTTCATTTCTTTATATACTGCAAAAATAATTTCTTTGCGATAAAATTTCTTTAGGTTTGTATTAATTTTTCTATTAAACTTTTTAGCAACATATTCAGAAGTATTTCATATTTATTTAAAAAATGAATATTTATCTATATTTATTGACTTGTAAAAATAGATGTTTGTTTTATCATCATATATTTTTTTTTACTAAACTACTATAGACTCTGAATAACAGTATCGCTGTTTTTATAACCACTTTGTTGCTTGTCGGGAAATGTCGTATATCCTGATATTTTATTTTGACTCGTGTAAACAGTCTGAAATAAAGTATAAATTTTCATATCTGTTATTTGATGTTATTTGATACTATTTGTTTCATAAATAGTAGAATCGAATATTTAAACGCTTTATCAAAGAAAATCAAGTACGATTTTGATTATATTCAGAGTGAAAATTGAACATTATAATTAAAATTTTATCTTCACGTGTATTTGATTTAATTTTTCTTGTCAAAAAGCAGCAAGAGAATTTAAGATATGGGGTGTATATATATATATATATATATATAGTATGTATATATACATATATATATATATATATATATATATATATAGTTAACAAGTTTTATAAGCTATCTCTAACTATATCAGAATAGAAACTAATCTAATTTGACATAGAAATATAAACTAAATATTCAAGAACATAATCTGATTCTCTCAAAGATAAATTCCAAGTAAAGTTTAAATACTCATACAAACTTATAAATACTGATAAAGTTTTCTGTGCAAAGTAAAATCTACAAAGGTATCTTATTTTCATTGACGATTTTTTACAAATTTCTATTGGTTAAAAGATATTATTTTAGGGATATCATATATTTTCTTAATAAAATTATATCAGATACTTTTGTGTATATATATACACAAATTTTTAAAACAATTACTCGCACTAAAATCATATCAGTTTATAGTTCTTTTCAGTTTTTATAATGTTAAAAAATCAATTTTTATTAGAAGAACATTAAGATCATATTTTAAAGTTATAAGGGATAAAAGTGAAAAGACTCTATAAAAGGATATACAATTTAATAAATCCCCAAAAAATACTTGAATAAGTTAATATAGATATTGATTTCTCTCGATATTATATATATATATATATACACAAAATAATTATTGCCTCCTTACATTTCTTCATTGTAACTAGTATATACAGATGTTAGGGACAAAAATTTTACTTACAATGTATTAATTACAAATTATTATCAAATACAAAATATTAAATTAAATCATTTTTTCGATTTTAAAATGAAAGTTTGGTTGGTGGTTATTCGGGTTTTAGGGTGGCTCGACAGCTATAGTCTTTAGCGCCCGATTGAAATGAAAGATAAAAATAAATAGTTAAAGTAATATTATATATATATATATATATATATATATATTTCCTGTTATTTATGCAACTTTTCGAACGGCCGGTACAATGTTTCCAAAATGTTACAATGTACAAACCAATTGTTTTTTATATATTATTTTTTTTAGATTTAATTCATGAATATTTTCCTACGATTTTTCATTTACTGAACGTCAGTAATATCAGAAATGATTTTTTTTTCTTTACTCTTATCTAAATTTGATGACATTAAATTTTCTTCTGTAGCTACAAGTGTATCATTTGAAAAATGTTCATTGATTAGCTTTGAGGATTAGTTGATTTGTCCTTGAATGAGTCCTGTTTTTAGGTATTGTTTTATTGAATTTACAAGCGATGCTTACGAAAAAATGAGTACAAAATTTGTTTATTCATTATTTAAATTTTATCTTTTATAAGTGTCTCTTACATTGAAATGTGTGTTTTTAGCATCCTCAAAATGTTAATGACATATCGCTAATTATTATATGCATCAATCTTTAAGAAAATTAATGTTATTAATGTATATATGATTTGAATTTGATTATATAAATTGATTATATGACATGTAGTTGAAACACGATTTTGTAATTGTATATAATATTAATATATTTATTGTGTACAATATTTGATTTATTAATTATTCAATATAACAATAATTTTAATGGTCAAATTTAATTACTCCGGTGTCTGATCTTCAAAATTTACATAATACAGAGATAATTGTGAAAAATACCGTTCTACACGTCTGATTATTGCACATTATAAATCGCCACATAGTCTTCGAAGCGAGACTGATTACGGTTTTGTACGAAAGTGTCTGTGTTATCTACCTCCACAGACAACATGTTTCATGTGGTTTAATAAACGAACACACGTAGATATAAAAGCACATCCACTTCAGGGATAGTCATTGCTAGCTTCACAGTCCTGGTGATCACTACCTAGGAGGTAAAGTAGCACTTTTCAAAATGAAGATCTTGGTGAGTGTTTTATGCACTTATTATAATTATATCTGATATTTGTAATAATTTTATATTTGAAAATACAGATTTTATCATCGTGTTTATTGGCACTTGCATCTGCCGGATTTGAATATTATCCTCTTCATATACCTGTAATCGGTCCACATGGTGTACCTCTTGAACCATCAGAAGTTGTACATGCACGACAAGCGCATCTTTCTCATTACAATGCTATAAAATCTACAAGAGTTAATACCGATTATTACAGTCCTGATGGCTCTCATTACGGAAAATACAATGGACCTCTGCATTATCCCGTAATTGGACATAACGGCGTTCCATTGGAGACACCAGAAGTTGCTCATGCAAAGGCTGCCCATTTCGCTGCTCATGCAAATGCACGTGCTAAGGCATATCAAAGTGGTTATTCAGGACACGATGGACATTACAGAAAACGTCGCGGAATTAACGGACCATACGGATATTCTAATTACGTCGGAGCTTATCACGTTCCTGTAATTGGACACAATGGCGTTCCTTTAGATACTCCTGAAGTTGCTGCTGCTAAAGCTGAACATTTCGCTGCTCATTCTCAAGCATCTCATGGTGCACCTTACGTATCATCAGGATATCATAGTGGTTACGCACATCAATATCCAGCGCTTGCTCATGATGGACAACCGTTAGAAACTCCAGAAGTTTCCGCATTGAAACACTCTCATTTTGCAGCTCATGCAGAGGCAAAATCGCGTAATTCAGCGTATGGAGGACATTACGATGACGGACAATACAGACCAGAATATCACCATGGCAATGCATACACAGCACATAGCTACCATGTTCCGGTAATTACTCCTCATGGAGTACCCGCAGAAACGCCCGAAGTCGCTGCTGCGAAGCAAAAACATTTCGCAGCTCATGCTGCAGCCCAGTCCCACGGCTATAGCAAATACTAATTACAGAAAGGATAAAATTGTAAATACGAGTCGTTAAATGAAGATCTTCATCTATTTCCTTAGCACGCACTTTATTGCACACTCTTTCTGAAATGCTGCAACGTGTTTTTGTATATTTTTTTTATTATGTAACACATTTTTGTCTTACACTTAGGAAATGTTTTTTGTTACTTTCTTTTATGTAATCTCAATTGAAATATACAATTGAAATATGCGTTAAAAACTATTGTTTCATTTATTTCCTAACAATATTTTCTATTGAAATGATAATGAAATGGCTGAATAGGTCATCGAATTCATGATATATGTGGTGGTTTGCTTAAAATGAACTTGAAATTTATTGTATATATATTTTTTTATAGAACATTATATTAAAAATATAAACTTAGAAATATAAAGCTGCAATAATAATTCATACATTTATTTATGAATACTTCTATTGTGATGTAAACAAATAAAAAAATTAAAACCTTATACTGTAAAATATTTAACAAAAATTAAATTATTTTTATTTAAATATTTTAGTTAAATATTTAAATAAAATATTTAACAATTTGTTATTTGTTATTATTAATATTATTCTACAATAATATCAGTAGAATACAATCTTAGTAATAACACATAATTAATTTTATGAAAATGTTTTTTAATTAATTTTATGAAAATGTTGCCGTATTTAACTTCAAAATACTTTTTGAAATTATTTTAATATTATTATCACAAAAATGAAAGTCTCAAGAAATTATTATGTTATTTCAAAATACATTTGTGTTATGTCTTATGGTTATTATTATTCCAAGTATTTCCTTAAGTACATTCTATTGATTTGTGTAAATAATGAGACAATCAAAATTACAAATTCGCGTTTACACTAAGTTGGCCGCAGGCTGACGTTGAAACCGTGACTTTCAGATTAATCGTAACGCATTTTCACACGTGAATTTCATTACTAGACAGAAATGCTAACGGGCAAAAATAGTTACGCACGTGTTAATTTGTCTATCAGCTTCTGCATTAAGGAAGTTTCTTCTAATAAGTAGCAACTGAGTTAGAAATGTTTCATCTTTGATAAGTTGAATCATGCTTATAGTCACTTTTATAAATTTGTTCCGTAAAAATCAATACATGTACGTATCTATAAGAAGAATTAATTTAATATGTTATTTCAGAATTATGATTTATTACCTTTTAAACTTAAAAATATAAAACTTTGAATAGCGTTTCTTAACAGTTTACATATTCACACATACAAGCGCAATACATACACACACACACACATATATGTATATATTCATCCTAAAATTAAAATTTTATGCTTCGTACGTTGTATCCAATTGACTCTTTTTCAATGTATTTCCACACATTTTTTTCTTACAGATTATTCTGTAAGATTGATGAATATTTTCTAGGTATTCGAATTAATATATACATTTTATTTTCTAACATTCTACCAGAAATTAACAACTATAAAATATTTTTGATAAAGTATTGTTGAAATGGTCATTTTAAAATAATTGATTTTAATATTATATATATATATATATATATATATATATATATATATATATATATGAGAATTTTATTAGATTGTTTATAAGTAGAAATTTTAAAAGAATAATATTGATTGCAGTTACTTATTTACGTAAGTAATTACACTAGTATAAGTATTATAAAAAATATATTCAAAAACGACTAATAAAAAAAATTGATAAAAATTTTTACTAATCAGGATATTCTGCAAACTAAAAAAATATAAAACATCCAATTAGGTACAACAAAATATTAATAACTGTAAGTAAACATATTGATGTAAAAAATATATTTTTTTAATTAATAATATATAATAATTTACTGATTATTAAAATTTTTATTCATTTTATTCGAAATTAATTAATCGTTGAATGAATGCAATTTTCATTCCTCACATTAGAATTTAATGTTCTATTATTCTCAAACGATTATTATATAAATAAACAATGAAATGTTAACAAGTTTATAAAATTCTACAATTTGAGAGATAATTTTTAAAGTAAGTCGATTTTTACAAATTTTTAGAAAATAAATAAATAAAAATTTAATGAAAAATAAGTCAGGACTGAAAATATTTAAACCATTTACATACATATATATATATATATATATATATATATATATATATATATATAATTATACTTTCATATTCACTTTTATTAATTATAATCTGTCAAATTTATTATTACAGAACAATCAGTGATAGTAAATGTTAGAATTAATGTTATTAATTCTGTTAAGTGATAAGAATTGTTTTATAATGATGTTAATAATCGTTATATCGTTGTAAATGAAAAATGTTATATATATATATATATATATATATCAATAGGGAAATACGTTATATAGATAACTTAATATAATACATGACACTTGAAATAGATTTTTAATGAATCGATAATAGTGTATTGAAAAATATAATTTTATAGAGAACTGTAGAACGCTTTTACAAATAATCAGTTCTAGGTAATAGCTAAATATATTTCAAATTGAATATGTTCGACGTATTAATCAATAAACACACAAACGCACACATTGACTTATCTACAGCATGAAACTTGTTACAAGGCGTCATCAGCAATTATTATATCCGCGGTATAAAGGATAGATGGCGGACAGGCAAGAGCAGACAAGCGTGTAGGCAGCCATATAGGTAGACACCTCTTTCTACTAAATCGACCAAACTAAATCCACAAAGCCAGTAGGGTAATAGGCACGCGAGCTAAGATGGTGGCGACGGGAGTGTAGCATTAATAGGAGGGAATGTAGAACCCGCTTGTCCCAGACGCGTCGGGATGAAAATGGATTACATGAGACAAAGGATTGATTAATGGCAGTGGGTATCGGCGTCCCGACGTCGTGTGGTGGACTCTTGGTGGTTTATGTATGTGAGTGTTTGTATATGTGTGAGTGTGTACTTTGAGACGGTGGTTTTCTTACAACGATTGCGACCATCGTCAGTGAACCAGACAAAAGTGGTGGAAGATGTAGGGGTATTGTAAACTATTGTGGTTGTTGCCGTTTCGTTTCATTTGTTCAAGAAACTGTTGAGACGATATTCAATTAAACCTCTCCCATATTGTAATAGCTGTAATTGTGCGTGGCTGAGTAATTAATTTATCAAAAAGTCATCATCCCCGCTGTGTTGTAAATTAAAGCAGAAGTTACATTAATATTTAGCTTCCATTCTGTACATTTTGTTGTCTCATTACGGTCTATTATTTTTGTCCTACACTAATATTGTTAAAGAATGTTCTTTTGTGTTAAACCCAAATCTTATTAAGGCATACATTTTAACATGTACATTCTAAGTATATGGGTATAAGTGTGTTTGAGGAGGAATCTATTGTCCAATATTACATATATATATATATATATATATATATATATATATATATATATATATATATATATATATATATATGTATGTAAAAACCTAATATGAAGGTGTTTTGACTTAGGATAGGAAATATACTTTTTTATGAAATATTTTTAAGATGAATTTGTTAATGTTTCAAAGATTTCACAAAACAATAATAAGATTAATAGTATAATACACTGATACATTTTATTATTAAAAAAATGAAAACAACTTTCTTCTATATAAAATAAGAAAAATAAGATACACGAATATAAAGTCAATTTTATATCACTTTTGATATTTCCATATAGGCAGCTGTAGTAGCTATAACATGTAGAGTGAACAAAGTGGCAGGTCAAATAACATCTTATGTGCATGCAGCTATAATAAAACTGTATATTTGTGTCACTTTCTTGTCTCTCTTTATATATATATATATATATATACATATGTGTGTGTGTATATATAAACATATATGTATGTAAAAGCTTTGTATTGGGTTGGATACTCTTGGATACCCATGAAGAACTCGTAACAGGGCTCGGGTATGAAACTAATTTTGTGGGCTGTAGGTCGAGTTTTTATAGTATCACATAAACATTGACACTGTTAACTGTTAAATATTTGCTTATTGTAATTTATATTTACATTTATATCCAGTTTAGAAAAAAGAACATGTTTTAAAATAAACATCAAATTATTTTTTAATTGAGTTCATTTATAATATTTGATACACCTATGAGTTAATACAAACTAT
>CM068315.1:51134161-51194161 GCA_034766995.1 Acanthacorydalis orientalis | reverse complement strand
TCAGATTGAGTTTCAGAATCAAAAACAAAAACAATTCGAGAATATCAAGCTATCTGAATATATCATAAGCGATGAAACCAATGTCAGTACAAAAATATTATATTTAATAATACTAAACAGAAAAAAAAAACAGAATTCAATGTCATGTTTTCTAAAAATAATGATATCGAAATGTTTACAAATTCTGCAAATGTTATTAATATATTATCAAAATATCAACCTTTTTTGATGTAATAAATACGTGTTCAAGTTTATTTTCGTTAATGGAAAAGTTTTGTTTCATTTTTCACATAATTGTTATAGTTTTATATTATGTTTTTTTTAGATGAAATCAGTATTTTTAAAGATTATAAAATTCTATAATAAATATTTCATAATAAAATGAAATTGAAGATATTTAAATCTATAGTAAATAAAGTAAAAATTTTATTTTGATTTTCATTCAGTATTTTAGAATATTCTGTTTGTTTTGATATCATTATTGAAGATATTAAGTAGAATAAAATTATAGGTAAAAAATATTACTATTATAACAAGGTAATATAGAAATTTGAAATTAATTTATATATATATAAATTTTAAATTTGTCATTTTGTTAAAATATTAATACTTTTTATCTCTAATTTTTAATCATTTTATTTTGACGGCTATGAAAATATAGGGTGATAATTTTTTCACACTGACTAATCTTCTCTCTCTCTCTCTCTATATATATATATATACATATATATATAGAGAGAGAGAGAAAGAAAGAAAGAAAAAAAGAAAGAAAATTATTCAGTATGAAAAAATTATCACCCTATATTTTCATGGCCGTCAAAACAAAGTGATTAAAATGAAAATTAAATCTAGTGTAGTCTTCCTTTTTCAAGGAATGTGAGAACAACCGTCTTATTTCGTCTGCCAACGATATTTGAAAAATAGTAACAAAACAAGTGGTTTCGATCAATATTTCTAAGACAGTTGTGTTGTTTCTATTATCTTACATTGAAGGGTGGAACCAGTTCGATTATTTTCTTTTTACATCTGTTTTTCAACTGAACATAAATGTTCGAGACATAGCGCAACGTTTTTTTATACTCGTTGACACTGATATTATGCGTGTGTCAGGAGCTGCTTTCATTGAAAGTGAATTGTCAACGAGAAAAAAATTAACATCATATTTACTGTCAAACTGTTTGAAAAATATCCATGCAATATAAATATTTCAACGTTTCGTATTCAAGCTTTTTTTTTGAACGTTTACGAAACTGTTTATGCATTACTTTTGTATTCTAAATAAAGAGATTTTGTTTTTATATGTTCTGTGACAGAAATGAATGTTTAATAATAGTTTGAAAACGTTATGAATGATATTATTCAATTAAAAACAATAGTATATAACATGTTACTGATAAATATATTAGAAATATATTGAATAAAAAGAACCTGAAAAGAAAAAGGTACAATCACTTAATAAAAGTACGCGTGAACGTAAAAAAGGAATTGTATCAAAAAACGATAAGTAACACTGACAAAACTGTAAAAACATAACAACTTTGCGCAGCTTGACGTTCGTTCGTACGGACTAGACCGCATCGGGCGAATCGCAACACAAAAAGTCGTATATACTAACGGTCGCATCGGACCTAACGTGCTACTTTGGTCAGGCGACATATGGTTGGTTCGTATGTGAAATTTGAATATTACCGACAGTGGTAGCCGTTCCCTGCCAACGGTGATGCCACACCAACCTTCACCACTACCACCACCAAACGGTCGCTGTCTATAGCTCCAAACCCGTGTTCGCAAACTTCCATGTGTGATCATCGACTCGAGAGTATATATCGTAAAGGTACGACGATGAATTCACAGGTTCGGCTTACAAGTCACCGGTCTCTATAAATCGTCTTTCGCATGGTCCATTCGCATCATCTACTTAAATGTTTATATTGATAAATCGATAACTGTTTTATTTTAATAATAAACAATTCATATTCGAAATGTTAGTGAACTTCATTACTACCTTAAATTTTCAATAAAATGCTTTTTTCAGACATAACAATTATTTAAACACATAAACACATTACTTGAAAAGACATTTAAATTACATTTAGTGTATTATTTAATTCCAACAGAAATATAGAAATACAATTTACGTAAAGTAATTTAAAGTATGTGTTTTTAAGTTATATATATATATATATATATATATATACATATATATATATACATAAGTGCATATATATACATATATATATATATATATATATATATATATATATATATATATATATATATATATATATATATATATATATGTAGGCTGTGAGCAAGTTGGTGAGAATGGTTGTTGTAAACGTGGGATAGTTGACCGTTGCTTAACATTTGCTGATAATAAAACATTTTGTCTGTAAACCTTCATAGTGGTGTAGTGGAGGGTCTTTGCTCAGAGGACAGCGCAGCAAGCAGACGTGCTTGTGTGATAATAATAGTACTGTTGATACCAAAAATCGTAAAAAAACCATCGATCATGAAAATAAAAATTAGATTTAAACTTTTTTAAAAATAACTGAGTATATATTTATTGGTAAATATATATATATATATATATAAATATAGTAGTTGATTATTAAAATTAAGAAATAAATATATCGTTGTTAGTTATAAACATGTTTTAATCATCCTGACAATCAAAACAACAACACTACATATCTAATATTTAATATATAATCAAAATTATTCACAAAAAATTTTATAAAATAACACATAAAAAATAATCTATCGGAGGGAATATATATATATATATATATAAATTGTATTTGAATAAATCCATGACTTCGACTTATTTATTTGAGACGTGGCTTCTAGAAGACACAAATATGATTATTGTTTCATTCGGTTACATCTGTATGCTTATAATTGACAAGTGGGCGAGCACTGCGAGGAGGGGGCGAAGCCCTCTAGTATATATATATATATATATATATATATATATATATATATATTTAATTTATAGTACGTACTGAATAAAAAAATATCCCAATAATTTAAATAGAATTATTTAAAAATCAAAAACAATGTTTTCTTACTGTAGTCTCTTGTTTATTTTTTTTTTAAAAAATTAAGTGTCAAAATTAACTCTGATTAACTGGTTACTTTGTGGATAACATTCAGCTGAAGAAATTATTTGTATGGATTAAAATATTATAGTTTTACTTACGTTTTATTTTACTACTCATTATTTTATGAACTTTTAGGTGTAAGCATTTACAATAAAATCTTCTTAAAATCATTTCTCTTTTATTTGTTTATATAGAATCTATAATATATATATATTTAAATATGTATATATATATCTTAATAATAAAGAATTGTTGGCTTTGTCAGCTCATAGGTTTCAAGATTAATTTATTAATTTTAGTTCTTAGGTATTTCTTATATTTAAATATATTATGTTGTAAAAACTAATAAAAAGTTTCTTTCTATTTTCGTGTCAATTTTGATGGACTATATACTAATATATATATATATATATATATATATATATATATATATATATATATATATATTAACATCACTCAAGTTTCAAAGAAATAAAATATTTCTTTGGCTGAAAAAATTTGAACAGCAGCAAAAATAATTATAATATATAATTCAGATAATTATTACAAATTTTTGATTTCATCTTTAATTTCTGAAATTGAATTGAAATATTTTTATTAATTGATACTTCATTAGGGTCCTTAAGGTCACACTTTTGTTCTTTCACTTTGATTTTGATTTGTATTTTTTAGTGTATATATATATATATGTAAGACAATTGAGAAGTTTTAATCAGTGATGTTGTTCACAGAACCAAATAAAGAACGTAATTTTATTTCTTTCTTTTTGCTTAGAAAATTAAGAATTATATTAAATTATCTGTATATCAGTAAATTATTTTTTAAATTACAAATGTATAATGGAAATAGTTATTTACTTCCGTTACTACGAATATAAATTATTTGATCTAATTTGTATTTTATTTGAACATATATTCACTTATATTGCGAGTTAGTTGATTCCAGGATTGTAAAATTATTTATGATGATTTCTGGGTATGAGAACTGTTACATATTCTCTTTTGTCTTATTTGTAAAAACTGTATCTCTCAGAATGATTTTTAAAAGACAAAATATGTAGGTATGAGATCAGTACTGTGTACCGGAAAAGGGAGAACTCATTTCAAATTTGTCAAAATCGTGTCCTGTGTTAGTCGAGCAGAATGAATCACGCATTATATTCAAGTAAAACTCTTTTTTCATGTATATATTCTTTTTTCTTTACGGAATGCGTATTTTGTGGCAAACTTCTGTAAAAGTTAACATATTCAGAAAAAAATAATTACTATATATTTTTGTATATATTTTTACTGTATAATTTTACAATAGTATATTTATGATTTATAAACCACTTCTGTATTTGTAAAGGTGTGAAATCATTTTAATTTGTCAATGAACAGAAATTAAATTTATTTTTATTTTAAAATATTTTTATTCCCATACATTTGTTTTCATTAAACTACTTAATATTTTCTGTTCACGTATGTAATTTATAGCAAAAAAAAATTAATTTTCTATAAACACGAAATATAATAAATCAAGATCTTTTAAAGAAAGCTATCATGTTGAATACTTTTCAATATTAATTATTCTGAGAATTACATATTGGCGTTTTTTTTATACTTGATAAAAACATGAAATAACATATGATCATATAGGGGAGCATGTTAATAATATGGATTAATGATTATCGTAAACGTATTCAATCGAAAACGCTACTATCATTTATCAACTTTTAGAAAGTAAATACAACAACATCTTAAATTGTAACTAATTCGTCCCTGTAACTGTTAGTTTTAGTAGCTCTGCTCGTGCAGATCGGTGGAGGTTCATAAAGGAAGCGCCAGCTGCTGCCATCACCCGCGGTCACCGGTCACACGTTAACTCTCATGTCCACCTCCTCCTTCCATTTCATATCCTGAATAACCGCCTTCATCACCACGCACTGAAACCAGCAGATCACATAACCTTTGACCCGCGTTGTTACTGCTGCGGCCACTACCACTAGATTTTCGGGTAGGTGGAGATTATTTTCTTGGTCTGATATACAATCGCCACTGTTGTATAACTCACTCCTCCACTCTGGATGGAATGAGAGATAGGTTCGATATTATTTGGAGTTCATTTTCGCCAGTTGATATCATTTGGTAACATATTTTGTTTTTATGAATATGGTTCTTTTAACGGAAACGGAATAATATACTTACACACACACACACACATGTATATATATACCCAATATATATATATATATATATATATATATATTTACCAGCAAATATATACTCAGTTATTTTTAAAAAAGTTTAAATCTCATTTTTATTTTCATGATTGATGGTTTTTTTTACAATTTTTGGTGTCGCCAGTCTTGGTAATTTGAGTACTTTGAATGTTATTTACAGTTCCAAGGGGTTGGTGGATGTAAATCGATCTAATAAGATAAATAAATGAAATTTAAAAAATCCTTAAAGTACGCAGATTATTATTATATATATATATATATATATATATATATATGTGCTTGATATTAGATACACAAAATTTTCAAGTAAAGTTATCTTAAAAATACCTTTTATAATTAGTTAATGCAGTTCTAATTATTGTCATTAACTAAATTTAATAGAATTTTAATCAAAACCGACTATTGACAATTTATATATATATATATATATATATATATATATATATATATATATATATATACACATTAAATACATAAACACTCAAATGCTAAAACCGGCATCGCAAAGTAATAATATTACTCAAATATTAAATTCTTCTTTATTAAAATTACTATATATATTCCTAAATTAAAATAAATTTATTACATGAAATAATTATATTACTATAAAATAATCGAAACAATCAAATATAATTATTGATAAAACTCGAAGTAGCAAATTATTAACTGTACAAAGAAATCACTTTCTCTCATTTGTTTAGTAGTAGTTTTTGATTAGTGACACTTTTCGGTTGAGTTTCTTTAGTTAACATTTAAACATTGTGAAGAAACATTCTTTCTTGATATTAACGAATGATTTCACGTACAACATAATGTCGTAATGTTCTTTATTGAATGTATTAAAAAATGTTTATATACTTCAATTATGTATACTTTTAGCATTTTAGAATTTAAATAAAAACTTGCATAATTTATTTCTAGTATTGATAATATATATATATATATATATATATATATATATATATATATATATATATATACATATACACGATAGAGAAAGTTATGTTTTTATTTAAAATTTTACCTGGAACTAACTGTAATAGAATTAATTAACGAAAATATTTTAAGTATATTAGAAAAATATGAGGCGATTATAATATTTGGATAATAATCATAAGATCAAAATAAAAATAATAAAAAACATTTATAAAAAGTAATATTATGTAAAAAGTAATAATATTAACATTAGATAGCTAAAGTTATATTTATTTATTGATTTATATTGTATCTTTTTAATAATTCTAAAATATTAACAACCATATATATATATATATATATATATATATATATATATATATATATATATATATATCAAAAAATATTTTATATTCAGGAAAGATTAGCAATATTGAAAATATTTAATATTTCTCTATGATTAAAATTATTATATTTTTTTCATGTTTCATTCTATACATTCAATTTAAATTTTTATCTTGTTGTAGTATGTTACAAATTATGAAATGAATTAGATATACAAACATGTAATATATATATATATATAAAAGAAATATATATATATATATATATATATATATTATTTTCATGATTTCTATAATTGTACATTTTAATACTTTTTCTGTGTTTTTAAATTTCTTAGACTATGAATACAGTACTTATCATTTTTATTGATTATTGAGATATTGAATTTTCGCTGTAGTAAATATAAAAGTTTTATACTTTTTTTAAAAAATAATTATTGTTTCATTACAATAATAAATATATCTTTACAGTGTCTCAATTATTTACAAATTTTTGAGAAAAAAATGAAACAATGATTAATATGTATTGTATTTATTTAATTTTCCATCTCTTGGATTATATCTGTTTCGAAATCTAAAAATTTGATGAAAATAATGTGATAGAAAGTAAACAAAATCTTGAAGGTGATTATAAAATGATTATAATGAATGTTACCAAAAAGGAAAAAAAAGCATTGCAAGCACCATATTTTAAATAAACGCAATTACTTCAAGGTGACTAAACTCAATACAATCATCTCTATTTAATATTATTTAATGTACTTAAATTGTCTAATGCCTGTTTAAACGTACCTCGTCTGTATATATGCATATATAGTGTATATATATATATATATATTACATTATATATATATATATATATATATATATATATATATATATATGTTTGTATAGAAATATTTGTTATATTTTAATGGTAATTAGAAAAAATATAATTAATTTTTAAATGGAAAATTCGTTTTCCATACGAATAAGCTTTAATATGTTTTCTAAAAACGGAAGTGAATATATATATATATATATATATATATATATATATATATATATAATTAATATGTATATATAAAATATACTCGAAATGTTGAATTCAAACAATGCCTGAAATACGCATTGAATTAAGTATTATAACAAGCATGCATAAACTAAATGATTCGATTGAAACAAAACTTTGTACTAATCTCTCATCAAGTGCCCAACATTTCAAGCATGGAATTAGCACGCGGCGAGAAACGGTTGCAGCCGTGTTGAAGCCGAGTTTCATTAATTTCGTTCCGGCGGTCGTAGTAGCAGGGGCTCTCGCCGGTCCTTTTATAAGCTTCATTGGTATGAAAACTTGAGCACGACACCGGAATGCGCGGAATCCGGAGTCGAATCCGCGCTGAATTCCGTTAGGTAACTGTGTTTCCGGTCGCCACGCTAGCGAGCGCCTTTCGTTGCTACAAACTATACAGAGCGATGCTGGTCTATGTAGTTGTACGCTATTGCAACTACTGCAGCGGTATTCAACTTTTCATAGAAATTCCCTTCATTCGTCTTGCAAACTTAATATATATATATATATATATATATATATATATATATGCATGTACAATCAAATTCCTTCATGCATTATAATATAAAAAAAATAAACGGAAGAATTTAAACTGCTGATAATCACAGCATCATTTAAAAAAATATTCACTTTTGAAATATGAATGAAATAAATATTAATAGAACATAATAAAAATTTAGTAATGATAAATATACTCTCATAATTCAATAGTAACGAGAGTTAATTTATTTAAAAATGAAAATAAGGTTGACAAATAACTAACAATAAGTAAAAAAAAATAAGTATTCATTATATGTTGTCCCAAAATTTACTCCTTAAAATACCAACAACATTTATTGAATAATTATATATATATATATATATATATATATATATATATATATATATATACAGTACATTTTGGAATTAATATATTATAATGATTTAAAATATTTTATTTACCAATACTACCAAAAAAGGAACTTATGGACACATCCAGTAGTGAAAAATCAACTTTTTAATTTCCTAAATTTTTTTCATATTTTTTATTCGAATTTAGAAAATTACTTTATCTTAGTATTTACAATATAAAATGTTCTTTTCATAAATTAAGTATTTAATATTGATTAATTTTAAATATTTAGTAGTTTATCTTTTTCATGATCTACATTTATTTTTTAAATTAGTTTTAGTTGAAAATAAAGCACTTAAAATTTGGTATTTAAATATATTATATAGAATTAACGAAATAAATTTTTATTCGGTATAAATAGTATTTAATATTATTCGTACAGTGACAAACCAATATTTTCTTAAAACTATTTGCACAACAATTTTATAATGTCAGTATTTATTTGTAATATCAACATACGTGTATTTATCTAGAATATAGATTATAAACTGAAATTGGGTATATAAAAATGGTTTAATATTGTATCATAAATTAATATTTTACTAAAAAATTACAGTCGTAAAAACAATAAAAATAGAATGTACGTATCTACGTTTTGGCATTTCTTTCTATTATATAAAATAAATAATTATGAAGTTTATCTTCTAAATTATGGAATATTTTTCTGTTCTAATTTAGATATAAAAATTTTCAATAATTTTTGAATTGACATTTTATAAAATATTAATTTTAAATATTATTGAAAACGAATTTAAATCAAAATACAATTCTCTAAATATAATTTGAAACTTTAGTAAATACCATCATGTTACATTAAGTATAAATATTTTACATTAAAATTATTCTAATAATATCACTAATGTTAGACTATGATGATATTCATGAATTACTTTTATATGAAACTGACCATATGTGACATTACACTGAAAGGTCATTGTTTCATTAAAAAAATGAAAAAGAAAATCAATTTTCCTGATATTCCACTCCATACACCATTTTTGCTAGAGTGGTAATATTGTCGACTGTACTTCATGAGGGTTTACTATAGACAACGAACAAATATTCTGAGAATTCACATAACCATTCAGCTGAAACCATGTCTCATCGCTTCAATACCAATCGCCTTGTTCGTCAACATCTTGTATTATATGTTCTATAAGCATTGAACCATGGATTAACAGTTATTTGTGAACATAACTCGATCTAGTAAAAAATAAAATATTTGTATCGATTTCATTGCAATAAAGTCGAATTTTTTTTTATCTGTGTCATCAGATGGATTAACTGTTATTTATGTATATTAAATTCAATTTATTTATTCCCTACCAGCTTAACGATTTATTTATTTTAATCAGTTCTGCGTTTAATCTTATAACAGAACGAATCTCGCGTAGAAAGTTTTTTTTTATTTTTCTCGTATCTTTCTCATCATATACAAATTATATATATATTTATATATATATATATATATATATATATTAGAACCATTGAAATAATATTAAAATAATGTAATTTTTGTCTACGTTTTTTTTTTCACATATTTTTTATATTTATTTTATTTACAAATGTTGTAAAACTACATTTTCAAAATATTATTAAAATATATAATATAGTTAGTAGCTCGATTTGAAGTTCACTTGAGTCAAATAACCAATTAATATGAACGTCTAATAAATACAACACTAGCTTAAATTTCGGTAGATATTTGAAGAAAAATAGTTCTGTAAATTCTGTAAAAAAGTTAATATAAATCATAAAGTTGAATTTTTCCCAGTATTTGCTTTATATTAATTTATCGTGATTCAAGTTAACATAAAATGTTCAACATCACCAGTCACAAAAATACTGTCGATTTAAAAAAAAGAAACTGGAAGCTTAATATTTCAAATTTTCTTTCGATTATGACATTCTGCATTGACACCACCCAACCTGCTGTCGTTGAGATTAAAAAAATGTGTATTTGGCGTCTCACGTGAACGCAGAATAAGAATAATGTAGAAATACCTCAATCAAAAATTTTCCATTAATAAATGTCAACAGTATCGTCTTCTTTTGTTTTATTGTCAAATTTATTTTTTTTGTCGTACATATTATTAGTTACTAAATTATTTTCTACATACATATTTAGCCTGCATAATATTAATTTGTAGTTATTTAGAATTTAAATAATTTTCTTATAATCAATACTTAACATTTTAAATAATTTTCTCGTTAGCTTTTGTTATTAAATATTTAATTAATTTAAAAATGTTTGATGGAAAAATTAAGGTTTTTTTATTGTAAAAATGTTTTCATTTTTATAACTTCCTCTCTCTTTATACATATACGAGTATATATATATATATATATATATATATATATATATTTAATTATATATGTATGTATTTATTTACATGTACATAAAAAATAGGTATACATTTTATCATTCAAGGTATAATTTTTAAAAAACATCTTAACGAAATTAGATATATATATATATATATATATATATATATATATTTTAAGAAAATTTTTGCAGACAAAATATTGGATGAGATGTTATTTAAAATGCACAACACATTCAAATACATGTGTAAAATAATAGGTTAATATACTAAATCAAGCATTTTGAATTTGAATATTCAACTATTGCAGACAATACAAATTCGTATAAAGATATTTTCTAGAAATGAGGAAGCAAAAGAGGACATTTAGACATGAAAAAAATCATAAGAAGAATGATTAATTTTCAAATAATGAGATATGACATATCAGAAGACAATATCACAGATAGGTAAGAGAAATTGCAAGCCAAGAAATTCAAAAAAATCTAGAAAGAAACTAATAAATATATTGAATAGAGATATCACAAAATGCATTAAAAACGTATAGGTAAAACAGGAACTGATTCATTGAATTTGGAACGAATTAGAAACGTTTCTAATTAAAATGGTTATAGGATGTAAATGTTGTTGATGCATAAATAAAAAGTAATTTATTTTAATAAAATAAAATAAATGTATTTACTTAAATGTAATTGAAATCTCAAAAGACTTAAATCGATTTTTTTACTTTATTTATTATATATTAGTCTGTCTTTTCAGTAAAAATCGTTTCAATAATTAAAAACAACATAAGAAATATTGACATGAAAATAATGCCGTTATTTTGTATGAGTATTTATATTTATTGAATAATATTTTAAATACTGTTATATGAATTACTTTTATTTATTATTAAAATTGTATTGAGACATTACTGAAAATGGGGAAGTAAGTTGAATTCAATGTATTTCAAATCACAAAAGAACCTGATAATAAATTATATTTTCATTTATTTACTTACAAGATATATATATATATATATATATATATATATATATATATATGTCCGTGTGTCTGTATGCGTATTGCCAGCTTTATTGTACATCCATTGCGGAAACTTTGATATAATAGTTGTAAGATTTCATTATTTGAAAACGTATTGTATTATAAAGAAACGTTCAGTCCACAGTATTGTGTTTAATCTTGAATTTCGAGAATAAATATGATTTCGAGTTGAAAATGTGTACATAGAGGTAAACGACGAACGGAATGATAGTATGAGGAAACACGGCGTAAATAACAGCGAAACAAACACACCGTCTGTGCGATAGCCATTTTAATTGGCTGGGATTAAACACCACTAGAAACGTGTGTAGGTGTGGTATCGTAAAAGCTGGTCGTCGATTCCTAACGCCGGCGAGCTTGTTCCGGGCTTCCGGAGCCACGAGAGGAACTGTTTCCGAGGGATGGCGCGCGTCTTCAGTATACAGGCCTTATTTAATTGACGCTTGTCTGCTGAGCTGCCACTTTCAGTAGTAGAATTAATTAATTTACTGCCAAGACGTCTACGAATCGACTACCGTTCTCATGCCAGTGCTGGGATTATCGTCAGATGGTAGAGAGATGAAAAACAGATTGCCGTGATTAGCTTGCAAGTTATTTTATTTAATATTATTAAATATGTTAATATCAATAAATTGTATCATAAGGTGCGTGTATAAAAAAATGTTTAATATTCAAGTACATTAATTATTTTATTAAATTGTTGTAGATTAAACATTTTTTCGGATTTTCTTCACACCATTTTGTTATAATATAAAAATATATGCTCCATTTTATAAGTGAGTTTGCTCAATTTTAAGTACATAAGAAAACGAATCTATCTAAAATTTTATGCAAAAGCACGTCCTTTCCTGTTTATAATTTAAATTTTACTGAAAGTTGTTTATTCATACATACATACGTGTATATATATATATATATATATATATATATATATAATACTCATAAATATACAAAAACATGTATCTGTTGGTGACTGTATGAAAGAAAGGGGGAGCATCCATATGGATGTGTACATTCATAGTTAATTAAATACTGTAATAATTTGGATCGAAGAACAATAGATTAAAATTTAGTGTTCATTTCCGATTTGATGTTATCACAATTATTGTAATGATAAAAATGTCTTGAATTAAAAACTAACAAATGTTATTCTCCATCATAATTGGCTTGTTTTTGATAAAATATGGTATTATTAATGAATCATTTTCATAAAGTGTACACAATTATAATAAATAATAATTTTATAATTAGCATTAAGTAGGGATTAAAAATCATTTCATGTATTCTTTTTTAAAAAAATTATCTTTTTGTTGTAGTACTAGTTAACATGGATAAAAAATGCCCGCGATTAGTTGCAAAAATACTTTCATGCAAGAAATGGAGAAAGTTATATTTATTCTATAAGATTAAAAATGTAATTAATATTTTAAAAACGGTTGATATGATTGTTTTATTATAATTTTTGTGTAATTATTGTTTATATATATATATATATATATATATACAAAATATAATAATTAGTAATTAGAAAATGTAAAAGTTGATAAAATTAAGGTGATACATTTAAACTGAATTCCGTTGTGAATTGTTCTTTTGTAATTTTTTAATCATATATTGAAAAGAAATACTATTATAAATTTAAATAACTTTTTGCTTAAGAAATTTATTTACTTTCTTTAAAACTGATTTTAAGTACTAAAGTGTTATCGAAAAATAAAATCTAAAATAAAATTATATTACAAATATTACTATAAAGTATCGTTCTTCTGAAATGAAACCATTTATAACGTGCATTATTTTTTAAATAATTCTTTTAAGAAAAATTCACACCACTTAATTTGAAAATATTTCTGCCGTAATTTTTCATCCTTGTTCTTAAAAAAATATATAGTCAAGTGCGGTCACATTTACTTTTTTGTAGCTATACATTTAATTTGAATGTTCTGTACCCTGGTAAACTTTTTTCGTTTACTTATTTTTATTCATGAGAAATATTGACAGCAGCTTTTATATACTCTTGACTAAACTTAATAAATTCTACTCTCGTCTTTTAAAGTGGGATGTAAACTCTTTATATTTTTTTATCAATTTTACCGTTATATCTATTGTTTTATAAAACATGCAATAATATTATTCAATTATTTATGATGTTTTCTTTTTGTATAAGATTTCAAAACTCTATTAGAATTTAAAAAAATATACGATTAAGAATTCTTATATTAATATCACTAAAAAAATCCCAAATTAAATAATATGTCATGTCACATTCATTTCCATATATATATATATATATATATATATATATATAATATGTCTGTATATTAAATGAGATAAGGAAGATAAAATAAAATGTGTATGAAAGAATATTCGTATATCGTAAGTAAATATAATAATATCCGCATTTTTGTTTATAACTGAATTAGAATTAATAATTCACCAACTGAGAAAAGTACTACATAAATATTCATATAAAAAACTGGCATCTGCTGTTGACATAGTTATAAGAAAAAATTAAAAAAAAAATACTATGAACACATATTATAACGAAAAGAAGAGATACGAAAGTTTGATTTGTTGATAAATATTAATAGAGAAATAATGTACATAATAATCATTTATATATTTATTAACGAATTATTTTAATGGCAGGTTGAGGAAGAACAACATGTTTTTTAAGATTACATACGCGTGTATAAAGTATTCATGTAATTAAAATAGTATTTTTTAGTTCAGATATATATGGAAATTATTTATTTTCATATTTACTTTATATATAATAGTTTAACTAGTTATGTTTTGACTAATTTAAAAATACAAACTTGTTTTTAAGTATGCTATATGTTTTAAATTCTGTGATATTTTTGTAAAATTTTGCATCGAGTAAGATTTTAACACATATTTTTAATGTAAAGTATAAATTATTTTTAATTTTCATTATATTTATTTTGGAAGAAGTAGTCTTTAATTAATACGTATTTTATTAGTACTAAATTAGTTTCGTTTTTTATTCCAATCTTTTTTTTTCTTTTTCATAAACTTATTTCTACATACAAAGCTAGATATTCATTAGTTATACATGAATGTATGAAATGAAATATCTGCGAATAATATTATTTATTCATTAAACATTTCTTGAATTAAAACACAATACAATATTGATTTCCACATTAATTATTTTATCTTCATAGTCTGAAAATAATTTGATAGTCACTTCTAATTTAGGTCAAAATTAATTTTAGATTAGCTTATTAAAAATTCAATATTTAACAGAAATACTGAAATCTGGAATAAATTGTATTCTTGCAAATTATTACTTTGGTATTATATAGTAAGAATATTCGGTAAGAGATTGAAGTAAGGATTTTTAAAATTTATTCAATGGAAACGAAATTGTTCTTATTGACTGTCGTTTTTGGCAAACGTTTACTTTGCATATATACGAGGGGGCTTCGCCTCCTACTCGTTGCGCTCGCCCACTTGTCAATTGTAAGCCTCTACATATAACCGAATGAAACAATAAACATATTTTTTAAAACTAATTTATGTCTACATAATCATTATCGTAGACAGATTGAAATATTGCTGTTTTATATATGAGACAAACATATTTGGGTACCATGAACCTCCATGTCATAAAAACTTAAATAAGTCGACGGCATCGAAAATATTTTGTGAATAATTTTTATTATTATATATATATATATATATATATATGTGTGTTATATATATATATGTGTGTGTGTGTTATATATATATATATGTGTGTGTGTTTTATATATATATATATATATATATTATATATATAAATATGTATATGTACAAATTAATTCATAGTCTCTTTGATAGGAAATGTATGTTCAATCAAAATATCCCCCATTACTTTACATAACTTTGCTCCATTTTTTGACCAACTGATGAATCTCACGTCGAAAAAAAGATGGCGACTTTGATATAATGAAGTCGTAATGCATTTTTGGACCTCGTCGATTGTTTTAGCATTTTTTGCATGCTTTATGAGTCTCAATATCTTCCCCCAAATAAATTATTCCCGCAGTTTCGGTAGCATTTTTTTCTACCAGAATTCGGAAAGTATGCAATGTCTAATATGCAGATTTTTGGACACCATCATGTTCACCCAATTGCTTGTCCAAGATATATAGTTGTTTTAAATAATAAGGTTGGCAATTGAAAATTCTAAAACGAGATTTTTTTTAATTTAAAACAGACTTTTGATTTATAATTTAAAGGCACATAATTATTTATTACGTCTGATATATATATATATATACAAACTGAAAAAGTTCAATTTTCATTAATTTTCTCATAGTAATAAATGCTTTTCAGACAAAGCTATTAAGAAGCAAATGTAATAATCAAGCCGAAGAAAGTGCTGATATTTCAACAATAATGTTCTCGAATTACAAATATCCATAGCCGTTGTCTCGCTATTCTACAGTTACGTTGTTACCTGAAAATTATCAGTTCATTTATATGAATATAGACAACCGGGCACGGAAACAGCTGCGTTGTAATGAGGTTTGCCTGTCACTGTTCACTTTATCTCAGCGTTAACGTAAATATGTACAGGTTTTACTTTAATTTTTATTTAAATTCAGATATTGATTTGTGTTTATCTGGAAAATATTGTACGATATGTAAAATTTTTGAAATGTGTTAAATTAACTTACAAATAAGTTATAACAATTCATTTTAAACGAGGTTCTTCATTTTCACAAATAAATTCTCTTTACTATCCATAAAATATAAAATAATTTTTCTGATCAAAAAAGTCCAATAAATTATTATTGATAATTTTATGTAGTTTGGTGCTCTGAGAATATTTGCATAGAAATGTGTATAAGGTAAAAATCAAAAATGATCAATGAAAATTTCTTTTGTGATTTGTAAGGTAGAAAAACGAAGTAATTTGTAAAAGTGAATTTAGCTATACTGTCAGAATTGTTGTTTCATAGTATTTTATTTCCTTTTTTATTGAAACTCACATAATTTCATATCAATATTAAATTAAAAAATATCAATAAGAAAATGATAATTTACAATTATTTTGAGTAAGACACAAATTATACGGTTAATAGAAATTTGAATATTTCCAAGACTTAAAATTTTTGATTGAATTTTCACTGACTCAAGTTAGACATAGTTATAATTTATTTTTTATAAAATTATGAAAATATTCTATAAACAATTTTTGATGTATTTTACAAAATAATTGGTTTTTTGAAAATTAAAACACTACGTAAATATATACGACAATTTTGATACTGAATCTATTTTTACAACTTTCTATTATAATGATTGAGAAAATGTGTAATTCTATATTTTATATATATATATATATATATATATATATATATATATTATATATATTTATATATTATATATATTTATATATTATATATAATATATAAATATATATAATATATATATATAGATTATGCATAATAACAATATTTATTTCAAAAAAATAAAAATGTTGTTTAATTGATTATTTGTATGAAAAAAAATCGATGAAGTTTCGAAAAAGAAGTATTTTTGAACTAACGTGTAATATAGAATGGACCAGTAAATGATCTAGAAATTAGAAATGGTACGATACGATTTGACTTAAACGTCTATTTAAATCAAAAAATTCACATTATTTGAAGAGTAAAATATTCAATCAATGAATTCTTCTTATCTTTATCTACTGAAGAGAAAGATTGGGCCTTAATTTCATAATAATTGATTGTTTTATATAATATATATATATATATATATATATATATATATATATATATATATATATATATATATATATAGTGTATTTTTAATGCAATAAAAAAGTGAGTTGATTGTTTCTGGACGAGCCGTCTTTAAGAATAAATAGTATCGGTTATTAAAAAGTATACAAATTGTGCATCGTGCATCATGCATCTGATGATATGTCCTTAAGAAAAGAACTATTTTTTTTCGTGTAAAGGACGAAAGAAGAAGCAAGAGCTCGCTTTGATGGAAACATGTATTAAAAGTTTATTTGAGAGCGTCGACGATACGAAAACAAATGACATCCTGGAGCGATGTGTGTTCGGGAAAGAAAATCAATATTTGTAATAAGATACAGAAACAAAGAAAGAGGGTCACAGTAAACGTCGCGACCCGTACAGATTTCCGAGTTATATTAATATGAAAACTTAATTATTGTTTTAATGAATTTTACTTCGTAGCGATTAATACAATAATCTGATACAAGTTGCAGCAGGTATGTGCCACTTAGTGAGCCAATATCAAGTTATTTATTTGAAATAATTTTCAAAAATCGATCGAACCTTTTTGTTGCGTGCACGTTATTGATGTTATCTTACATTTTTTTCATAATATCTCAAGATTCACTATATCATAATTACTTTTTTCGGATACTAGCTTTTCTCTACATTTTTCAAGATCTGAAATTTATTAAAAATTCCTTTCTTTGACGAAGATTCTTTTTAACTGATTGAATCAATCGATTAAAATATTTTTTTTATAAATCATGACTTTTTCCAATTTATTTTAGTAATAATTAACTAAATTATATGAAACGGGAAAAAGATATATATATATATATATATATATATATATATATATATACATATATATGATTTTATATTATATTAAAAGCTTAAATTTATGTCAGCTTAGGTTAATATATTTCATTTTATAAAATTAATAATTTTAGTCTTAAATTGAAATAATATATTTTATATATTAGAGCTTTTTATCCATTTTTTTATTCTATTCTGTCGTATAAGAAGAGCGGAAACAAAAATGGCCAAGATTGGCGCACAAAAAAGAGCTTTTTCATCAGGATAACTCTCCGTCACACAAATCGACCACGAATCGACGTCACAATGGAAAAATTGCACTTATTAGGCTACAAGTTAATTCCTCATCCACCTTATTCTCCAGGCTTGGCCCCGTGCGACATCTTCCTCATCTCAAACTTGAAAATTTGGCTCGTTGGGAAGAAATTTTCGTTGAATGAGGATGTCATCGCCTCTGTTGATGCGTATTTTGTATACTCACTGCACCAAATATTTAGTGTCAATGGAGACTATGTTGAGAAATAGAATCGATTTTTTCCAAAAAAAAACAATGTTTAACTTGCTTTTTTATTATACTTATCAAACAACCCTATATATATATATATATATATATATATATATATATATATAATATAATATATATATATATATATATATATATATATATATATATATAATTACACAATTATCTAACGTCAACATTATTTTTAAAAATGATGACAGAGTTACAAAAAGAAAGATTATTTAAAAAATTATAAAATTACTCTTAAGTTAGATTAGGTTTATTTGAAAGGTATTTATTTTCATATTCCACTTAATTGTAAACTGGAATTGCTAACTTTTCCATAAATTTACATTATTTTCTAATATACGTATTTGAACAGTAATTATGCTCATCATCATGTAAACTATGAATCATTATATACAGAAATTATTTGTTTTAAATAAATTTTGTACTCTTGTATGTATTACTTTATGTATGTATGTGTATATGTTTATATGTTTGTAAAATTACAAATAAACATATACACATACATAAATGTAATAAACAAAGAAAACGAAGTAAAAAATTTCAATTAAGATTTTTGACCTTGCCCGAGTAGTAGTAGTACATATATATATATATAAAGTGAGTATATTTTGAGTCAGATATTATAGACTTATCGATTAAATTGTTTATTGACTTCCGCGCAACATTTAAAGTAATGTAAGATATAATATCTACGATGCACTCATCGTATCAATTGGGTTAACTTGCAGAAAGAAATATGAAAACAGAAGATTATATTGAATGAACATTGACCACAGCTGGAGCTACATTATAGTTATAGAAACGTTATAAAAGCTCTCGAGAGAGACTTCGTAACAACATATATCGTTTAAAAATTTCTTGTATTTGATGTTTTATGATTTCTTTTCTTTTATATGTTTTATTTCGGCCAGAAAACTTAAATATATTGTTTTATAGTAAGGAAAGAAAACAGTTTTTTATTATAAATAGTAGTATTATAAATATTAATGAGTTAATTTTATATTAATATATTAATTAATTGAAATATATGTTAAAATAGTATTTTTTAAGAAGAATTAAAAAAAAAATTATTTGATTTAGTCATAGTTGTATTTGTAGTAATTTATGTGATTATTTTTTTTATTGAATATATATTTTGAATGTATTTAAACAATTACATATATCGTTGTATTTTCATGTAGAAGTATGTTTGCAACATTTTCTTCTCATTCGTTCGTAGATATTCGGAAAGATAGTGCCGTCATGTACATTATGAATTGCAAAAAGTTCCAACAAAAACTTCTCTGTCATCATTTTTACTTCCTTGACGACTAAGGCTGAACAACAAAAATAAACATAATTCCGAGCACTTTAATGGTACAGAATCGAATAAACATTTTGCTCTTAGACGCCCTAACTGGTTAAAATATGTATTGGGATTTCTTTTATCCTTTTTAGCCGTGGCATCAAGCACGCATTAGAGCAGCCTTTGTAGTTTCGGTCCGAGTCTTGTATAACTCTGGCCATTTATTTTTTGAAAGGAAATGTAGACATGTGAAGTATATTCAGTGGCGTGGCCTCGTTTTTGATGAAAAGAATGAAGGAAAACATGATAAATTCTATTGTTTATGATGGAACGTTAACATAAAATATTAAATTTGCTTTAGTCGCATTCGATGTTCTCATTCAATTATATCGAATAATCCTATCGACCGTTCAATTATGTATACAATGGGAAACATCATTGGTAAATTTTATAAATTAGCGATTTAACCCAACAATGGTACTGTGAGATTTATTATTTAGATAAAACATTATAAATTTCTATATTATCGTTATTGAATATCTGCTTAATATTAATATTTTAATTATTTAAGACCAATACTATGCACAGTAATGTCTCATTTTTAACAAATTTGGTTTAGTGTATATATAATGTGTTTTTACATATGTATGACTGCTCATACATTTATATTCCAACTTAACACATTTATATACATATACATACATATAACTCACTAAAACACATAATACATTTAAATGATAATGTAACGTATATTAATGAAATATACAATATCATTATTCAGGCATAATAACACCACATATAATCCCTATACACACACACACACACACACATATATATATATATATATATATATATATATATATATATATATATAAACAACACAATCAAAACTGAGGTATTAAATCTATTAAATATATTGTACTATTGAAATAGATTATCAAAAGTAATTTATCGTAAATAATAAGTCATCTTCAATTGTTAAGATGGTTTTAATCATATTTATAAAAAGTATAGTTCCAGTCATGTTGATATTTATTGAATAATCTTTTTAAGATATTAAAAGTATGTAAAATAATATCCCAATATAGAATATTATTAACTAGTTATAACATAACAAATAAGTCTAATCATTGGATAGTAGAATAATAATTATAGATTAATTAAATGCATTGGAAGTAATTAGGCAAAATTCCAGCTAGTTAAGTGTATTGATTACTTTATATTGATTATTGTGCAAAGTTAATTTTATTGTTATATATATATATATATATATATATATATATATATGTACATATTAATTGTAAACTTATATAATATTTATAAAATATGTATATAATCTACTTAATATTTTAATTAAAGTAAGAAATAATGTAGATTATAAATTTCTATCAGAAAATAATTTAACTTTTTTTTGTTTTAGAAATTGTATTGTAATTGTACCAGTAAAAGAAGTAGTCTAATAAAAAAAATAGTTAAGTATTGTAAATTACAATTATTAGTATTTGTATTGGAAACATTATTTGAATTTATTATTTAAGATCACATAAATTTATTGTATTAAAATAATTTATAATTTATAGAATACACTATAAAACTTTAATATTTGTTTTGTTACGTTTTTATTATAAACAAGTAAATGTTTAAAAGATAGAACCTAAATTAGATTATTTTACTTAATTTTAATTAAGAAATAAATATGATCAAAAATAATTAATCGTGATATAAGGTTTTTAATTGTTAATAAATAATAATAAGGTATTTGATAAACGAAAACTAAATATATATATATATATATATATATATATATATATATATATAATGGTTGAATGCAATGAGAAAATATGCAGTATAGAATATTCTGGATTTTGTTTCAACCAAGTAGCTAGTACGTTAAACTGTTGACCATTGTATTGAGGCCAAGCTTTCAATATACACTACATTTATTAAAGAAAGCAAATATCTTCAAAGTATAATAAGCTTCGATTTCCACAACGTTGTGGAATAAGTGAAATGAAAATTTAATGTGTTCATGATAAGACATTTAATGATGTGTATAAAAAGATATTATGAATTTTTAATCTATTATTTCTTTTATTAAAAATTAAGTATATAAAGAAGATGATTAATTTTTTTTTATTTAGTAACTAAATGATTACAGATTTTTTAAAATTTGTTGCACATCTGGTATTTTTTTCAACTTTTAAATATTAACTTAACGAATGATTATGATATGTTTATAAATATTTAAAATAATTATAATGTTTAATGTATCTCTTTATATCCTGTTTCAGTCAACATATGCAAGTATATTATTTTATTGTACGATCATATTTAAACATTGTATTATTTGAGTTAGTGAATATAAATTAAGAACGGATTAGTTGATGTAAATTCTGTAAACATACCAAAAATAAAACAAAATATTAGAACGCAATGATCTCAACTAAAACTTTTCACAAAGTTTCTCTTGTACACAAGAAAATAAATACAGTAAAGTATAAAGATCTGTCGAAATTATTTTAAAATCTCATTCGTATGATCGATGAAAGAACGGGGCGAGCTCGCGCAATGTATAGCCCGTTTATTGGATGCTGCGAACTGTTTATTTTGTTAATGTATCGTAAAACACGCGGAAAGTGATGGTAGTGTGGCCTCCTTGTTTCGTCCGAAGCGGAGGCACTATGATTTATAGCCCTTGTTACAACTTCCTAGATTTTAAATAAATAACTTGACGGTGCTGCACCGCACCTGTTTACGAAATTAACAACATTGGGAGCCGACCAAATGGTCCCAGCTGTGCACACTTATAAGCCAGTAATTATTTACGTAAAAGAGCCGCTTGCCTGATTGATATCATTGATGGGTGTATATCGGAACAAGAAACTTTGACGATGAAATTCGAGCAGTTTTATACATACACACACTCACTTACTCGCTATATATATATATATATATACAATGAGTCAAAAACTTTTCGTATACTTAATATTTTGATATATAAATTTTTGTAAAAAATAGAAATCGATGAAAACAGTTTTGTAAGCACTTTTGCCATATAATTTTATATATATATATATATATATATATATTAAAGAATATACTCATAAAAAAAATAAATTCAAATACATTAAAAAAACAGGAAAAAATTTAATAAACGTTACCTTCAATTTATATCTAAAAACATTTCGTACAAAGAAAAACATTAAGATGTAAAGCTAATTTTATCTACTTTTTTTTAATTTTCAATATTGTTTGGTAGTCTTTTATCTTCATCACTGCTTTCAAACGAATTTTCGTGTTAAGAATCAGTTTTTTGCTTCTTATCCCGTTATTTTTTTCTATTCAGTCAATAGTGCAGTTTTCAGTGATTCCTTAGAGCTTATTTGATGTTTTCGGAGGCATCGATTAAGTCGATCGATAAAATCTCATAAATGTTCTATGGTATTTAAATCGGGTGATTGTGGAATTGTAGATAATTGCTGGGGATCAAAAACACCATTTTTTCACTATTAAAGAGCAGTTTCTTGGGTCAATGTCTTACTAAATCATAAATTTATTTGTATTTAGACCATTTTTTTTGCACTGCTTATTAAATATTCTTGAAAATGCTTAAGTAATTAAGTAAAGTTTTGTTCAATGAACACAGATTTTCAACGCCTGCGGTGTTCACACACCCCTCCACCATCACATTAACACCACCATGTTTTATGATTAGTATGATATTTTCATTATTAAATTCTGTATTTGCTCTTCTCCATACTTTTATATGTGCATCCGAATCAAAAATATTAAATTTAATCTCATCACTGAAAACTACATTTCTCCAAAATTCCTCTGATTGGGTTTTATAATTCATTTCAGCAAACTTAACCAGTTCTAATTTAGTTATCTTTGAAACGAATGATTTTTTTTATTGTTGAACGGCCATGAAAACCAGCTTTTTATCTTTAAGCAAATATATTTTATTTAAATGTTACTTTTGTATCATTGTCAGTTCAGACTGTAAAAATCATTCAATTGTTTGGAATAAAATATGAAAAAAAATTATAGAATTCAGTATATTAAATTCATATAATAAAATTTGGCATTATAGAAGTGTGTTCTTATAAAAAAGGTATGACTGATTTAGAACTATCAAATATTTTTTCACTTCTTTATTTTTTTTAAAAAAAATCATCAAATATTTCTTAAAAGAAGAAAAACTACTGAACACAATCCATGTGCATAGGATATTCAATGCAATTATATAATTTGCTTTTCATAGTAACAAATATTAATAGTATAATAAAGATTTTACTTTTATAGAACATACGTAATACATTTGCATATTTAAGTGTATTAGACACAAAACAATCCAGTATTTTAAACGATCTTGTAGCATAAAGAGGATGATAAAGTATTTGTCTAGTAGTTGGGACAATTTTCCTTACGCAACCACAGTGATAGGACTACAAAAGATCAAGGACGTGGTTAGTTTTGTCCATTTACTGGTCTACAGCAACTTGGATGGAATTAGTTCAAGCTGCTTCATTGTTCGAGATCAGCAATTTCTACCGTTTGTAACGTTGTCGAGAAATGTTCGGGTTGTTGTATCACATAAGTGCTCTAAGTCTAATATTGGTGTATAATTTAAAATTCAACTAACTTTGTATTCGAATTGAAGTGAAAATATCAGTAATATCAAATTCATATAATTTTAAATAAATCGGGACTTTGAAGAAAAAACTTTTTAACATTTTGTTTCATTTTTACATAGATATGACAAAATTCTCATACATATGTGAGTGCGTGAAATAACTATTTTGTTTCTATTGCATTGATGTTCTATGGTGAATTATATGTGTTGTATCTTATAAAAAAATAGTTACTAAATTAATTATTATAGTTTAAAAATATGTAAGCGACAGATAATTAGAGGTTATTATGAATAAGTCTTTATTTTTCCAACTTTGCAAAGAAAAATACTCTTGACAATTACTTTATTTACATTATCTTCAAATATTCATGCCCAAAGAGTGTGTTAAAATAGTTTTTTAAAACGCAAATATTTAAAAAATGAACCTTCTTAGACAATTTAAAAAATATAAACAATTCTAGACAAATATCTGAAAATTCAATTTCAGATGTTAAAACAATGTGGTTATTCTACTATGAATGTAGTTAATCTAAAATCTTTATGTTTAATTGTAATTTTTTCCAAATCGATTATTTTCCAGTCTTCATATAAGGTAAATAATTTTTATAAATATATTTTATTTTTTTTCATATATTAAATCTTTTTTAATAACTATTTTGTATCATGTTTATATATATATATATATATATATATATATATATATATATATGTATATATATATATATATATATATATATATAAACGATAGATAGATATGTAGGCATTGTTGAAGACGGTAATGAGTTGTAATTTTTTATTACATAATTTATTTGTATTAATTTCAACGCTATTTTGGTTGTTACAAGTGCATGTTTGTAAATAATTAGTAGCTATTAATTTTCTTTACAAATACGACAAATACACGCACATCATATAAAAGCGTTGCACAGTACCACCATTCATGAAGTTACGAAATCATTTAATGACTTTTTGTACGTAATAGAATGGTAAAATACATTACTTCAATATTCTGTTAGCAAAAGTATAAAATATATTTTATGGTTCTGAAATTGTTTATAAATATTTTAAAATTTATTTAAAAATCGATTTTAAACTTCTTTTATTTCAATTAAATTTCGACTTTAATTTCATTTTTGTCAAATTATTTTGTTGTGATTTTTATTTATTGATACTTTAATTTCCTATTTTGACATTTATTTCTATTTAAAATTTTTTTCAAGGAAAAGAGTAATACTATAAATTAATTAGTTCCTATAAATAACTAGGTTTTTTTTAAATTATTCGATCAATATTGATGTTATAAAACATTTTTTTTATATACTTATGCGGACCAAGAAAACATTTCTTATCACCATGGAACTCATCACTGTCCTGTGGACAAAGTGACGAGAAATGTTAGTTTTTATATATAAAAGAGAAGTAAGAAATTATATATATAATGTAATTTTTGTAAACTAAATACTTATGTATAAATTATTCAATTTGGAATAATAAATATTTTACAATGATTATTTAATTGAAATTGTATGGTTATTTGAAATGTTTATATATTATAAAGAGAATTAAAACGAAATGATTGTATATTTAATGTATGTGTGTTAGTTCAAGTACGTTTAAACATGATTGATAGTATTAAAAACATTGTTGGTAGCAAACATTTAATTAAGTAAAATTGAACACACGATGTTCAGAAAATTGAAGTATTAATCTTAAAAATAATATGAATTCGGAATTTAATATCACACCGGTAGGTGTATTCTCTAGGGATATTTCGAGAGTTATAATATTCTAAGATGTCACCGTTATATATGTATAACAAAAAAATGAATCTTCTCATTACTGTAGACTTTTAGAAATGGGCGGCAAAATGAAAAGTGAGGTTTGTGAGTGAGACGTTCCTTCTATAAATTGCCCTCACCCGTGCAATATGGCTGTACCGCTAAGCTGTGTAAAGTCGCCTGCTGCTCGTGAAAGCTCCTTTTGACATTGATTTCCATTGGCGTCTCTGCTATAATCGCATTCAGAAAATATGGTAATGGTTTTCCTAAAATTAAAATCGACAGGAATTATGGAATAACGGCTGACAAAAATTAAAATAATATCGGTGTGTTGCTTTTTCTCGAATAAAAATCACTTTGCTGATATTGCCTTCGATTTAAATTTTTGAGAAATTTTTAAATTCATCCCGCTCATCAATAAACACGAATAAAAAGTTTTATATATATATATATATCAGTTTTTCTTATAATTTTTTGTAACCTTTGAAACAATTTATGACTGACTTTCATTTACTTTAAATGAAAGTCACCCATTGTCAAAGTCAGTTGTTTTACAAGTAATATCAATTTTCTTTTAAAAAAATGAAATCTTAATTAAAATTTTTATATGTGATAATATATAATGCCTTTTATCTTTGAAAACTTTACGAATAAAAAGAGAAAGATTACATTCATAATGATACGATTATAAAATATTTCTGGTGGAAACATTAATGAATTAAATTCCATTGATCTATTGTTTATATATATATATATATATATATATATATATATATATGTTATGAGACATAAATACATTAAATGTATTATTTCTAATACAATCTAATACGAAATTACCCAGATTAATTAAATAAAGTCAAATAGTTATAATAATATATATTTCATTCGTAATTCAATCAAAAATAAATTTGCATATTAGCTTATCGTATTATTTGATACATAATACCATTTATTCATAATAAATATTTCATCGCTATTAAATTAACATTTACGACAATAATATATATATATATATATATATATATATATATATATATATATATATATATTTGCGTCATAGCATCTGTCCTGTAGTTTCGGCAACATTTTTTTTTAACTCTAATGAGGAAAGTATGCAATTATTAATTTACTGCTTTTCAGACCGTATAGTGTTCATTACTGTTTTGTGAGGTTATGCCAATACTTGGTAAAGTAATATAATGGTTTTAAATATTAAGATTAACACTTCGAAGTCCTGAAACGATTGGAAAATCTTATAATTTAAAATAGAGTTATGATTGAATCAATTTAAAGGTACAGAACTAATTTTTACACCAAATATATATATATATATATATATATACATACATATATAATATATTTATTTTTTTTATTATACACTTTCATTGTTCATAATATTTATTATACTGAAATAATCTTTGTTTATATGTATAAATAATTTATAATTGCCTGATTTATATGCATTAATAAAAATCTGTTACTAAATTTTGTATTGTGGAAATTAAATATATTTGAAAATCAATACTTAGAATATATATATATATATATATATATATATATGTATATATATACATGAGATATTAAATATATTTTATTAAAGTTTATATTTAAAAACATTAATTTAAGAAAGTAACGTAAAAATTGTTATAATTATTCATTTAAGGCCACTGCTAGGCTTAGAAAGTCGAAAAGTCTATTTTTTTTTATAAACGGATAGATTGAACTATGTAGAACAAGGAATTGAATTATGTGGAATTTGAAAAATTGTATATTTTTATATCAAAACTTGTATTCGAACTTGAAACGCGTTTTTCTCGAAATTGTTTTTTTCTACCCGCTGGTGTGCATAACTCATTGTAACAACTAATTGTCCGATGTCTTAAAATTAGGTATACACCTTTAAATAAATGTCTCTACTGTATTCACTACTATAGTGCATGCATCTTTATTATTTATATTTTTTTAGCATAAAAAATTCGTAAAATTTTCTTAAAAATTAATTTTTTTCTTCTGTTGGTCACCATTTTATTGATAATGATTTTTTTAATACACGTAGTTATGCATTATAAATATCATTAATTTTTTGTTTTAGCTCAATTTGCCTGAGAGATTCCCATGGAGGTTTTCCGATTCCCGTGGAGGTATGTGGATTTTATCTAATTATATTTGCTTGCGGTTATCGAAAATATTCAATATATTAAAAATATAGATATAAAATTTTATTTAAAGGTAGTTAAATAAATGTTAAAGCCATAAAACACATGGGTTTTATCCTTTACTTAAAAAGAATTATTGCAAAGTTACAATTTTCTGGACTCTAAGCCGAGCAGGTCTTCTAACAAAACTGATTTCATTATTTACATAATTATTTATAAAGAGAAGTCAAGATTTAATAAATTGTTTTGAAAAATATTTGCATAGTTCATATGCCCCAACAAAGTTCTTGTATATTTTTGGGTGAAAACATAAAAAATGATAAATTAAAATATTTTAACTCTTACTCCAACTGAAATTATAATATTTAATAAAAATATTAATCTAACATAAACCATTGTAAAAAAGAAACATTGGATCAGAATAAAGCTAAATTTTATTTAGTTATTAAAATAATTCATACGTAAGACATAGATCATAAAATAAATATCTACACATACTCACACACACGTGTATATATATATATATATACATAATTAAAAAATATTTTTTTAATATATTGTTTAATATTAAAGTTTTGATTTTTTATGTTGTTTTGAGGAATAAAAATACAATATCCAAAATGGATTCATGGTAACATGTAATATTAATAGAACATTTTTCGTAACGCCACTGTTCAAATTTTTGAACAAGTCGGTTGGTGTATGAACTCTTATAAGTCATATACTCCTGTATGTCATTATTCAAGTTTAGCTGAAAGATCGAGAACGCAGATAAGCTAGGTTTAATTCGACTACTGTTTATTCTCCCTTTCTTTTGACTTTTATGACTTGAAAAGTGATGAAACTGTACATTTTTGTTAAACGTGTAATATTAAAAGTTTACTTTTAGATATATGCGTACACACTTGTATACAAACGCACCCTCTTTATATATATATATATATAATATATATATATATATATATATATATATATATATATATATATATATATATATATTTTATAACTGACTCATAATTTTTTTGTGTTTAAGGAAATGAAATATATTTTATTATTTTCCTTTTAAGCATATTTTATTGTTATTTATGCGTCTTTGTTTTTTATTTCTTTATTAATTACCTTTGCAGGTGGTAAAGTATTTATGAAAATTCTAAATTTTATTTCCTTTTCATATTTTTCAGTCTATACTTTTTTACATCAAAATCTGATATAAATGAATTTTATTATGCGAATGAGTGTACAGTTTTTATTATTTGTATTTATAACTTTTAGACATTATTTGCAATCAATATTTATTTATATTTTTTAAGTATAAAATTGATTATTACTTGTTATATAATTTAATATTATTCAATAAAGCATTCTTAATTTTTCAAATATAAAATTAATGCGTATATATATATATATATCTTCAGTTTATACATTTATCTGTCACATTCAACAAAACTGTATGCTTTATTTTATATAGATAAGTGGAATACAGATATGTGATATCATTCCACAAATCTTACAGATAATTGGAATGCATAATACACTAAAATAATAGAGAAAGCATACATAAAAAGAAGAGGTTAAAGATATACGAGCTTGCCTATAAATTTTCAATGAGATAATATCAGGTTTTTATATCAAATAAGCATCGTTTTTAAGTGATTTTAAAACATAATTTCTTCATTTATAATTAAGTTATTTCCATTAAAAGTAATTAAATAATTATAGAGAATTCGAAATATTTTACAATCTTAATTTTAACTATTGTACTTACCATTTCAAATCGAATTTAAATTAAATTTTAATTTTTTAAATTTAACAATTTCACATTTCTCTTGAAACACTTGTAAATTATAAGTAAGTTTCATTGATTCTCACATATTAAATTTATAATATATCGTACATTTTAAGTAATAAAAAATGACTTTAAATACATGAGTTTACATGCTGAACGATAGTTTATAAATAACATTTAATTATTGTATATTATTAATTTATAATATAAATAAATAGTTCCCCTTGTAAACATGATTAAAATTTTAATATCAAAAAACAACCTATAATATTATGAAGTGTAGTTATTATTTTACAATTTATTTAAAAAATAGATTATTAATGTAAAATATATATTATAATGATGTATTAGAAATCAATATCACGCGAAGATACTAATAATGTTCTCGAATAGAAACACACATAGTTAATATTCAACAATAATAATATAAAGATCAAAGGTGAATTGTTCAGTTCTACCATTTTATTATTAGTTTTAAGAGTTATGATTATCATCTCATATTTATAGTGGACGATTGATTTTAGTAACAATTCCAAATTATATATATATATATATATATTATATATATATGTATATATATATAGAGAGAGAGAGAGAGAGAGATAGTTATGTGGGTGTATGTATTTTGTGAACATTTTCTATCTAATATGTTATCTGAAATTAAACATTTAATGAAATTGACAATGTTTTTCAATTAAGTATAAAAATATTTATTTTTTATTTAAATAAAAAGATTAAATGCATTTGAAAAATTATTTCATACCTTTCATTGAAATTAATTATATAACAATTTTTACTTAAATATCTTTTTTATAAAAATTATTTACTGATTAAATTTTTGCTATTGAAAAATTATTAAAACTTATGTTCATATATACACATAACAAACACAGCTTGGCTGATTTTTTTTAATTAATAGTTAAAGCTCACTTCATCTCAATTTCTTCGCACTATAAATTTATATATTGTTTTAAATATTAATATTGTTTGAACAATACTCTGATATAACCACTTTATCAGTACTAGAAAATGTAATTATATAACTGATCTCACATGTACGTTAATGTGTTTTTGCTGAAGTGCACTTACATTTTAGTACTTGATTCATCATAAAGATCTTGACTTTGTAATGTGCACCGATTACTCGAGCAGCAAATGTTTTAATACTCCCTTAAGGATGATTTCAACAATTCGCAATGCGCTAATTTTGCGGTTTTGTCTGCAATTACAAATACCTGGTACAATCAAGCTTGTTCGCATTTTATAGAATAGATTTGAGCCAATAAAAATATTTATGTTTGCGAGCAATTAAATTTAATTCTTAAATATTTCGAAAAAGAAACAAATAGTTTTATATGATAACACTTTATATATTTAAAAATAAAAGATTTATAATGGATATATGAAAGTATAATAAATATTTTATAAAATATGATCTTATCTGTTAACTATTTTATTTTCAGTATATTAATATATTTAAACAGTCAAACACTTGTGTTTTTATACCGTTACTTACTAATTTAATGCGAATATAAGTAATTGTTTTATATTTATAAATTTTTAGTATGCTTTCTATAAATTACTTAAAATAATGGTCATATTTTATAAGCATAAAAGGAAACTTTATAATTTAAAACTTAGTGTTTGAATTCGTCTATTGTTTCAACTATTATATTGTATTTAAAAGCGTCACAAACGAAATATCTGTATCTTCTAAAATAATTAAGTTCTGTTTTCCAATTACACATGAACGATAATACTACCACAGGCTTAATAATATTATGTTTCATCATTTAACGTTGCCATTGCACAAACAATTTTACATAACGTCGACAAAACTTTGTATATACATATTTGAACGTTCTTACTAAATATAAAAATATATATTGTTAAACTTCATTATGAAATATTAATTATAATTATTTTTTCATCTTTATTATAAACAACTATCAGCGAAAATATCATGATATATTTTTTAAGATAAAATCAAATTTATATTCTGCTTGAATTATTTCAAATAAAAATTCTTAAAATACAAATATTTTACAATAATCAAGAGTAAATATTTTTCTAATTAATCGTTTTAATTGAAATGAAAGAATTCCTGTTTTATGAAATAAAACAAATATTTACTTAATATTAATTTATATAAACAGATATACACATATGTAATATTAATAAAATTTTAAATCTTGAAAAATTCATAATTTAATATTCAACTATTTTAGTTAAAAAAGTTAATTCGTAATTTTAATGAATAGTGCAGTCTAATAAAATGTTTTAAAATTGGATGTATATGTAATCAAGTAATTCGTTATATTCTTTACAATTTACTGCTAAATGTAGACATCGTCAAGATCATTTTTATCTACATCTTTTATCAAGAAGCTTATCTATGCTCTTCCACTAAATCTTGTTATTTATTTCTCCTCGTTGATATTTTCTTTTTGATATATTATCTTACAACACTAATAAATTATTTTTGTTAGATTAAAATATATTTTTAAAACAATATACACTTTCCAAATTAAACAATTCTCGTATTATTCTCTCTTTATTTTTTCAATTATATATATATATATATATATATATATATACATACATATATCTTATATATATATATATATTAAATATTTTATTATTATTTCTAATAGAATATACATCGCCCATTTAGTTCTTTTGATATAATTAAATTTTTAATACCACTAAAAACACTGATATAATTTTATTCATTTAAATGTTACAGTTTACATATATATATATATAGAGAGAGAGAGAGATAAAATAACACTCATTTATTCTGTGATTTTATTGTTAAATAGGTATTGTTTGTTTTCAAATATTTTATATAAATATAAGTGGAATAAAAAAAGGAAATTAAAAACACACATACACCTTATTTATAATCTAATTTAATGAACAACCATTATATCATATATATATATATATATATATATATATATATATATATATAATATCCAATATTCTAATGAAATTATAAATAATAATACATCATAGTTTCATGAAAATATAAGACTTCTTGTTTGTTATTAATACCTTTTTTAATTTATATAGCATGAGATACGTAAAATTATAATTAAAAGTACATCATTATTTTTTTTATTTTTGTCAAACTATAATGTATTAATTTAAAAATTATAATTTATATACACACACGTTTGAAGGTAGACCAATGTAAAGTCAAATATGTTCAACGTCCAGCTTAGATGTCTGTTTGTATGCATCTGATTAGGCTAATGTCATATATTAGGTGTACAAATTACTTTGAAACATTTTTTTAATAGAAAATGAATATTTGCAGAAAAATGGAATACATTTCAACCCTCAAAATAGCCCACTATATTTAAGTACCCCCTAATATTTAAGTACCTATACATATTTTTTTATTTTTTATATTGACAATTATCTATTATTACAAATAAAAGAATTTAAATATTTACAGAGAATAATTATAAAAATAATATTTTGTACCTGTGATTTGTTTGGTATGTTGTCCTGGAGGTCTTCTGCTAATAGGACTTACAGCTTATCCTATAAAAAGAGGGCATTCAGGTAATTTACAGAGAAACTGAAATATCACTTAACAATCATTGGTCAAATAACACTATTTTACCTAATTCATCAGTAATAAATTATATTTATAGAAGTTTATATATATATATATATATAATTTATTATTTTTTTTACAGTCAAATGAAAAGTATTTACTTTTATTTTTTTCACAAATTACTAATAAATAAATTAGGTATACTTTAAATTTATTTCTCAAATGGAATAAATTCAATTATTATGTTCTATTTTTTAAAAATATAATACATTAGTGAATCAATTTAATTGAAAAAAAATATTTACATTCATTTTCGATACTAAAAAATAAATATTTTTATAGCTTTTTTTCTAGTTAAAAGTTAATGATAATCATTTTTGTGAAGTGTAAATATATTGTTTTTTAACCCTTTGGCAGCGAAAGGCATATATACATATTATATATATATATATGCTCTCACAGGTCCATTAATATATACGAAAGGCGTATATAGATTGTAAAGAATGTCAAATTTATTTCCATGTATTTTATTATCTTTGAATTTCATTCATAAATGAACATCGTGTGCGTTTACACGAAAGACATCCGCGTTTCTGACAATAACAGTGTGCGCCAGGGCGACTCCGCGCTGTCATGCAAATATCACATCACACAATACTGATAGTTTTGAGTTCTAGTACGCCGCAGTCAAAGGGTTAATAAAGTATAAAAATTTAATAAATAATTATATATTCTTTGTAGAAATCATGATTTTTGTTTGTTTCTTAATCGTATTTTAGAAAGTAATTGAATAAAATCACTCAGATAACACATTTCAGAAAGAATTAGATTTATATACAATCTAAAATATATTATAGTATTTTGTGCATTACAAGTACGTTTCCATCTAATAGTATCTAATAAAGCAAAAAAAAATAATATTAAGAAATAAAAGGAAGAAAACATGTTATTATGATAAAGTACAATCGTGGAAATATGAAAGGTAAAATTGTTATCTTTGTGTGGTTATCCTGTAACACATAAAAAACTGATAGCGGTTTAATATAACCGCTTAGTACTTCTAGGGTCAAGCTTTGTATACGTTTGGAAAAAAATACAATTCCGAATCTTTGACTTTACAATTTTTAATGGTTGACACATATGAGTATATATGTGTATATATATATATATATATTAAGGAGCAATAAGATTTTGAACATTTTTGATTTTTTTTTTAAATAAACTTATTCTTTTAAAAATATTTGTATAATTTATGTAATGAAGTCTATTATAAATTTATCATGTTAAAATATTAAATCTGTAATTACTTAGTTTTAAAATAATAAAAAAATAATCCTCTCATAACACAGTTCTGATATTGTAGCAAAATTCACATTTTCAAATCAATTCTTTTTCATCTTACAAAGTACAAACTTTTTCATAGTAAATATTCGATAAATCGTTATCATTTTTGATAGTTGTTTATGCACATTTCGATCTCAGTGCCATCAGATTTAGAGTGCCAACGTACACAAAAATCTCAATTTTGAAATGTTTCTGTATTTTGGCGGTCTGAAGATGCCCGAATCATCATCAAAATGCACCAGTTATTAATAAATCCAAAATTATTAATGAATTATAAAATAAATAAAATTATTAAACATTTATTGAACATTTTTGACCACAAAAAAATTTTGCGGTTTGTGATGTAAGAAAAGAGTTTATCTGTGGATATTAATATTATTTCCGAAAGTGATTTTTTTAAATTCATTCTTAAAACTTGTTTTTATTTTTTTCTTAGTTTCTTTTTCGTATAAAACGTTTTTTATGCAAGAAAGATATGTTTATTTGAACTATATATATATATATATATATATATATATATATATATACACATACAGACATATACACACACACATATATATATATATATATATATATATATGTATATATATATGTATGTTATGTATGTTTGTATGAGTGCATGTATGTACTTAATGTGCTTATTTAATGTTCATTAATATTATTTATATAGGATATGTAATTTACATAAAGGAACCTTTACAACTAAGAATTAATATTATATAAATATTTATGATTTTATGTATGTAAACATATAAATAGATTATCAATGTTCGTCATATTTTATTAAATTAGTGCTTTTCCCTCATTATTAATTTATGAAATATTTGTTTAACGTTTACCCGATAGGAGAATACATAATTAATGCAGTAACTGTTCAGTTAAAAAAGTTATAAATTCGCTTATTTATAAAAAAATTAACGAGCTTGAATTTTTAAGGAAAATAGGATAATGAAAGAATAACGGTACTAGAGCTATCAGGAATAAAACTAAATTATTTTAATGATGACGACATGAAATCATGGTTTTGTGTGCTATGTAAGTGATTTTTGTTTTGAGAGTAAGCAAACAGGACAAAGCACTTAAAAATATTGAACCGTTTTGTTCGCTATATAACCAATGGAGGTCATTGCTACACTGTTCATCAGCGACCTAATTTATATTCATGGAGATTTTGTTTGGATAACAGTTATAACTTTGAGAAGGGCTGAAAATACGTGAGTCTGTAAAGAGAGGGTCTGCTATTTGCTGGTCGCACGGTCATTAGAAACTAATTTAATTATTATTTATGGTTTAAATATCTACATTTGTAACGTGGTAATGAACTCCAAATTTAGTGATCTTCTGGCGATAACAAACATTTCGATTGTATATACGCTGAACAATGAATGTAATCAAGTTATATATTTCTTTAAAGATCAGACGACTCTTGTACACTTTTTCGTCCATTGAAAATCTTCCGTCCAATGTCTTTGAACTCAGATATGTGCACTACTCATTTAATTAAAAATTTTATCAAATAATAAAAAAAATATTTTAAAATTTAAAAAGTAAATATTTTATAGTTTTAGCTCAGATTATAGAATAAAACTATATAGTTAGTATAGGCGGAAAAGAGATGGTAGCTTTAAGGTGATGAAATGGTAATGCATTTTTGGACCTCTTCCACTATTCTAGTGTTTTCGCATATTTTATGCATTACAATACCTTCCTACAAAGCTCAAAAAATCATTCCCGCGGGTTCGGTAGCATCTTTTTTATCTGAACAACGCGTCGCTTCTGGCTAAAATTTCACCTATGCTAGTTTGAAAAGTGATACTTGATAACCGACCCATTACCAAATGAATGGTGGCGCCACATCATAAAAATTGACCAAACTTATCAAACGACCCTCATATATATATATATATATATATATGTACATACATATTATATATATATATATATATATAAAATATTATACAGTTCAAACTTATTCTAACTATATTATTTTATTGTAATCACAGCAATCGACACTACAAGTTGAACTTTTGACATATATACATGCATATGAATTACTTGAAAATGTCTCAAAACTTTCATACATTTCAGTCCGTGTAAAACTTTGTTTACGTTTATATATCTATGCATTATATTATACATTTTAATAGATCATTATTATTTTGAATATAACTAAAGAAATATGATTATTTTATGAGCTATATTTTTTAAAAATAAATATATAGAAATGAAAAATATAAAAATCATATTTTTTTTAAAAAAACAACAATGTATTAAAATAAATTTTCAATCTGTAAGTAAATGGGGTGCGTAACCTATAAATTTAAATGTAACGTATTTTTCTGTAAGATACACAGAAAAGTTAACATTGTGGGCGTTAAGACAAGATATAAGAAGTAATTGCAAACGAAAGCACTTCAAAAGCGTTAAGGCGGTAAAGAGCACATAATTCTTTCAGTATTGCCAAGTGCAGTACAATTTTATACTCAATAAAATAAAGAAAATGCGTTTAGTATTATGATTAATATCTTTCAACGTTTTTATTGTACAGAAACAAAAAATAGAGATATTATTTCTATAAACAGTAATCTATGTATGAATAGTTGAATAAAAGATTCGATTTAATGTTAATTTTTTACTATATATTTTTTTATATATATTTATTTATTTATTATATATATTTCACTATATATATATATATATAAAGTATTCGTTACTTAATGTTTAATATATAAATTGAGATATTCTATAAAGGAAACATTACTGATAAATGAATAAAATAAATGATGTTAGAAATGAAATTATATTTGGTATAAATTAACTTTTCGTTCATTAACTAGTCAACATCTTTATACTTTACTTTTCCGTAAAGCAACGTGGTAGCACCGCATTGAAAAGAGTTACCTATTCCGCAGAGTCCACAGGACAATTTCATAAAGCCCTCAGGCACGCTTGTCAAATTTAAATATGTAATGGAAACGGGCCGATTACAAAGGAAACCAAAATCAAGCCTGTTCATGCGCGACTAATTTAGTAATGTGTCAGTAAATAAAGACTACATTTACTGGCTCTAGGCTTTGTGGTTTCTCGGAGAATATTTTCAAACGTTTTATTATGACGTCACTAGATGGCTTGAGTGTTTTTGAATGGTTTCTACTTAAGTTGGACGTATACAATATATAACGATGAAAGTATGTCTGTTACTTTGACATGTTTGTAAAAATTGTGTTTTTCAAGAGAGAAAATATGAGCTCCTTTGTAAGTAGTACACCGTGTATATATTTAACATTTTTTTTTTTTAATATTCAAATTTAATTTGTTTACTATCAAACAAAATTTAATAACCGACGCAGTTTCAATTTTCTACTCACGAATGAATTTTCTTCTTTCCGTAGAAAAGGGTATAATACTAGGTAGCTAATCAAAAACGTATGTTTTTTTAATAAGATGCGCATCTTAATCGTTTCCTACATTTTATTTAAACCTTTGTACTTTTTAAAATTTATTATAAAATACCATACTTTGATAGTTGTTTTTTTAAAAAAAAGCAAAAATATTGTACTATTATCACTGTTATGAAAATACTCAAAAAAATATATTTGTTTATTAAAAATATTATAATTCTCAGGTTGAAAATTTGTTTAAAATATAAATTATAATATTTTAATAAATTTTGAATTGAAAAAATAAAATACAATTGCACATTACTTTAAAATACAAATACATTTTCTTAATCTCAGAAAATGCAATTTTTAATAAACAAAATTCTTAAGAAATACAATTTTTCAAATGATTAATAAAAAATTATTTCATTTAGGTGTAATTAATTCAGGTTGATTTCGATTAAGTCTGAATAGGTAGATTCAGATCAGACTAAGTTAGTTTCAGGTCAAGTTAAGCTAGTTTCGAGAAACGATTTTAGAAAAATATACTCTAGAATAGTTGTTTCGAAAAATTTTCTTAATAGAATATACTTGTAACCATAACCATATGTTTTTCTTAGGTAGAAGTGTTTAACTTAGTTATGAGATGCATATTAATATTATTACCAAGAAACTATTAACCTAAATTAATTATTTTTTAATTTCATAACATGTTATTATTTTATATAATATACCTTCATTTCTAAATCTTGATATTTTTTGATAATATAAATGATATCTATTTATTTTCAAGTACATTATTTAAAACAAAATTTGAACATTTTGCCTAGTTGTATAAAAAAACACTCTTTAAACACAATATATGTAACTCTAACATTCCCATTCAATGTTCCAAATAAAACATCATAACAATAGAATTAAGCCTGAATACAATACACCGAACACACAGCGTGACTCTAGAACATCGTATGTATATTGTTTACATTATTTTATATTAAGGTTATCTCACAGATTTCAATGCAGTGAACATTGTACATTCGAATATAAAAAATCTTATTTTAACACAAAAATGTAAAATTGTTTTTTTATGATTACATATTTAAAATTATTTTAGACAGTTATTTTTCGTAAAACTATTAAAAATTGATTCAAATATAACTTATAAATATTCAAGTACATAAAAATATATTCATTAACAGTATTTCCAAATAATCAATTAATCAATGACGTCACGATCAGAATATTGTGATGGATTTTATGGAATTCATTGGGTTGAATAAATTTCAAAGTATCGAAACAGTAAAGTCATCCAAAACTTAGAAAAGAAATGAAGTTACCCGAAACTTTTAGATTAGTTTTTACGATTTGTAGTTTGTTCAGGATAAACTCAATAAAATTGTATTATGTTACAGAAAATTCATAAAAGTCCATTGATAGTTTTTTATCATACATTATTGATACTTAATATTCTTACTTTACTGTTCTTACTTTATATTCTGAGGCACGCATTGTATTGAAGTAATTTCAAATCAATTTTATTTATTTCCACAAATCTAGACTTGGCTGTCTTAAATTATAAGACAAATATTTTGTAATATACAGACGATTTGTCTTAATATTTTAAAAGAAAATGAGAGTAAATGATTTATTCGCTACAAACCCATTGTTGAAAGTAATTTAGTAATGTATAAAATCACGCTTTGTACCACTTCATTTTACGTTGTTTTCGATAGAATAAAACCTCCTGTAGTATGCAGTGAACATTTGCACTTTAGTTCCAGTGCAAGTATGAGACAATTCGGTTTCTAGGTTGCCACACCACCCAACGAACCCGACTGTGGTTTATCTACTGTGAAACAAGAAAACAAATGAGTCTGCGTTTGCAAGCATCGACCTCTGTACTCTCAACAGAACTATTTTCCATCTCCAATGACTCAAAGGAAAATAAATTAATTGTAACATCGTTTATATATATATATATCTTTTGTGATAATCACAGTTTGGTGTTATGGTTTTATTTTGTTGCACCAATGTTTATTTAATATTAATCAAGATCGTACTAAACATTAAGTAATTGACTTTTTTGCTGTGTCTATTATATTGTATATGATAATTACTTGATATATAGCTTATGTGAATAATTTAATTAGAATGTATGTTTACTGTTTGACAAATTGCCAATTACCATTCATATATTAAGGTAAATCTCGTAATTTAAATTTAGAACTTTTTCCTCAGACATTGTGGAGATGTGTTCACTTATCAAAAAATATTCAAACCTGTTAATGTACTGTCATATATATATATATATATATATATATATATATATATATATATATATATATATATATAATTTCAGTACATGCGAATTAATTTTAAAATTGAAGCGTACTTTGTTTTAATTTTATTAGTAAATTATCTGTGAGTGATTTGTAAATAAACTGTGTTCGTAAATAAAAATCTTAAAATAGGTGAAAGTATGGAAAATACGTATTTTAAACTTTGTTTATTGTACTAGAAGGAAAATTAATTGAGAAAGATACTAAAACGAATATTGAAAGAGTAGTTTTAATCGATTACTTGTTTTAATATATTAAAAGCTCGTATTACTTGAATGTACTTAAAGTTCGTTGAAAAATAAAAAAAAAAGATCATTTCAGTGTTAATCGCACACTTTTATTTTGATGACAATGTAAATACAGCATTAAAATTTACAAAGCATGCTAATAATTACGATTCAACAAGGTAAGGTCATTAACAGTTTTCGTAAAGATTTATCAGCATCTCACGAGTAAAACATACAATTCATGTGCGGTGGCATCAGTGTGCGTCGACCAGGCACATAGCAGCCTGCATTATGCTGTGTGAGCGTAATTAACAGAGTTTAATTATTTATAAAATCAATACACTTGCGAGTTTATGCAGCGCTAGTACGCCAGCTGTTCTGTTCGCAGTCAACGAAATAAATATCTCTTAAATCTTATACTGACGTTCGTCTAAGCTACCAATGACTAAAAAATTATTTATTAAAATACATAATAAACGACAAACAGTACTCGTTAAAAAAATAATAATTACAGTTAGCTCGAGTTTTGTTAGATACTTTTTATAATAAGTCATTTATTTGTAAGTCGACATTCTAAATGGTGTGTAAATATTTTAAATGTTTTTGTTTAGCTATTATATATTTATATATATTCATCCTCTGTCAATTCACTGCTGGGAAAGGCCTCTTCCATTCTATTCTGATTCTATCTCTTGTCATTCCAAACATGGATCTTCCCATACTTCTCTGTGTTGTTTAGAATCTCATATGGAAGAAACGCCTCGATATTTAAATCAAAAATCCCACTCTGTTTGAAGAAACAAGTATTTAATCAATGTATACTACCAGTTCTTAGTTACGGCAACGAAACATAGGTGCTTAATGCAAAAATCATTCAGACTCCAAACAATATAGAGAAGTATAGAAAGATGCATGCTAAGAATAACAAGAAGAGATAGGAAAAGAGTAGAATGAATCCTAAAACAGACAATAATCCCAGATGTGATAAGAAGATTATTAACTGAGAACTAAGGAATATAAAAAGACCAAGAAAGAGACCAATAAATACATGAGATAAGGAAATTAAAAGTTTTATTGAAAATGAGTGGAAAAGAGACGCACTCAATTGTACAAAATGGAAAATCATGGAAAAGGCCTTTGTACAGCAGTGGATTGACAGAGGCTGCTACTTCTGATATATATTATATATATATATATATATAATATGTATTTATTTATGTATATATATATATATATATGAATGTTTTAAAATATTTTTGTTGTTCTTCATTAGATGGATTTTTATTTTTCAGTAAATAAATTTATTTTAAATAATTAAAAATTACATATTTGTTCTGATATTTTATTTGCTTCTTTTAGTAAGAGTACGTTCATTAAAAGCAAGAAAATAATAATTAGTACGATAATCTAATATTATTAAAATTGATATAAATGTTTTTAACGAATTGTAATCAAATCATATGTGTTAATAAATAAAATATGGAGTCAAAATCATTAAAAACATAAAATATATTACACTTCTGACGTTAATAAAAAAATATAATAAATCGCGATACTAATTAAAACATGTAACATACATTACCTCAAAAAATACAACATTTGAAAATGTTCAAAAAAAAACGCTTGTTAAACGACAGTCCAGGAGAAAACAAATGTTTGCACGTTCCAGTTAATATTTTTAATTATCACAATACAAAAATAATTTACTTCAGATTTGATTTTTATACTTTTTATTTCTTTTTTTACAGTAAAAAATTGCAAATCAATATCACAATACGAATGTTATTTTCATTTTGTTACAGTAATGTTATCACTTTCCCCAATTGTAATTAAATGTATGAATATGTAATTTCATGCCGATAGCTATTTGACCATTCGGATAAATCATATCCAAATATACAAAAAAGTCACTAAACTAAACACAGCATATGCATACTTATATGCATATATATGTATGTTTGTATATATATATATATATGGCAAGTACGTAGTGGTGTAAGTTAAATTATATTTTACAATTAATAGCAAGTTTTCCTTCTTTTTCAATCAAATTATTGTTAAAATAGTAAACGGGTTTATTTATTTTTTAGACAACTGTTTGACGGGTATAACTAAAGGTATATGATTTGTCTAAAGGCATTTTGTATTTATTGTTTTTTTTTTTATTTTTAATAAAATTAAAATTCTACAAAACCAGTTGTGTATAAGACATTAAATTTGTATCTATGTGTGTATATATCTATCTATCTATCTATCTATCTATCTATATATATATATATATATATATATATATATATATATATATATATATATGTATATATATATAATATTTTTTATTAACGAAAACGTATTTAAAACTAATTAAAAAATAAATATCAAACTTTTTATAGTCATAAAAAAAGTTTCATATTTACTTTCTTAAAAAAGTCGTCTAAAGATCGTCTTTTCAGTATTAATTTCTAATCAATCGATTTTGTATATATCGATTTTGTATAGAATTCCTTAACAGATATGTTTGAAAATTGAAAAGAAGTATTCATTTTATTTAGTAACTGATGATAAAATACAGCCCAATAATGAATGTTAACTAAATCTATATTTGTGAATTCAGTTTAAAGTGTAATATGTTTTAATTCTAAATTTTTAAACAACTGCTTGTTTTTTTTAATGAAGACAACACTTTATAAAGTACTTTAAAATGATTTCGGATGAAGTTATTTATTTTTCACAGATATTAACAATAATAAAATATACCGTGTACTAAAAGCTTGTTTCATGTCGATATCATCGCGCACAGAAATGGTTAATAGTAAATAACCATTTCACTAGTGAAATAATTAATAACTACTTATTATAATCATTAAATTTAAATTAAAATTCAGGATTTTTGCCTTTATCAATCAATTTTTTATTTTTATGTTGAATTCTATTTATATTTCGCTTTAAATCGTTTCCAAAGAGAGAAAGGTAAATGGGTAAATATGTAGATAGACAGAAAAGCAAGTAAACAGATATGTAGATGTCAGATGAATTTAAAAAAGCTTTTGAGATACAGGAACTAAAAAACTGTTAGAGAAGTAAGAGAACAGACAAAAAACGCGTTAATAGAAAGATAAATAAACATTTAAAATAGAATAGTATACAGAAAGATAGAGTAAGCTAGATAGATGCATAGAAGACTAGAAAATAGGGATAATAAAAGAAATGAGGATAATAGTTAAAATACATGAAAGATTATGAAAATAATATATATATATATATACGCACACACACACACATAATAGTTATATAACACAAATACATTGTACAGAAGAATGGTCATGTTAATTCTAATGAAATGTACTACGTCGCACAGTGACATAAAGCGGAAAAAGCACATTCCGTATATAACGTACCAATATGAATAGTTCGCCTTAGTACATATATATATATATATATATATATATATATATATATATATATATATATATTATCGTGTGTGTTGAACACGGTTGGCCATAGAAATCCGTTCCCTTGAATTAGTGCCAGCTTATGTGTGAAGAAATACGAACTGATGTTCGTTTTTTTTTTCTTAAGGGACTGATCGATGGTGGTCGTTCTTTCACTTTTTATACCATTTTCCGATGTTTAGGTTCGTTACAGCCGAATTTCTCAGTTTCGTTCATTTTCTTGACATCGAATTTATACAAATTCACTAAAGCATTTAATTAATTTGTTTCGATTATGTCTTGCGAAAAGTTCATTTTTAAGAAATTAGGTGCTAATCAAAAATACGTTAATAGGAAAATTGAATGTATTTTATTCTTGGATCATTTATTTTATGGAAGAAAAACGTACAGTAAAATTGATGTTATATATATATATATAAGTGCGTGGAAACTATATCACTAAATATAATTTATTTAAATTATGATTAACATTCAAATGTAGCAACCTATCAGAACTTATATTTATTTATTAAAAAAAAAAACTTTAAATACATATAAATAATACAATTAATAGTATGTAATACTAGAAATAAACAGACAAACTGTTTTCTAATTAAAATAAATTTTATTTTACTAAGTATGATTCAACAATTATCAATTTTGTATTATATTCGATGAAATATAATAATAATTGAATATTTTTAAATATAATAATATACGACAAAAGAAAATAATTCGACATGAGAGTTCATCATGTATCGTTCATATTATAAGCGGATAAATACTAAATTATATTAACGTATAACAATAATGGTCAATACATTGAGGATTAATTAAACGAGGATTAAATAACATTATTGTTATCAGCAATAGAAGATTAAATTCTAACGTCTGGACCTAGAATAGCACTTATACATATTAACAACAATAGCTTTTAAATATTGTTATTATTTATATATATATATATATATATATATGTATATATATATATATATATATATATATATATAATATGTGTGTATGTGTGAGTATAATGTTTCAAAACCAACTTTATTTAATAATAGTATTTGCAATCACCTTTGGATAGCGAATTCGATAACTAAGATTTTAATAAAAAACAAAGTTTTAATTTTATGCCTTATAGATTTTTCTAGCAAAATTGGTGGTCTCAACGTACAAGAATTGATTACATTTCAGAAACGAGCATCTCTATGAAATATTTTACATTTATTATCGGATTTTTATAATTTTCTAATTTATTTTTTAAAGAATAATATTTTTTTGATTAATTCATAAAAAGAAAACTAGTTACTCGCTGATATATTTTTTCTGTAAGACAGAATTTATTCCTAGTTTTATTAGATTAATTTATGAATATATAATTTCAATTTTCATCAAAATTTAATTGGAAACAAGGTATTAGAGTTGAAATTTTTAAAAACATACGTATTTTCCTCCTTCGTTCTTTTTGTGCCACTTGTATAAGACAAAATAAAATAAGAGTAAAAACATATATTTATATGAAATACTAAGAATTTATGAAGTCAATGTATCTTTTTATATTCTATAATTGAAATTATTAATTTACTGTAAAATAATATAATCAAAGTTATATTTTTTTAAAAAATGGTTACTTTTTTCGTCGATAAATTGAAAGCGGCGGCGTAATGAATTGATTCCTCCACAAGTCTACACGCAGTCACAGATTTTAATGCCAATGACCTATATAAACAGATCAGTTGGACGCAGTCAAATTCGGAAAATCCTAAATCCACTAAAGTATCAAATCTGTAAATCAATAACTGTTATTTAATTAGAATACAGAATTCGTCGAAAATATTTTTAATGGAATGGGTAATTAACAATAATTTAATTAATTATTTTATCGAGTTTTCTTAACACTAAATATTTAACTTTCATTATATATATATATATATACCATTTATAGAAAGATTGAGTATTTTTAATAAAACTTAATGTAATTATGAGTCTTTTATGTAGATTATAATAAATAAAATTTTAAATCATAATGTTATTGAATGATCAATCTTTGATGTTTTAATATGTACTGAGTGAAATCAATTTTCTTTAAAATTTAATTTTAAATTTCAGATTATTATTGTTCTCTTTTTTCTGAAATGATATTAATTCAACTTTTAAAATGATTATTTAATAAATGTATATTTAATACACTGTAGTATGTTGTTAAAAATGACTTGGCAGCTATTATGAAAATAAAGATGATACGTTATAATGCTGCAAATATACACAGAGATACACTTAATGTGTAAACATAGAATACAAATCGACCGCGTTAAACGCACTATATGACACTTCAAGATAGCACCACGTGGTGTCAAGACGTATCACTAATACGTCCGTACCCTCATTCTTGAGTAAAAGGGATGCGTTCCTCAGAGGGTGGTTATGCCGGTGGCTGCGTTCCAGAACACCGCCACTAGTGTTTACCACTCACACACTATACACGTTCAGTCGAATGTACACATACACAAACATGAACATAAACACAGATATAGAGACACAACTACATGCAGCCACGTACCGTATAATGCACAAATACACAAACACAGTCGTGCTTCCGCCTTCAATGATCGATCAACAACCTGCCGGCCCCCGATAACAACCAGAGGGTTAGTTGGTAACTTGGTAATGCCTATGTGGGTAGAGAGAGCTATGAGCAACACTCGTGGATAAAACGTGTTTGTATTGTGTGTAGAGCTCAGGGATCGGCGATCTTCGAGATTGAAATTCATTCAACTATGTTATATTACATGTTTTCTTTCTTATTCTTTCGAAACTCAGTCATCCATATTTTCTCCCAAATAAAGTCTTCACACACTCACACATTGCCAGTTGTAAAGAGTTATTCTTGTACAATAACTTTTGCAGTGAACTGTGAAATAATCTATTTATAGTTGAACTGGGAATGTAAGAATAAGTTCAAATAAGTGAATAAGTTTGCTGGTACAGTACAGAACTAGTTGTGTTTTGCGGTTTGTAAAATAATGCCGTCAGCTGATTTCTCCATGAGATTTTATGTGAAATTGAAGTTATTCTTCTGAAATGGAATAGAAAGTGTAGATATAACAGCGCTTCGTTCGTATGAATAAAAAGAAAAAAATACCAGAACATGGGATATATTTAATTCTTTCCTTTTGAAATACAACTGACATCCAAGATAAAAATAATTTTGATTTAAACTGCTACTTTATTTTTACGAAAATACGAAATAAAAAGTATACTATTAAATAATTTTATATAATATTTCAATAAATGATAATTTTATCAAATATTATTATTTGACATTTCATTCCAAATATTATATATATATATATATATAAATCAATAAACTTACTTTATTGTAAATATGTAATTTTTTCGTTTTATTATTATTAATTCATATGTCTTTTATTATTTTAGAAACACTGGCATAATGAATATGTTTTAACATACTTGAATATAAATTATAAAGATATCAGGAAAATTAAACATATTTCTTAAATTTGAAATTAACATTATTTATATATATATATATATATATATATATATATATATGTATATATAAATTAATAAACTTACTTTATTGTAAATATGTAATTTTTTCTTTTTATTATTATTAATTCATACGTTTTTTATTATTTTAGAAACACTGGTATAATGAATATGTTTTAATATACTTGAATATAAATTATAAAGATATCAGGAAAAATTGGACATATTTCTTAAATTTAAAATTAACATTATATATAAGGAAAAAATTAACAAACCAGATCTGTATGTATGACAGAACTTGTATTTGCTTATAAACACACATGTACACATATAATAAAATGCTCCTCTATTGAAATAATGTACTTCTTTTATATTATTTTATTTAACAAAAAAATATTTTCAGTTTATAGAAATAAGAGGAATAAATATTGATATTGTTTTCTTTTTAAATATTTTTTTGTACGACTAATTTTGAATATCGATTAAAAATACATCATTAAATAATAAAATTTACCAGACATTTCTTATTGACCTAATTCATAAAGCACGAGGTAAATTATACACTTTGAAAAAATCAATATTAATTAAAAGCGAGTAATAAAAAATAAATGGATATCTTGACATATTTTGAATAAAAAATGATTTATTTTCACATGAAATTAATATACATGACTTAGAGGTATGTTTTTCGTCTGAGAATAAACTGATATTTTCAAAAGCGTAGTAATCCGCTGACCTTCTTTTTACCTATCAACGTTATTTTTGGATATTCATATTAGTAGTATACACATACCTGTTAATTTTCATAACAAGGCAGTAAATTTTTAATTTAAATGTACATGAAGCTATTTTAAGATCTTTAATGCTTATATGCAATTAAAAAAATCTAAGAGACTAATATTGATATTCATGTTTTGTACAAAACTATAAACGGCTCTTTTAAAATATTTTCTTTTTTATTTTATAGTACTTAATAATACATATTTAAAGTAGTCTCTTAAATAGAGTTTTATTTCTTCATATTTTAAGTAGTATACTATTTTACGAGAACTAATTCTACTCGAGAACAATTCTGTCTTCTGCATTTTAAAAAGATAATTATTCTAGGAAAACATAAACATTTCACTGCAAATAAAATAGTATAATTCAAGTAATTTATAAACTCCTAACGTTTAATTAGTTTTTATATTAGAAAATGTTTATAAATTACATTGCATTAAATTTATTATTTAATATCGTAGAACACCTTAATCTTACAATCATATATTGTTTTTTTATTTTTTTGAATATAAAATAAGTGTTTTTGTTAAAGTATATATATATATATATATATGTTGTCGAACTTTTAACGACTTGTCTACTCTGTACATACTTCATTTCTTCTCTTTTAAATATTATATTAAATTCAAATTACTGATATGTGATTTGTCTACACACATTTCACTCTCAGAGCTGAAACTGAATGGTAGATTGCATGAACTTTTCATTTGATTTGTGTGAAAACTAATTTAAATATTCGTAGTTTTGTTTAATTCGTGCACAGCCTATGTAGAAAAATTTAGAGTTATTTAAAATACAAATGCTTTAGCCGATTTTCTTTAATCTTAATGTACATTATATGATGAAATTCTATGAAGGTCTGTGTATTTAAAACAGTCATTTATTGACCGTAAGATAATTTGTATAAAAATCTATATGCATGTATTCCATCGATTACAATGTTGTATTGAATTATACCTGAGGATATAATTTATAATTAGTCTACTTTTACAAAAACACACAAAAAAATAAAGAATGGATTCTAATATTGACATTTTGCATATTAGTTTTATTGACTGAATCAGTAACAAATTTTCTTATATTTTATTGAAGTGAGGTAGTTAATTGCCGCTGCATTGTCGTGGTGGAACAACATCTTGCAAAAAGTTTTTTCATACGCAATTCATTGTGCAAAATAAAATGCGTTCAGTCAGTTCAGATGTCTAAAATCTCTGCTATATCGTTCACTTCCACTCAGAGGATGGTCAAACCATATTGTGGACTTTATTGATAATTTCTGGCGTCAGTGAACACATTATTTCTAAGGCCTGTTGAACGTGATTCTACTTTGATACTTGTTTTACCACATTAAAATTCATTCACCCAAACTCCAATGATTTTGTATAAAGTGTATGTGATTCACTTACTGTAGGAAATACTCTTTCAAGGCTTTCTTACGCTGTTTTTCCTTTTAGAAAAAAGAATTGAATCACGCCTCGAATTCCGATTTCATTCATTTTAAACATTGGGAAGAAATGTTTGTGTTTAAACAACCATCAAGCAAAGAATAAATGGCGGAATGATTTGCAACTTCACATGCGTTACTAAAAGGAATAGAACTATATGAAAACATATATAGCTATTCCCCTCTTCCACAACCAGTACACGAACCAAGTTACTCTTCAATCCATCCTAGTATATATATATAATAGTTGCAACATTACTTCAATACAAATATTCCAACAATATTTCTTTCCGCTCAATCGAAATAGTTGTGGCATTTTTTTAATATCATATAAACTCTCTCTCTCTCTCTCTCTCTCTATATATATATATATACATTTTATCTCCACTAAAAAAAATGTATTGGTTAAAAGAGTACATTGCAAACAAAACTGTAGGAGGAACAAATGATTAAATGCAGTATTTTACACACGTACTTGCAAATAAAGATATATTTAGCTTCGCACATCTGCTTTGTAATACGGCTCAATTATACATAATTAAGATTGTTATCCCTATTTAAATTTAAATCTACAAACACCATTACAAGGCCATTATCATACTGTACTATCTACTCTCGTGTCATTCACATTGTAAATATGGTCTAGTTTCAAACGGAGAAAAAACATTTTCAGTGATTTCAACATATATGTACAAAATCTGGGCAAATATGATATAAAGGCTAACATTAATATTGTGTCATTTTCATATGTTTTGATAAGTGAAATTTAGATAAGATTTTGAAATTTGCTTTAATAATTATATAAATAAATTAATGACAAAGTATAACAGTTAATTAATATAATTATTAATATAGTTAATTAATTATAATTTTTAAATCTTTTAATAAATAATCTAAATTAGTCCTTATAGTAGTAAAAAATATAATATTCAATTTAGAAAATGTATACATATGCATATATACATATATATATATATATATATATATTATATATATATATATATATATATATATATAAATGTATATATAATAAATTTATAAAGTAATATAATAAAATAAAAAAGTTTTAAGATGTAAACGGATAATATATAAACAACAATAAAAAAATAAATTGTATTAAAAAACACATATGTAAACCATAATGCTTTAAAGTGAATTAAAACATGTGTGGACAGGTAGATAAAAGTTTACGGTTTAATAATCAAAGATTTCTGCAAAATGTTTTATTCAATGTTGCAGATAAAAAACCGTCGACTGTTTTAGAATTTTCGTTTGGCAACATGTAATATAGTTTTATAGTGCTGTTACTCAAATATATATTTTCACTCACCTTTATATTTTATATCAAATTCGTCTACACTCGTAAATATATGTTTTGGCATACACGTAGCATCGAATTTAATATATTTTTAAATTCAATTCTGATGTTTTCCCAATTGATAATCTATTCATTTATCGACATTAATCGAAACTGAACTTCTAATTACAAAATATATAAAATTAATATCATTTATATATACATATATATATATATATATATATATATATATATATATATATATGTATATATATGTATCTATATAGATATATATGTATGTGTGTGTGTATGTATTTATTTATATACACGCATTTACTTTTATTTAAACTTGAACGTAATCAATGAAAGATGTAACATTTATTATTTTTTGAATTGATTTTGATACTACAACAATTAAATTTATTTTGTTTGTGGTATATATGTATATATATATATATACATATATATATATATATATATATATTCGACCTGCCTATTTCCTTTGACTACAAGCAAAGAGCAGTGGTTAGAACTTGTGCCCATGCGGTTGGCTTTGTATAAAGTTACCTTATATATACCTTCTACAAAACTTTGCCGAGTCGTCTCGTGGCTTAACGTCTTTTGACTGTTATGGATTGTCCTTTTCGGGTATGACGTTTTTCATGAGATTTTTATTCAAATTTGTATTTTATTATTCATTATAATGTAATATATTCGATTCGATTTTGTATTTTTTTTTTGATATATATAAAACGACAATTAAAGTTTATTAAATTTTATAAAATTGTATAAGAATTTTACTGATTTTTTGTAGAAATGTTATTATTAGCTTAATTGGTTAACTTTGACTAATTAGTCAAATAATTAAATATTATAAAAAAATACAATATATATTAAATAGAATTATAATGATAATATTTGTTTATTATAATTAACTACCTCACTTCAATAAAATATAAGAAAATTTATTATTGATTCAGTCAATAAAACTAATATGCAAATTGTCAATATTAGAATTCATTCTTTATTTTTTTGTGTGTTTTTGTATTTATTACTTTTTTGATTGTTTATTTAAAAAAATTTTTAATATTCTAAATATAATGATACTTTTTAAATTAAATATAACAAACTTGATAATTTAATTTATTGTAAGCGTTTATAGTTTTAAAAAAGTGAATTAGAATTAATAAAGTAAATATATAGAAATAAAAGTACTGATATAATGTGAATTCAGTTCAAAATCATTATCTGGTTTGTGATATTTTACTATAGGTATAGAGATAATTATTCTGATTATTAAACCAAAACAATGAAGTAATTATTAATAGATTAGTTTTCCTAAAAATACATGCTTTTAAAGTATTATAAACAAATTAATACTCAAATCTGATGATGTTAATAGTGATGTAATGTCCATTAAAATATATACAAGTACGTATATTGTAGTTAAATATTAAATTATTTTTTTAGTTATAATTGATTATTTTCTAATATTAGTAGGGTAAATTAAATATATTAGTGTTTATTTTTAACAGCATATACACATTTAACAACATATAAACATCATTAATATTTTAAATAAATTTATTTAGATTTTTTTTATATTATTAATAAATTTTTAGTTATGTAAAATAAATATTTATATATATATATATATAAATTATTTTTATATATAAAATTACAATTAATAATGTATAAATAAATGTTTTTATATAAATAAATAGTATCAGTTATTTGAATATATTTCAATATTTAATTTTGTTTCTCATGCAATCAAATGTTTTCCAACTCAAAACATTTCTTCGTTTGTATGTCTACATAAATCTAACTGCAATGCTAACCAAAGATTTGACTTCTTGGTAACTTTATTTTTGCTGCTAGGGTCAAAGGGATGGAATTAATTGAAACCACTTGTTGAATAAACCATATCTTAAGCCTTAAACGATATCACATTTAATTTAGAAATCTATACACTTCTTTTATTATTATATTATTTCAGTTATGCAATCAAATTAATTAAAATAATCATGTCAAAGTTTGAAAAATTCTATTAGAATAAGAAATAAATTTTAATAAATAAAAAAATAACAAAAATAGATATTTATGAAATATTCATTAAAATAAAGTAAATATAATGTTTCATATGGAAAATTGATCAATTTTTTTAATTTATTTACATGAAAATATATATATATATATATACACATATATATATATATATATATATATATATATATATATATATATACATATATATATAAATTTAAAATCATCTACAGAAAGTCGACAAAATAGAAACAATGTATGAAAACGACAATGTGTTCATACAGTTGACATAAAATAAATTTGAAACTCTGGATGATCTATCTTGTGAATAAAATGTATATGAAAGTAAATGGTCGCTAGAGCAAAACAAAAATTCGGTCATACTCCAGCATCGACTGCTATCTATTTGACCGATAGCTACATACGACAGGTATCTAGGGAATTCAGTTGCTAGCTTCTGTATTAGTGTATTTTTATTTCCAGATATTCTACTTGAACACAAATGCATTTGAACATATTTTTGATTCAAGAAAAACACGTAATAGATACATTTTACAGGCTATTTATTTGCAGCAATAACTACGATATTGGAAAACGTTGAAAATAAAAATGGATATATAAATAAATAACATTTATATCATATTCATCGTGAAATGTGAATTTCACTTTTAATGATTTTTAATATATATTAAAGTTGATTTAGTATTACAAACACGTTCACATTTATATATTCTCGTGTATATATATATATATATATATATATATATATATATATATATATATATATATATATATATATGTCTATAGGTATGTATATTAAAATGTATATTAAAAAGGATAATTAATTATTAATACATGATCATATGATTTGGTATTCTTATTTTTAAGATAATCTTCTATACACAAAATAAGTGATACATTTACAGAAAAAGGATACTTTTTTATTTCTGTAGAAAAAAAATATTTTGTAGTAAAATTCATCTATTAATAGGTTGCTGTATTATTGTGCTTAAAAACGGATGCGCCTTTAATTAATATTAAACATAATCATAAATGAATATTAATTTATACTTAAAAATGAAAAAAAGTTTTTTAAGACGATCATCACTTTTATTAAATTAAACAGTTAATAGCCAAACATTTAATATTCTGCTAATTTTATTTTATTAATAAAAAATGATCATCTTGTTTTTCATATTTATAATTTTTAACACTTAAATAGCAACCACACATCTAATCAAATAAAACATTGTTTTTTCTTTAATAATTTATTGATGGTTAATTTTTAAAAATACTAGTTTTCTTCTATAAAAATAATATGGGTTTTAATTTTGGCTCTCTTTTAATACTGAAATATTTTAGAATCAATATAGTTTAGTCTGCAATAAACTATATTATTATTCGTAATTATTTTTATTATTAATTATATATATATATATATATATATATATTTCTATTTAGTATTATAATTATTAAATTATATTTTTTAAATGTGATAAATTTTTAAATCTAATTAATATTAAAATCAGTTATTATTCTTGCTTGAATATTTCTTATGTAATTTCATGTTTAAATTTTCAAGTACTTAATTAAGTCGAGTAGAATACTTATATCATGTAAACATGTATTAAAAAATAATGAAATCAGAATATAATTTTGTTTTAAATTCTAGTAATTCTCTTTGTAAATAGATTAACTACTGCACAGCATCTATTTAACATATGTTATTAAGCTAATTTCGTTTCTCATTAACACTTACTCTATCTAATGACATAATTTTTATATATAGTCGTTACTAAATTGGATCAGTTAAATATAATTAAGACTACAAGATAGAAATAGCGTCAACTTGCTAAAGGAGAACTTTTGAAATAAAATATAATGCGTAAAGAGAATACTTTATGAACTAGCTTTATAACTACAGCTATTTAGAATATCAGTCTGAGGTAGCATAAATTAATATATTTATTTTAATAATAACATAAATATTTTAGTAATTATGACATTTTATGTAAATTTTTTTTCTGGTATAAATAATTATAAAAAAATATTGAAAAGCAATATAGATAATATTTTTAAAAATTCGATTTCTTTATTAATACTTTTAAGCAAAATAGCAATATTCCTTAAAATTATAAACAAATCTTTAATATAAAAATCAAAATTCTTATACAATCGAACATCTAGTGTTATAGACTATATATTTAATTTTATATATTATTTAAAAATAATTATTCTTTACGAAATTTAATCTTCACAAAAATAAACGTTTAAATTCATTAACATATTAGTTATATATATATATATATATATATATACATATATATATGCAAGTTTTTATGTCATAATTTATTTTCGTCATCATCAAACGACATCAAAAGTCATAAAAAATCTACACTTATCTCTTCTATATAATTAACACCTATTTTTGTTTCTGTATTTTGTTTTATCCAATCGGCTTCACTATTTCCCCACTTCCAATGTTTGTAATTTGAATATTTTGAAAAGCTACGCCTCTTTTAGAAAATCTGCCAATATGTACGACATGTTTATCTATTTTTAAGTAACATAGTAGTTTTTCAATGCTGGACAGATTTAAAAATGATTTTTGTATCGTATTTAATTTAGATGGCAATATACATTTTTGAACATTAGAAATAGATATAGTTTTAGAATTAGTATTAAAATAAAGGAAGATATAATTTATATCTGGAAATAGTTGCTGGTGTAAATACGGTTGTAAATAACAATTTTTGAAATTGATTAATACCAATGATAAATGAACTGACATTAATATTGGTAAAATTAATAAAAAGAGATGATCAAAAATATTCAGCTTATAGATCAGAAAAATACTATATAATATCATAGTATTTTTTTTGTAATATGTTACAAAGTTAAATAATATATCTTAATTTATAATATTAATTATTTAAACTTTTATTACAATTGGAAAATCATTTGAATATGAATTATTACGATTATAAATATTTTTTTGTATGTAAAATGCATGCTTTTCATTTAGTATTTTTATTAGAATATCTATAATTCAATATTGTAGAAGTATTTAATATAAATTTTTCATATTATAATTATAAAAGATAGTATTTTCAAAATATTTATTAATCTTCAGTGTAGAACTAGTATGTAATTATTTACTGTGTGCTTTAATTAAAATATTCGAGGTGTACTAAATATTAATATTCAGATAAATTGTGTTATTTAGATTATTTTATACAAAGAGAATAAAAAAATATTTTTTATTATTATTAATATTCATATAATTTTAAGTTAACAAAATATATTTTTAGTAGCAGATTTACTGCAATTATTAATTCGAACTTTGCTATAAATGCAAATGCATTTTAATCATTTAAAACTGTTCTGAGTTGTTTTATTAAACCTTTAATTTAAAATCAAATTATATACATATTTGTAACTTTGTATATAAACTTTTTAAATTTAATATTCATTTGTACTCATCACAAATAGTTTTTTTATATTTTTATTATTTGTCAAGTAAATTATCAAATGCTTCTCTGTATGTTTTTTTAATCGACCAACGTCTTTTTTTTAGTAAACGTACAAGTATTAATTCGTGTATTTTTTTGAAAAAAAATATGATTGATAAATAAAATACTTAATATTTGTAAAAGATTCAAAATGATTGTGTAAGAATGACTAGAATAGATTATATATATATATATATATATATGAGTTTGTATTCAGTTCGTTTGGTATATTATTGATGTGAGTTATCTTCCTTGTATATTCTTTCATATATACTTTTTGTAGTTATATATATTTTGATAGAAACAAATGTTCAGTATATTGAGAAAAGAATGTTTTTAGTTCAATATAAATATAGAAGCTAACAATTTTTCAACTGCATATATTGTAGTTGATTTTACTCTTTTGGTTTGATTAATAAAATTCAATACATTTTTGTAAAAGGAAATGTAGTTAATTAATAATGCTGTTAAAAATTTAAAAATAATATCAATTAAAATTTTATTTAAATATTTTCTAGTTTTATAATCAATTTTTCATTTTGTTTCATGTTTTTTGATACATTTTTATTTAGAAAATATGCAAATTGTTATTGTTTTCTCATAAATTTAATATTATCATTTATCTCAGAAAAACAGTCTTTATTAAAAAAACACGAATTTTATTAATTTTTTAGGCCTGTTTCTTGACTATTTCAATAATAAACGACTCTATATTTAATTTATATATTTAATTTATTGTGACACTTTCTATTTCTTATCAATCTGACATTTACAATGATGACAAAACCTTTAACGCTAAATAATTCCTTGCTTTTGTTAAGCTGACGAATATGTTGGGTAACAGATTGAAAACCTTTTTCTAAATCCGCATAACGTATCATATAGGATTTTTTCCATTTTAAGAACAAATCATTGTATAAAAGCTATATATCAAGGTTATAAAGAGACTGTGAAATAATTCTGTCATATTTATCTAATATGTCAGTTACTGTATGATTAATGTAAGAGTTATGACGGGCAAGAACTATTGCACGTACTTCTGTGAATTTTTTATATGAAATTCATGTAAATGAATTTAAAAATATTCTTTAATTAAATTTTTTGAAAATTATTAACAAATAAATAGCAACCTGTTATAATCGTTTACTGTGTTGTAGTTAAATTTTTCAGTAAAATTATTATTTGATTTTAATATAGTAGATTGTTTTTTGGTATTTATTATTATTTTTTTTTAGAAAAGTAATAAAAAAGAGAGCCAGTATATTCCATTGTTTACAGAAAAATAAATTGTCTTTAACGTTTAAATTTGAAAAAATGTGAAATATTGAAAGAATATTTTTTAAATAATCGATTCATATATTGTTTTCAATTCTCATTAAATTTGATATGTTAAGAAAGGACGGTCATTTTATATTAGTACACGTTGTTGAACATCTGTTTCTAAATAGTATTAAATCTTCGTGGGAACAATGGTGTACGTAAAGAAAAAAAAGTGTATTTAATTAAGAAACATATTCTGTTTTGGAAAACTGGAGAAGAACCTTTTTTGGTTGTTTTGGAAAATTATGGAGCAAGTGAATCAAATGCCACGAATTGCAAAACATTATACACATATACATGCACAACACAGATGGATCTTCCAAAATTTACCCTGGAGGCAATTCTGCGAGATTTTAGTAATAGCAACGGTAACAGAACACAATACGGATCCCGTTGTGTTCTCCTCAAACACTCGAGCAGGGAGTTGCGCTGGCGTCGTTGTGTTTAGTGCGGTTTGACGACGCGCCGTGGCGCTGTGTTCCTCTCACGCCGATCAGGCCCGATCGCGAGGACAGTCTTCGTGCGACTACGACGCCAAGTAGATGGCTGCGCTGATGCCAGAGCCGTCCGCGTCCGCTACGCGTTTTCCCAGCAACCGCTAATCGACGTTACAAATAAAATATTGTGCGTGCCGCTAACGGGCCCGACGCGGCCCGAAAAACTTGACTACTAACAAAAGATAGAACGCGTTCGCTTCTTCTTCGAGAGACTGATCGCCACCACCTGTGTGATACTAATACACACCGTCGCACGCATCGACCGTTGAAATTATTTTTTCGCGGTGCGTGTTCAGTGGGAGTCATTATATATCATGAGTTACTATAGTCTTTCTCCGAAAGTCGGCACTGTGAAATAATGGAAACTGTGTGTGAAATCATTGTTTCTTTCATTTATTGTTTTGTAGTTTATTAATTTTCCAAACTGAAATGCCCTAATATAATTTTTATTGTTCTGTTAAGAGTCAAAATATATATTATGTGCGTTGGACATCATTGTTGAGAGTTTTGTGTTTAAAGTGAATGTTAATCCTGTTTGATATAAGGAATTTATACCTATATAGACACAAAATATCATTATCATACCTTTAGTAGTGTTAAATAAACTGAAAAATATTTGTAGTTAGTAAATTAATAAATATGTAAATCATTTCTTC
>CM068315.1:51021661-51129161 GCA_034766995.1 Acanthacorydalis orientalis | reverse complement strand
CTTAAAGCCCTTATCTTGGGTACTTTATTTTTAGAAATAAAAATCTCAACTTTATTAAAAAGACAGGCTCGTGCCTTGCGTGTTGCTTACACTAGTGTACCACCGTTATAACCAGTGGCGGGTGGTGGCGAGGTTCTAAAGAATTGCGGACTGATTTTTCACGCTCACCTACCAGATTCTTTTTTAATGTACAATTTTTTTCTCAGGAGGGTGCGTTAATTGATATTAAAGAAGCGTTCTGAAATAATGTACGAGAGTGAAAGACTATAAACAAATCTTTCGGAATAATAATTGTATTTTATATTCAAATATTAAATAAATTAAAAACAGAATGGACAAAATTAGATACAAAGACTCATTTTTGTTCAACGCTTCTAACATTAAAATATTGTAAATGTTTATTTCAAAAAAAATCATTTTATATTACTGCCAAATATGTATATATATATATATATATACACCGAATTTGTTTTAAAACTGACGAATAAATTTATTAAATTAATAACTTTGTTAAAAAAAATAGAATTTTTTATACATCGTTAATATTAAGTTAAAAAATAAATATGAATTTGTGTATATATATATATATATATATAATAAAGTGTAGTGTATTACGAGTGATGTGTAATTAAATAATAAACGACAAATAACTTTTTTGAATAATAGTGCTCTGAACAGCTGTGAATAATTAGCAGTTTGAAAACTGCCAGTAAAGAGTGTTAATTGAAATGCAGATAATTATTTTTTAGTTAACAATACAGTTTATTATAAATTTCCTATAGAACAGTTATTCTATCTCTCTCTATCTTTATATATGTATATAAATATATATATATATATATATATATATATATATATATATATATATATATATATATATATATATATATTCATGCAAGATTCTGAATAAATTTCCTTTTGCTGAATACGTTTATATTTTCATTATTATAAAATATTAATATTGTTGAAAGTATTATATGAACCTATATTCTAGTTCCTTAAACTATATATTATTATTAAATAATTTCTATATAATTATTTTAGAATGTTATATATTCGTAAAAATTGAATTAGAAAAATATAAACGTTCCCTTATAATAAAATAAAAAATCATTACTGGGTGTTTAAAATTCTTACATATTTCTTTAGAACACGTAATTGTATTCCTAAATGAGTAGAAAAAATGGAATTGTTTTTATAAAATAACAATTATTTTAAAATTTTAGGTATATATTTTAAATTTTATCGTCATAGTAATAAAAGAATCATCATAGTAATAAAAATACATAGGGCGCAATAACCTTAGTTATCAAAGCTCTTTTCAACTTTAAATAACTAACTATTACAACATATATTTTCAAATTTTTTTTTAAAAAGAATATTTTCTAGTTTATATTAACAAGATTAAAATTAATATTTGACTGTTATAAACAGTTTAATTAAAATGAAAATGTATTGTTCAGTTATCACTTCTTGATTTGGCTAGTAAATATTTTCTTATAAAACACATTATATTAAATTTCTTATTTTAGTTCTCACTGATATCTTGTAATTGTAACTAATTCAGTTTTAATCATTTGTAAAAATATCACCGTACTCTCAGTTCCTAATGAAAAACACATTAAGACAAATTTTGTCCAAGAAGTGAACACAGTAAGAAGTGTTATCCGATGATTTAAGTTAACCAATTCGCACAGCTCAGACTTAAACATATATCATGCTATCAATTTTTTGCATTTAATACATCGCACAATTTTTTCCTGTCAAGATTTATTACTAAGCACTTTATAAAACAAACGCTACTTTCTTATCTTCTTCAAAACTACCTGAACATTCTCAGCGCCAAGGTGTTTTTATAAGAAATATTTTCGTGTCAATTGACTGATATATATTTATTCGGTATTTCCTTCCCTTTAAATTTATGTTCTACTCACTATTTATCAACGTTCGTTTTATTTACGAGATTACTCACACATGTTTACGCACAAAAGTATATTATATATATATATATATATATGTGTGAAATAAAAAAAAGTACAGTTTCTAATTTTTCAAAATTTCGAAGTACGTATAAAACAATTTTTTGTAATTAGATTTATAGAGGTTTATTTTTTAAAAAATAACTATTATCTCATTATACCTGTCATTCTGTCCTTTTTATTTTCCAAAAAAAAAAAACAGAAAAAATAAACTTTAAATGTGTATGTAGTAATACATATAAGTGCTAAAATGATATATTTGCCACTATTAATGGTAACAAAATGTATTCATGGCAGAATGTGACAATTATTTAAAAGCTTCATATTATTATTTAAAAAATATAAAGTTTTTATGAATCTAATATTTATATATATATACACATTAATCTTGTAGTCAATATCTTAAATGTAATTTAAAACAATAGTAATTTATACAAAGTAAAATATTTAAATATAAAAAATTTGTAGAAGACATTTTTTATAATTATTTCTTTTTATTATTCAAAGAATATCAGAGAAATATGATTAACAATTTCAAGAAGTGCGTATTAAAATATCTTACATACTTAGATATAAAGATTGCAAAATAAGTTTATCTCCTGTACAATGAACTGACTTATTATTTTTAATTACTTCACAATATATATATACTCGTATATATATATATATATATATATATGTAAACATGAAAATAATCTCTGAACTTTTTGGTCAAAGTGTAAATTCATCACAATGTACTATCAAAGACAAATTCTACTACTATTAATAAGTGTGTATGTGTCAGAATGTCATCCTGCACATTGTCTATGCTTTTAATGTCGTATAACCTGTATTCACGTATCAAAACAACACAAAATAACTTTATCTGGCTACAGGAAATTGAAATTTGCGAGTAATTCCATTTTACATGAGTGCTGATTGAAAAAAGTACGTGTTTCGATAAAACTTTTGACAGCAAACTTTCCTGTTTCAAGAGCAACATAAATCAGTTTTAACTTTTTTTGTTGATAAATCACGTTTCTATTTGGATTTTCGTTTGCGTAAATATTTATTTATGAAATATCGCTATTCGCGAATGGATAAAATAAATTGTATTTTAAAGATACTGAATAAATGCATATATATATATATATATATATATATATATATATATATATATATATATATTTGTATTTATATTTATAATGACATTTTTCAGTTACAATTTGCATTTCAGTAAACAATTATTGACTATATTTTTTATTAAAACTCTTTTCTTAACTTTTCGTTTCATTAAAGGAACCGTCTTAGTTGATAATTTTTGGTATTATTAAAAAATTCACTTTTGCAGATGAATTTTTAATTTTCCACATACCACAATTTTATATGATTAAAATGTTCAAGAAATTGTTGAATATTTTGAGCACAAAATTGTCAATAGCTTATAAGAAATGAAAAGCTCTTTTTTAATAAAATAAATCAAATTTTTTTCTCATTATTTAGTCAACATAATTCCGTTATGATAAACATTTTTTGGATAGGATTTGCCGTATTTTAAAATACAATAAGTGATATACTTTTATTGAAATTTCATATGAAAATATAAGTTTATTATTCTTTCAAAAGACGACCGTAAATAGTGTTTTCATTAAAACATTAGGTATTCTAAAAGAATACAATATTCCTTTGGACATGTGTTTCGGATTACAAAATAGTTATTCGAAATTTCCATACACAACAATCATTTTTGATTAATTTTTTTTAAATAAAAAGTTTATTTCTGAAAAGAAATTGTGAGTGTCAAAGTTATATTGTAACAATCTTATTTTAATATTGCGAAATATTTAATTTTTTTATTTTTCTTAGAGAAAATACATTTTTGATAGATCAAATTTCATGTTTATTTTTAAATTATAAATTGTTTATTTATAGTTACTTACATTAATGTCATTAAATCAATTTATTTTCTTTCAATGAATTCGTTTATAAAACGGTTTGTGTTGTTGTTCACTTTAAATTAATTATTTTATTCTCATTATAGCTACTTTTAATATAAATGTCATTTACAGACAGTTAAAAATTTATTCTTGTAAAAACTGATTGTTCTCTCTGTTTTATTTTATTGTCATCAATCTTTGTGTATATAAATTAGAAAATATAATAATAAATACATCACGTTATATTTTGTATTATATTTGAATTTTAATTAAATCTATTAATTACGAAATAAGACCCAGTTTTTTTTAAAAAACATAGTTGTCAATCATAGCGATAATGAAGTAAACTTTAAATCAAAAATAAATATTAAAATAATTCGAGATTTTGCTATGCAATAATACTTGTATATATTAAATGAATTGCGTTTCAATGTGAAAATATTTGCAAACATTTTTACTTTCGTACCTGTGGGTATTAAATAAATGTTATACTTTAAAATAAAATTGGAAGCGAATACTTGTAGGAAAATGAAAGTGAAATATATATTTTTAAATAAAATTGTGCAAAAAATATCAGATATTTTGCATGTAATATACAGTTATATAGAAGTGTGATTTGAAATTGGTTGTTGAAGAAGACATATTAAGGCAGTGAATCGTATAAAGAGAAATATTGAAAAGGAATGCCTGATATTATGAAAAACACGTTGCCTACACACACATATATGTATATATATATATATATTTAAGAGGCGAATGAAACCACGAAATGTGCGTTAAGAGAGTGATACCTCATAAATTTTCATGAGTCTATGAACATATGATGAAATAGAGAAAATTGTGAAAACATATTGAGTTTCATAGTAACGAACAAAAAATATATTATGACAAAGATGTATAGGTAAAAACCTACGAGGTATTTTAATAATAACTGAATACAAAGTATAGCAAAAAAATATACATGAATGATTTTTTTTGTTATAATTCGTATTCCGTTATTGAAACATATTTTGTTTTTAAAACTGTTCACCTGAATTTAATTATTGTTTATATATGTTTTAATTTTACTGTATTATTTCTCTCTTTAAAAGAATTGTCTGTCGTTTTTCATTTAAATTTTTAATTGTGTTCTTTTTTTACAGCAGTCTCTATTATTCCGTATTTCTTAGAAATTTGTCTTTGTACCTTAAATATTTAATTACAAGAAAAATTGTAATTAATTTCAAAATAAAGTTACAAATTGTTACTCGTTTTTATAACGTAAGAGAACATTATTAGATAGTTCCTTCTTTGACTTCATATCAATTATATATATATATATATATATATATATATATATATATATATATATATATATATATATATATATATATATATATATAGGCATATAATTATATATATATATATATATTTAAGAGTAAATAAATTTCGGTTTAATAAAATATACAGTATTAATGTTTACATACTAATTTATAATTGTTAAAAATACATTTCATCACAGTAAAGTGTAACGAAATTTGAAACCGTGCGCTATAATAATAAGAGAAAAAATAACGTTACCAAAGACTTTTCATGTTTTTTCTTTTTGGTCGAAACGGAAATTTAATACAATGAAAAGAAAATGTTAGCATCATTATTATAATGTTGTTTCTTTTATATTGTATTTGCAAGAATAAGTATACATGAATATAAAAAAGTATTTTATACATTTTAAGATATTTATATATATATATATATATATATATATATATATATATATATATATATATTTATATTTTCTTCTATATACATTTTAAAATAATTTATTATCTAAAAAATGAAACAAAATATTTGACATTTTGTTGTGTATAAAAAATATTATATATAACAGATTACATTTAACAAACAAGTAAAAAATTACGGAAAGTTTTTAAAAAAATAGTAATTTGTATATAATTACATTTATACATACATTATCTTTATCTATATTAGTGTTTTAATTATATTTTGTTAAAATAATCTGTCATATTTATGAAATTAATATTGTTAAAATGTGATTAATTGTATTTATAAATTTGTCCATTTATAAATCGAAATATTATATATATATATATATATATATATATATATATATATATGTGTGTGTGTGTGTGTACGAATGTATCAGAAGAATATTTAAAATATAGAAGGAACTGTTAAGGCACTTATTCTAAAAAAAAAGTGAAACAAAAATAAATGAATGATTATGAACAAAACTTTTTAGAATATTTATATAAATTGTTACATAGAACGATAGAATTACTACAAAAACAAGAAAATTTATTTAAATAAATTATAAACGTACGTATAGATAAAATAGACATATTTTAAATTAAAAATGGAGGATCTTGTCCAATAGACGTAATGACAAACTTAAAGAAGAGAAATAATGTAAAATTTCGATTTTTGAAGGTTGAACTTTATTGTGAAAAAAAATTATGATCTCAACATTGAATAAATATTGCCATTATTCAAGTTATTAATGAGTAAGATTGTTAATTTAATAAATGGCTAAGATTTTATAAAAATATTTGTTGAAAATATAATTAAAAACCTTATATTTCTTAACAATTGTTAATATAACAATCAAGGATTTTATTTAAAATAAAATTTCATAAAAATAAAAAAATCAGTTGATTATATATATATTATAATTGAAAATAATTATATATTTCATACAGTAAATATTAGAATTAAATATTATTTTCAATTAATAAAAAATGATTAAATGAAAATTCATTTGTACGTTTATAATATACAGAATAAATACGCTACCCTCTATTATATGTATTCAACCATTTCATTCTATCTGAAATCAATTAACAGATGGTGTTTTCGAGAGTCTAGGATCGGATTTAACAGAAGTTTGGAAAGTTGCGTGTTGATGTTATTCGGATTCTCTTTGGATTATATGGGTCGTACTGTAAGTTTTCGGACTCTCATTATGACAGGTCGTTTATTAACGCTATGATGAATTAAATCAGAGTTTATATTATATATTTTATTCTGTTATTTGATTCACTTCCATATACGCATATCCATCCACTTACCTACAAACTAATGTATATACACATACATAGATTCATTCCCACTTTATGTAAATACACTTACACACATGTGTTTATATATATATATATATATATTTATTAAAGCTCTCGTTTTCTTTACATACTGAAATTATTTCTATATATTAAATATTTGGAAATAAACACAAATGTATACGTATTTTAACAAGTTTGAAATTGATTTGTTGTAAATATATTTAAAAATGTAACAAATAATTGTATTAAATAATTATTTTTATACGGTTCATAAATAATTTCATTTTAAATATAAGTTATACACTTAAATTAAGCTTTAACTTTTTTGTTTCTTCATTAAATAGGTAAAAGTATTTAAAAATTAATACAAACATTAAATTTTCAAGATTTGTTAAATTTTTTAAATGTTTTTAAAATAAGTAAACTAAGACTATAGTTTATTAAAACTGCTTTAATATTCTGCAAATTACAGAAAAATAATATGAACATAAGCAGGCGTAACTGGATAATAAGCAAAAACGATATACAAATTGATGGACTACGAGATGTAAAATTGTATCTTTTTCAGTAAATATATATATATATATATATATATATATAAATTTCATTATATTTGTTTATATAGATTATAATTACTAAACAAATATTAGGGTTATCTTATTTTGACAATAAATATTTTAAGTTAAAAGTCATGTGCAGTACGATAAGTTTCTATAGACTCCAGAAAAAACAAAGAATACTATTTTCTTTTTTTATATAATAAATTAAACTTAAATGAGTATCACTACTATTTTTAATTTATAATTATGGAGTGATTCTCTCATTCCCGTTTGTAAGAAATTGAAGTATATAAAATTGATTTTAGGGGTCCCAAGTAGTTTTGTTAATATGAAAAGGGGAAAAACATATCAAAAAAATTACTTAATACAATACTTTAAACAATAAAATAATAAATTAAATATTATATCATACGTATAAGTTTCAATATTAGTATATTAAAATATCACAATTGATATAAAAAAAGTATTAAAATGACACAATAATTGGAATAAAGGTGTTAAAAATTTGTAGAGAGTAGTGTTCATATAGAGAAAAATGGAAAGTCTAGCAGCCAATTAATAAAAGTGTATGTGTATGTATATATATATATATATATATAAGGTTGGTAGGAAAATAATTGCGGTTTTCGCTTTTTGAATTCTAACTTTAATTTTTTTCAATGAAAGTGTCATTTCATCGTACTCATGTTAATTTAATTTTAAAATGTGTTTTTCGTTCTGTATTTTGATAACATTGACTATGGATTTATTATTAATTTTGCTTCAAATTGGGCTATTGAATTAAAGATGAAAAGAAGCACATAAGAGAATTTTTTCTACGAATTCAAAACGGATGGTAAAGCAGCAGAAACTGCTCATAAACTAAACGATGCTTTTGGTGTGTGTACTGTTAAAGAATGTACTAATACGGTGTAATGGTGGTTCCGAAAATTTCATGCTGGGGACGAGAGCCTTGAAGGTGAAAAAAAATGAACGCGTCGCTCTTCAGTTCATAACAACCAGCAGAAGGCGTTATTTGAATCAAAACCAAGCAGAACAATTCCATAACTAGTACAAAAGTTAAGCGTCATTCATCCAACAGTTCTGGTCCATTCAAAACAGCTAGGAAACTTATAAAATCTTAACAAATGGGTGCCGCATGAATTAACTGGATTGCAATTATTTCTTATCAATCTAATATATATATATATATATATATATATATATATATACACACATACGAATGTTAAGTACCGTTGTAATTCGTTGATTTAAAACAATGTCACCTGCGTTTAATAAGTGGGGTTACTACTTATGTTTGTGTTTGGGTGCTAATCATCTTAGATATCAATGCATCCTAAAATCCCAAATAATCAGTCAAATAATGCCATATAACCAGTAAATGTGTACATAAAAATATATATTATAATACAATAATATATATATATATATATATAAAGTATAATATATATAATAATAGACACTGACATTAAAATAACTTTGAAAACATTTTTGTTCAGTATTAGAAATGTGAAGTTATATATATATATATATTTATAAACGATAAATATGTTAAAATTTCCTGCAAAACTTATAACATAAATACAATTGCTCATGTTTTTTATAAGTTATATTAAATCTTTATTTTGTTAAAATTTAAAGTTGATAGGATAAACTAATATTTGTAGAATCAGGAAAATTATGTTTTTAATCTATTCTTTGCATCAATTTAATACATTTTCTATTATCTTACGTAACACCAAAACATATTATCATCGTTGGTTAGGTTTACGCTGTGTGCTAATCGGATTAACGTAAGATATTTTTCGCAATGGGTGTATTTTACAATAGAAATACGTTGAATATATATGAAATATACTCGTATTTATATCTAGATATTTGTTTATCAGACTATCTATTTTAGATGTACATTAACATGAAACATAAAGACAACGTTTCAAAAATCAATATTTATAATTAGAATTATATATATATATATATATGTATTATATAATATATATATATATATATATATATTTATTGTATTTATATCTATTTATTAGACAACTAACGAAAATCTTCAGCGAATACTCCTGAAATTTATATTTTTTGAATTTTTCTAATTTATTGTCATATGCACATGTGTATGATTTTTTTTATTTTTGTATGCGAGTTACTAACCATTATTATAAATGAAATTCACATCTATTCAATTGTATACGAATATATATATATATATATATATATCTACACATAAATACATATAAACATACATACATTATACATACATTCACTCGCTCACATTTCTTTAATTTAATAATTTATGATGTGTCAAATATTAAATTGAATAGTTAATATTCAGTGAACATTTTTATAATTAATTGAAACTATAAATATGTCAACAATAAATATATGGTAAATTTACTTGTTTCACTAATTGGTTCGTGCATGATTTCTATTTCAGATAAAAAATAGTTAAAATTACTTTTTTAAGAACACGTTGACACGAAAGGTATTCATAATTGTTTTTTCCTAGATGTGTATATGTATAAAATATTTTTGTAGATTTATTTAAATAATCGACATAATAACAACGTTCTCATACACACACACACACACACATATATATATATATATATATATATATCAGGAAATATAATATATTGTAGGATTATGTTACAAGAATTACAAAAATTCGAAAAAATTCTGCAAGTACGTGATACTATTACAACTTTTTATCTTTAATAAAAATTCTAATCTATGTATATCTATAAAAATAGATAAAAAATAGACTGTACTCTGCTGCGTTGTTACTTTATCGAAAAGGAATCACATTCTTAGTATATTGTGAAGATATCTGCTATATACAAACTTCATATGAACGTGAGTTTTGAGTTTGATGTTTGTAACAAAATATCTTCGTAATATAAAGCTTTTTGCATAGATAGAGAAAATGTGTGTAAATAATGGTTATGGCTATATCGATCATATATATACATATATATATATATATATATATATTTGTATATATATATATATATTTATATAAAATATAGATGCACACACATGTGTACAATGTTTCATATTTAATCGTCTGTAAAATAAATGCATACATCCTATTACGATTCATCTGTTCGATGTTATGTATCCTGTAAATTGATTAATAATGAAATATATTTTACTAAAGTAATATTTTTTTCTTGTTGTCGTCAGAATTAAATATTTATATCATTTCATATTTGAAAAGCATTATATTATAATTATTGCATTTTTTAAGAAATCCAATTGAATATTAATTAGAACCTTCTATATGTTTTTTTTTGGGAAGCAATTAATTTTTTTCTTAAATTTTGTACATACAGTTTTCCAAATATTTCATTTCATTTTTTTAATGTTTTTATATGATAATTTGAATAGCAACGATTTAGTTGTTCTAAATTGTAAATTGGAGTTCAGTCGATTAAGTTTCGTTTAGTGTGAGAAGATTTATCACCCTGAAATAACAACAATGTTATAAAGTAGTTTCTCAAACCATTAAATGGTATATCCTTGCGTAAAATCTTACAGATCCCAGCCTATACATGGACATTGTTAGAAACAAGACTCTATTTAATGCCATGTTTCACGTAAAATAATATGTAAGTCTGTAATGATGTACACCAATATACTAATACCATCATAGTCATTTTGTGTTCACTAATCTGCTGTAATTTTACATTGTTATGAATATAGTTTTGTATATACATATCTATATATATATATATATATATATATATATATATATATATATATATATATATATATATATATATATATTTGTTTATTTTGTTCACTTATGTATTTAATTAAATACTTTATTTCAAATTTAATCATCATAGTTTTTACAAAATTAAAATAAAAAATAAAATGTCATGTCATTTGAAATGCTTATATGAGTGTAGCGCCAAATATTCTAGCCTGGATAAGAAGAAATGTAAATAAAAAACCAAGACTTTACTACTTTTCTATATAATCCCCTTTAACTTTGATACAATTTTATAGCGCTTAATTAGCAGTTCATACCCTCATAAAAATAATCTTCTGTTTTCAATGGTGAATGTTTCCAGCTTATCGTTACCATTAAAATACCGTCTACGTAAATCTTTTTTCTAATTATTAAAAAAGTAATCATCACTAGGGACCATGTCTGGATTGTAGAGTGGGTGATAAAGTTCTTGTAAGCCACACTCTCGAATAACGTCTTGAGAAACAGTAGCTTAGTGAACTGATTAATTGTCGTGCAACAAGCGGTTAGCATTCCGCGCTGTTTTTTTGCATATTGTCCTACAAATTATGCAGAAATGTTGCATAATATTAGCCATTAATAGCTAGTATTGCATTCCTAAAAAAATAATGAAATTTCATTACAATCCGAAAGAAATGTGGCCATGATCTTTCTTGTAGATTGATATCCCTTGGCTTTTCTTGGAGGAAGTTTAACTTCTCGCCGCTATTCTATGTTTCTTTTTTCATAGATGATCATAGTAAAGAATAACTTTTCATCTACTGTTACAATTTACTCGATTATTACATTTGGATTTGACTCACAGAGCTCTCAAAATGAACATGAGTAATCTACTTGACATTGATGTTGAACGGATGAAAGAAGTTTAGGTATCTACCTTCCACTAACCTTATTCATATTTAAATTGTTATGGACGGATTCGGCGAACAGTTGTTTGTGAAAAAATGGACATTACTGATAATTTATTCACTTTTAAACGCCTGTTGCTAAGCACCAGATCTTGGACAAGTACAACAGAATCTGGCGCGAGAACTTCTACAGGACACACGATTCATCTTCCAGTGACTCTTCTTCCATCTGAATTCTTTTAGTCCATTCTTTTACCCTGTGATATAGAGCGGAATCTTCTCCGTATACTTCATCTGTACATTTTTTAATTTTGTGCATTGTAACCCATTATTTTATCAGAAACTTTATTACTGCACGATACTCAATTTTGGTTATTTGTGACATTTTTAAGAACACTTCTTACTCATATCGTTGTCGCTGTACTACTGATCAAGTTATAACCTGGAAATTTTTACTGAATACTACTAAGACATGAATCTACCACACTGCACAGATTAGCCATGCGTGCTCATACGCAAACATGTTAGGCTTAGAAATTTGGCGCTACCATAAATAATTGTGTATTACAACTAATATTTATTAAAATAAATCAAAATTATATATACATATATACAGAGAGATATTTTAATTCTATAGTACTTTATATAAAAATATAGTGATCGGAATATAACCCTCAAAAATATTAAAATAGTTTTGTAGTCTTTTTTGGCACTACTATCCTTAAACTGATTTTCTACTTGATTAAATACGTTTATGAATTTTAAAAAGAATATAAAAAATAAATACCGCTTTTTATGTTCTATTTTTTATAAGATTAACCGAAAAATATAATTAATGTTTGATTTCTGTTCTTTTATTTTTAAGTATTTACAATTATTTACTCTTAAGAAAAAAATTTTTACATTATATATCTGTAAATAATATAAAAATAAAGTATCAAATCGTTTAATTTCAGCGACTTTTTATTTATTTTATGCACACTGACAGAATAGAAAAAAAGATACACATAATAGTTTGTCTATAAAAATATTTGTTTCATACTAAACAAATATTAATATCTATAAGAATAAAATGTTAATATGTATAAAATAATGTAACTGGCCAGCAATATATATATATATATATATATATATATATATATATATATATATATATATATATGTGTGTGTGTGTGTGTGTGTGTGCGTGTGTTTAAATAAATACACACATAATAATTTACAAAAAAAATTTATCAGGTTCTGTTTCGAAAGGGAATGTTTTATTGTTAAATCCCAATATTATTCTAATATGAAATTATTGGAACTGAAATGTGAAATATTTATCTGAATTGCAAGCTGTAGACAATCGTTCTCTTCATTTGAAAATGTATCATTAATTCTTGATTGAAATGAATGTGAAATATTTGAAATATGTATGATTTTCTAACCAATTAAAGAGAATGTTAAATGTAACGTCAAACGTGGAGCACTCGATTAATTTATCGTAAATTACAAGAAGAATGTTTAATCCTATATAAATATCTTGAATAGTAAATACTTATATGTAAAGCAAATACGAAATATTTATGATATTCAGTTTGATATTATATATTTCTGATATATGTTTAGATACGAAAAGTTTTGTGTATTTATTGAAGTAGTATTAGATCAGTATATTTCTTTAATTATAAATTTAAACACATGAATCATTAAAAACTTCTAGTTTTCAATATAACATAGATTTGCGGAATAATTAAATCTAATTAGTTAGAAAGAATAACTTAAATAATTAGAATAATGTTATTATTTAAAAAAAATATTCTCTAGATCTAATAGAAATTAGTTGTTATCAGCTAGATTAAGAGAAGAGAAAGTTTTCGTATTTAATATGAAACAAATATATTAAATATAAGCTCTAACTTCAAGTGTTAGTTATGAAAAATAAAAATTAGAAAACAATGAAAATGTGAAGTTAATTTTTCTATAAAAATGCTATAGGGATATTTTAAATACATTTCAAATATTAAAATAGTTATTAACTAAGTTTTTATTTAGATTTGTTTTTATTTAGAATTTTTATTTAGAATATTTAGAATTTTTATAACTTCTAACTAAAAAGTTAATTTCGAACTGCAATCATTATTCAGTTATAGATAATCAACTGTTGTTCTAAAGTATAAATTTCATTTGATTTTTTTAAAAAAAAAGATTTATTTAAACGTTTCTAATTGTTTACTAATTTTTTTATAGATATTAAAAATTAAATATCAAGGAAATTATTCTTCTTTCAAGTTAATATATTTAGATATTATAAAAACATTTTTTTTAATTAAAATATTTATTTTACTTAAAAAAGTATTAATAGTTAGATGTTTCTATGATTTTTTTTCTACTTTTTATACAGTAATATACCAGTATGCATTTTTGTACATAATTAAAGTTAAATACAAATTGCAAATGATTGGATTTGTATTTACAAGTAATTATTTAATACGATAGATTTTATAACGTTCTATATTTTATTTTAATAACTTTCTAACAAAAATAAAAAAATATATGATATTTATTTACATAAATAGAATTTTTTCTAATATATAATTCACCTAAATGTTTGCAATCATTTAATATATTTTACTTAATTTTTATAATTATTTTATAAATATATATATATATATATATAAATATATAAATATATATATATATATATATATATATATATATATATCATATTGTAAATTATATTTGAAACTACATAAGAAATAAATTGAAATTGAAAACGATGCGTTCTTGAAAAATCAGTCTTTTTGTACGTTACTCCGGGTATATCTCCTCGGCCCTTCAATAAATGTTTACCAGTTTCGTTCAGCATCATCGACTTTGCAAGCGCTAGAATTTAAAATAATTGCATTGATTTGGTCGTTTTTTTATATATGCTCCGTTTGCATTGCTAATTGCCTGTGATTGAAGCGCGTTATTTTGTTATGGTAGGTAAAAATTTTAATGGACGAGATGGTGATAAGTTGCTACTACTTTGTGAATGTACGACTGGCAAATATTTGTTCAATACTTTTTTTTTATTTCTTTTATTCTATTTTATAAATTTGGAATAACATTTATCATAGTTTTTTTAATAACTGTTTATAAAATGTTTGAATTAGTATTGAAAAGTTTTGTTTAATGTTATAATTTTTCAAATTTACTATCTGAGTCAGAGATTTTTGCTATAATACTCGTAGTAAATTAATTAATTCATTACATATATATATATATATATATATATATATATATATATATATATAACTGTTGATATAATTAAATAATGAAAAGTTATATTATTCAGTATATTAATTTTACAAAAATAAAATTTATTTATCTAAAATTTATAAAAAGAAAAGATCTTTGATAAATTTCTAAAAATAATTAATATAAATGATGAGTACTGTCGAAAAAAGTAAAACAAAAATATTTATGCGCTTATCTTTTTTATTTTTTTTTTGTTAACTTATTTCATTACTTAATTTTTTTTCGGGTATGAATTCTCTTTTTTCCTACAAATCAATCTTTTTTCTATTCAAAAATATTCAATAAATTATTATTGAATATTTTCGATTGTTTACGCATTTCTATTATAATGTTATTATCTCTAGAGTTTCACAGTATAAATAAATCTGTTGAGAAAAATCTGAGAAACTTTTCTATATTTTGGCTCTCCGAAGATGATCGCATTGCTGTTGAAATGCGCATAACCAACAATCAAAAATATTCAATAATAATTAATTGAATATTTTTAAATAGAAAAATTTATTTTTTTATTTTTTCCGAATAGATTTTAAATTGAATTATTCAATTATCGGTCTACATATTAGTGAAGTTTTCATTGTTTTTAAAAAAATAAATCTCTTGAAGTGTGTCATTTTTAGAATTCATTTGTATACTATATATTAAATATTAACAGTGTGATTAAGAAATGATGAGTAATATTAATTTTTTAACTATTAATGAACAATTCACTGTCTTGTTTGTTAAAAGTTTCAAAAAGTCAGTCTTTATCGCTCATAATAACATTGATGATATTTGATTAAAAATGGATATATACTCATAACTCTGTGATCTCTATTAACAATATCTTATGTATAAATACTTTCTGGTAATATATTTTTTTAATTGTGGTCATATGCACCTTTTATTATTCAATATGATATATTTATTCATTGAAGAAAAATCTCGGTGCATGGAAGTTCGAAAAAGTAACTTTCACATAAAACAGTTAATAGAATTGTTCGTTGAAATAAAATACAATTTATTTTTATATACATCAGATCATTATCACTCTTATAAGATTCATTGGTATTCCAAGTAAAAATTAAATTTTAATGAATTTAATGCAAAACAGGATGATGATCATGTTCATACATTTCACTGATTATGTAAATATTGTTTACATCATATTAAAAAAAAATTCTGAGCGATGAGCAATATTTTTTTTAATATTAATGGAAAGTAAATCTTATTTTTATTATAAAAATATTCATACAGAATTGTTTCATCTTTTTCAATTTAAATTTGTGTACTCGCCCTATACTTGTTAACTATTTATTATGATTACCACAATATAATAATTTGCAGTTTCGTATACTTTTTATAGCGAAGTATGTTAAAAATACACAGAAAATGAAATATGCATTTTTTATTACGTACAGGATCGTATACGGATACTAATGTGTCAAGAGCGAAAGGGGAAGAGTGATTGATGATCATCATGCATTAAAAACCATCCAGAAACCATATACCTGAAGAAACATAACTGTATGATATTTTGATGAAAGTAGAAATACAATATTCAAAAACTCTATATCTAATCCTTTAAAATATGGAACAAACTGTCAGAATATCAAATAATGTTTTCATTAAATTGTCTATCCAATTAATTTTCATAAAAGATGGTTGATTTTGTATCTAATCAGAGTATATTTATAAACATGTAATTAATAATATGATTAATTTGGTTGATTGACTGGGATATATGTACACGTAGATTTATTTCGGAAATTTGGATATTGGAAATTTATTTTGATGTATTTGTAACATACGAGTTGTAATACACTTTAACACAAATACTTTTATTGAATCTCATCTAATTAAAAAAATATTTATATGTTTCACATTGTTTTATATTTAAATTTCTTATTATTTTGGATCTAGCCCCGTCAGATTATTATCTGTTTTGGTCGCTCCAACACCACATGACTTATACCTATTTTAAAACATTGGAAGAGGTCCTCATTATGAGGACAGATAATATTTCGAGAATTGAAATGAATTTCATTTTTTTGTAAATAAATATTAATTTTCTATAAAAAATGCAACGAATTAATTAGCTTGTACACTTATATATTTTTGTGGTATGTGGGGTGGAAAAAAGCATTAACTTTTGAAAATTTATTTTATTTTTTAGGGTATTAAATTTCATGTTCAAAAAAAAAGAATTTTTCTCCTGATTTGGATTTTAAATTGCATATTTATTTAGTTAGAACTTTTGTTAAATATTGCATATATTTACATCCAGCTTAGTAATAAATATTCATTTGAACGTATATAATTGTTTACTAAATACGAGTATTCGAGTTAAAAAAGGGAATATGTTTGACATTAATAAAACAAAAATACATTTCGAATCGAATACGGCGAATTCATCAACATTGAAATATATTTTTATTAAAAAAATTCACAAACAAATTGTCAACACTCCACTTCATCTTTATCCCCCGACATATATATTTTTTCCGCGTAATTAAGTTTGTCAATTATTATTTTCATCAAAATAATCATCACTGTGAGTACGTATTTCCAAAACCGTCACCATTAGTAAAACCTCTCTGAAAAGTGATAACGTTTTATATCGAGATGAAAAATACGCCAGTACGCAATGGCTATGCTACCTATTTTGATTGAACGATAAAACACATATTTGTATCGCGTATATCGAGTCGTAATTTTGCTCAGTCATTAACGTCTATTCCGACATCGTCCATGTTTGGCGAACAGGCAGGCATGGAGTCAAGCACTCACTCACTGTAGTGTCCCCCTTCACTCGGTTCTCGTTCTCTATGAGGAACGGGGCTACGGGAAGGGGGTTCGGATCTGGTAGCGCCTGACACTGATGTATGTACCAAAGTCGCGACATGGATTACATTGGCAATCAATATGGGAGCAGTGTTTGCCCGTCCGAGTAAAGCGTTTCTGTGATACGATCACGTTACCACGCGCTACTTACAGATACCGACACCACTGGCGTAACAAGTTGACCAACAGTTTTTCTCTTACCGAATTACATTTATCATATGTAATATATTCAGTATCTTGAAATTGGAAATCATAGATGTCAGTTCGATTTATTCAAATATTCCGATCGACAAGATTTATAGAATACATATTCGCTAATGGGTTTTTATGTTTCTCTTTTTCGTAATAACCATAAAAGCCGCATATATTTACACTTTTACCTTTTTTTTATCTTTTTCAATGTGACCTAATTGAAGATCAAAACATACACTTTATTCGTATGGCATCTCAATAAAATGTTTGTTTTCTTGAATGATAGTTAAGATAGCTTATAAATTTAAATCTTTCAATAGCATATATATATATATATATATATATATATATGCATATACGTACATACATACGTACATACATACATAAAGAGCTTCGCCCACTGCTCGTTGCACTCGTCAATCCCTGGGGACACTGCGCTCGCCCACTTGTCAATTATAAGTATGTACACGTAAACGAATAAAACAATAAACATATTTGGGTATCACAGAAACCTTGTTTCAACAAATAAGTCGACATCATAGATTTATATAAATATATACCATACTAGTGGTTTTCTCACCCTCCTCGTCGCACTCACCAACCTCCGGGCTCACTGCGTTTGCCTACTTGTCAATTATTAAAGCCTATATATGAATCGATGAAATAATCAACATTTTTTGAAACTCATTATGTCTATATAATTATTATATCAAATATATGGAAACGTAGTCGATATATATACATGTTAGTATGTCTTTATAAACATCACAGTAGATTATTTTTGCTACGTTTATTTTTTATGGATAATTTTGAATTTATATATATAGAAAGATATATGATACCATTATAATTTATAACAAGAAAATATAAATATCTAAAAACTACATGAATATATGGTGTTATTGAAATTATTCTGTAGAGTGATATATATATGTGTGTGTGTGTGTGTGTGTAGAGAGAGAGAGAATACGCTTGCACATGTCATTATGGTATTTGGTAAAAGAATAAAATATTTCATAATTGTTTATAAAAATTCGCTCATTATATTTTCTTGCAGTAAATTGTTATACAATAATAATAAAAAAACAGTCATTACGAGTTTTTGATTTCCATTATATTATAATGAGAATAAAAAATTCATAAAAATATTTGCATTTATTTCAGAGAAGATTTTAATTTATAATAAATGTATTTAATAAATTATTTTCAAAGTTTTATGAATATTACTCAAAAAAGGATTACTTTGACTAATAAATAACTCTCCCTCTATCTATCTATCTATCTATCTATCTATCTATCTATATATATATATATATACACACACACATATATATATATATATATATATATATATATATATATATATATATATATATACTGACATTTAATGCTATACAGAAACGCCACTGTCTATTTCTAGCAAATATTATTTTTAGTCACCAATGAACCTGCCCTGTCCACTGCGAATATATATATATATATATATATATATATATATATATATATATGCATTTAATGTTGTACAGAAACGCCACTGTCTATTTCTAGTAATATTACTTTTCAGTCATCAATGAATCAGCCCTGTCCACTGCGAACCCCTTTTTTCCTTTGATCTCACCTACATACCTTATTTATGTCGATTACGTGTGGCATATTAAAAATCGTATCAAGTGTTGAGAATTGCTTTCAAATAATTTGCTTAAATGTCAAGCACGACGTGATGGATGAGAGGAAAATGTTAAATTGAATATCGATTTTAATAATTTTCGTGAAAAATGCGCCACTTTCGTTAACGTGGAAGTAATTTATCGTTATCTCTTATCGCCAGTTGATGATTTTCTATTCACTCATTTATCATATGGCCGAGTTGTTTCGATATAAATGATCCAATTTATTTTTAACGATAAATATAGCTGTCAATAGCGTCTTTTTATTTTTACGAAAACTTAATAGCTTTTTCCTCTATTTTCACCTTGTTCACTCCATTTCGTACAACATTCATTTATTTGTTAACATGATTTAGTATCAAAATCACTCATATATCCATGGCACAATGAAATTTACATTTATAGTTTCAAGAGTTGTAAATTAAATATGTTTTTTTTATTTTGATTTGATACAACATTTACATATATAACACAAACAGTTTAAAATTTTATCTTCATTAATATGATTTTAAAAAATACACAGATATATCCATACAAAAGATATGAAATGAAAAAAAAGTCTTTCTAATACTTGAATAATATGTAGAAGATAATAAACAAAGGACTTAACTATTTTCTTGATATTAATCAAAAATTTTAATTTCCACACAAGTCTACAGTATCAAATTTTAATAAAAAAGTAAGGGGTAATTATTTTTCACTTATAAAAAAATTATTTACAACGATTATTATGTTTCTTTCTTTCCTTTGTTTAAATAAAGAATCTTACGATAAATGATGCAATTATATAAACAGAAATACATTTTAGAATAAAATGCTAGCTTGGGGAATACAAAACAAGTGCCATCAATATCTTTGCGAAGCATAAATCTGCCAGTTGCATTGCAGAATACGTTTTTCAACACGAACGGAGTTATTTTTTTAAATGAAAACTCATAAATCTTACAACTCTTTTTTGATGTTCCACTGTCTTAATAAATCCGCTCGAAAACATATAAAGTTTTATAAATCGGAGATTGACTCAATTTCCACTGCTTCCAATTAACCACTCTAGAAAGTTTTCTTTACAAACATTTGTACAATGTTTTTATAACTGCAAAAACTATTTTAATGAAAATCAATAAGGTTTAGATATTACCAAGATGAATAAGTAAGAAAGTATTGAACTATTTTAAAATACACATTTTATAGCCTAAAATATTGCATTGAAATAAATTATTTTTATTAGATTACATTTTTGGTTTAATAGGAACTAAACGGATTGATTATTTTACTAGTGTATAATATATTTCATTGTTAATTATGTGTTGTTTTCTTTAATGTTTAATATACTTTTTAATGATTTAAACAGTTATCTTAATATATTTTTATATATTGAGCTAAAAACTTACTTTTTAATATAAATACCTATAAAAAATAAGTTCTGGGTTATATCCGTTGGAGAGTTAATGTTCTGCACATTAAATTGAAAGATAGCTTTATTTACTTTTTATAAATACAAAGAGTTTTCTGTCAATCATTTAGATACAATTAGATATTAATAATTAAGAAAAATCTGTCTATTTATAAAGTAAGTACAGTATTTAATGTACTGAATACTACTATTTATAACAAATGAGTCAGTTTGTCTCAATAGAAGAATACAGTCGATCGGAAGGAAATTTAGATGCAAATGAAAAAGCTTGTTCAGATGCATTTTATACGAATATTTCATTCTAAACAATTGGACTCGTTTGTTATTATAGCTTTTCCATACTATATAAAAACGATTCGAATAGAATATTTCATTTGATCTAAAAGTTTGATAATACATATAATGAAAATAAAGTGTCTCATTTAGTTACTTTCAAATGTTCCACATTTATAAGTAATTTAGTGTAACTTTTTCAAATGATTGTGCAATATACTGGATCAAATTATTTTATTTTCAGAATAATCATATTATATATATATATATATATATATCCTTTTTTATTGTTCTATAACATTCGTTATACAATGGTTTCAAATTTCTGAAATCTATATATTATTTTATTATTCATAAAGTAAGACGTGATAAGATTTTTGTACATTTGTATGTATATTGTTTTCAAAAATAGACTTTAATAATGTGTAATGACTACACTAATGTTCAGTGTATTTAGAAATAAAAAATAGTTGTATAACAGATTCACTAATAAAAACAAACATACGAATCCATGCAAATAAAAAACTGCATTTATATATTTAATACTATTTTTAATTTATTTTCACATTTATTGATTTACTGAACAATTTACAAGTACTAGTACATAAATTAGAGTTCATTTCAAATTTTCATTTATCTATTAAATGTCCATTACGTACCGAACAGTTCTTTTGATTTTAAATTCATAGCCATAATTGGAAATGAAAAAGAGAATAACTATTTTTAATTAAATTCTTCCATGCATTGTAAGATTAATATAAAATTTAAATATGGTAACTGAAGATTGTGCATTTTTATTTCCTTTCAAACGAAGTTTGTCAAGTTCTTTTAATATTTGAAAATATATTTCATAGTTCTTGAAGTGTGATTTACATTTTCAAGGGTGCGATTTTGACTCATAAACTGGGGGTTGAAATGTCAAAAGAATAAGTTATAATTGTGTAAATAAGGGATCAAAATTAATTTTAAACAATTTTTACATATTCTCAACATTGTCGCTTTTTGAATTAAATGAAACAAAAATAGCAATGAGTGATTTTATTAAGAAAAAAAATTTTCAATTAAATAATTGTCTCTATATATTTAATTATATATATATATATATATATATATATATATACGTACATTTTTAATTCCTTTTTGAGTCTATATTTTTTTAATTAATTATTAACGATTACTCAACAGAGTTATGAAATGCAACTTGTATTGTTTTTGATAATTAAAGAGCTGTACTGCATTGCATCTTTGACGTTTTAATTAAATTCTGTACACAAAAAGTTTAATATTCAACGACAGACCCAGTTTTGTTATTGTAAATAAGTTTGCAAGGTGTGGATAACACTAGTCTACCTTCAGAATTTGTTTATCTATTCTATTTCGCTTTATAATTTAATATGTATAATTTACATAGATACTGTGTATATTTATGTTGAGTTTTTTTTATATAATTGTATATATATATATACAATTACATAAAAAAATCAACATAAATATACACAAGATATATATATATATATATATATATATATATAAGAAAAAGTAATTGTATTTAATTATAAAATAATGATGCAAATTTTCATAAATAATAAAATGATTTATTTGATGTTTTGTTTTTAAGAAAATTTCCTTTCTTATATAATTTTATTTTTTTTAATAAAAACGAGTAACAATAATTCTGTATTTTTATGAACCTTATTTGTTCTCAACAATAATAATTTGATATTTAATAATTTTTTGTATTTTAATTTTTTCTATAAATCAATTCTTTAAAATGATGAATATATTTCCATTGAATAAAAAATATGAATAAATCATTTATAATACGTTTATTACTTTTAAATAAAGATTTGATTTGGAAAATTTGTATTCGAGAAAGATGTAATTTAAGCTTGTATATCTATAAAGTATTTGATTTTTTTGTCGTTCATTAAAACGGAAATGTACATTTCAAAGGCAATTTAATGTAACAAAATTATTTATAAATGAGATCAGATCAGAAAAAAATACTAATAAAATTAGTATTCATCCTAATTATTCTGGTAACTAACGATATTTATTAATGACATTTTGAGACATCGTACGGAAAATACATATAAGTAAAATGTATTTTTTATTTTATTTATAACGAAATAAATTAATTCACTTTATATAATTGTTTAATAATTTCAAAATATTCATAAATTAAATATCTCATCAAATAAATTAATCCTAATACCATTCATAAATGATAAGTCATTTAATTGTTAATACTTTTTCATAACGAGGAAAAATATAATATTAATAAAAATACATTCCAAAGAAATTTATTGCATAAAACATTATTGATGTACATTTAAGAATCAATAATAATGATTTCATATATATACATATGTATATATATATATATATATATATATATATATATATATATATATATATATATATGTCCCCAAAATGTATTTAAAGTCAATCTAATATCGGCTCATAAAGTCTGCCGGATAATTTGTAATCAGAATCAGGTCACAGATTGAATAATGAATATGAGTTTGTGTTTCATTAATAATACTTTTTTTAATCCATATTTCAATAAGTTTAATAGTACTATTATTAAATATGTGCCCTTTAATTTATGATGTTTATAATTAAAATTCGGTTTACTGCATTAAAATATTTTTTATATCTATATGTCCTTAAAAATTATTAATAATTGTTTTTAAGTTTAATTATTTGTGTGTCTATATATATATATATGTATGATAGATGTATTTTTTGACATTTGTCAATTTTTGGCATTTGTTAAGTTTTCGCATTACCATTTTCAGTTATGGCTTCACAGACAAGAAAACAATGCATTGAAATAATACAATTGTATTATGAAAATGGTCGTTCTGTGAAAAATACATTTCTTAAATTATGCTATATTTATTCTCGAAATACTTATTCATTTGAATCAACGATTCTTCAATTAATGACTAAATTTGAAGAGACTGGATCGGCTAAATATAAGGAAACACCAACATTTGTTCGTTGATCTGCTGGAGTCACTAGTCCTTCCTTTTTTGAGAATCGGGCAGGTAAAGCGAGAACTGTGAATGATGAAAGGTACCGAATCATGATAACCATTTTTTTGTGAACATTGGATGATATTGATCTGGAGGACATGTGGTTCCAGTAGATGGTGCAACAAGCCATATAGCTGATGAAACAATTGATTTATTGAAGATGAAATTACTAGATAGTATTATTTTCAAAAATGGAGACGTTAATTGTTCATCAAAATCCATCGATTTAACACCGCTGGACTACTTTCTTTGCAGTCATGTTAAAGCACAAATGTATGTCAATAATCTTCAAAAAAAATCCGACCTAAAAGATTAAATCCGAAGAGTAATTGGTGAGGTAAAGCCCTAGTTTTGTAGGGATGTTGTTGAACATTTTAACAAAAGAATGGTTACTTGAAAAAAGTACACGGTAATCGCTTAAACGATATGTTTTTCATTTGTAAATGGCATACTCCCAACTATTATGTACAATAAAGAAACTCTAAATTTCAATGCAAATTCTGTGATTTATTTGAAATTAAAAAAAATTCGTTCTCATTTAAAAATTCTGTACATATGTGTATATATATATATAGTATAATACTTTTCAAGAAACTGATAGTGAACCAGATAATAAATAAACCACTTAAGACTTTGACAGACCTGTCAAACTATCGCAATTTTTCACATTCACCACATATTCAAACAAATTTGCTTTTATGTATAGGTTCATGTATCTTTACTAGTATATATATATGCATATATATATATATATATATATATATATATAAATATATATATATATATATATATATATATATATATGTGTGTATATATGACCTATACTGACTATTTAACGATTTTTCTTGACGTATTTTTCTATACCCGAACGCTCCAGAATTGAACCGTACCCAACCTTCATAATAATTTTCAGAGCAAAAATAAACGATTATATATAACAAGAACATCTAAAACATAACATAAAAGATAAGACATCCAAAACACGTTTATTTTGATAAAGAGTTGTGCGTGCTATATATATATATATATATATATATGTATGTGTATATATATATATATATATATATATATATATATGAGTGTGTGTGTGTAATGGCGCACATATGTGAAAAGCATCGATCAGGCTAATACTAAAATTTGTTTTGTCATATAAGTTCGGAAGGCTGTTTCTCATATATATGTTCTTCATTTATCAAAGTACTAATATTTCGATTATACTTAAGTCTATTTATTTATGTGAACCAGTTCACATGTGTACTTTATATTATCTTAGTAAAATGATATAAGAAATATAAATTATATTTAAATTTTTTATAAAACATGTTTTATAAACATTTTTTTATCATTCCGTTTATATCGATTTATTGAAATTTAAATGTTATTTTTAAATATTATTTGTTAATTTAAATGCAGTATTTAATCAAACAACTAGTAAAATACATATTGAAATTAATATCTTTCTAACAAAATTGAATAAATATCATGATATTTTTTTTTCAATTTTATGCACTCACTTTAAATACAATCTTACAGTTTACATTAATTTATTTCTGTGCATGATGAAATCTAATATGACAACAAGTACAATATTATTCTAATAAGCAAAAATAAAAAAATAATTTTAGATAGACTTATAAAAAATTACATGTTATAAAAGTATTTTCATTCAAATTTCAAATCCTGTACTACTTATTTCGTACTATACTTAAAATTCTACTTTAAAATGTTTTCAATAACTAAGAATAAATTATAATTTGATCTGAGCTTAATTTTTAAACACTTTATGAACATATTAAATTGATTCATAAATATAGAAACTTCTCATTCAATTGATATGGTAGCTTGGTAATCATTTTCCATTATATTGCTTTTATATGTACCTCGTTTATTTTTCTATGTGAATTTTTGGTAAATTTTGAACTCAAAGTTCAAATATAACTAAACCTAACGAAAATCGAACCTGTTAGTAGAAACAATAAACTTCTAACCGTTATTAAATTGGATAGAAAAATTCTTTTTCATAAGTAAGAATCCAGCCAGTATCATATTTGTGTAGAAAATCTAAAAAAAGTGATTATCTAAAAATACTAAATGAGTTTCTATATTATTATATATAATGTAAAGTAACTATGACTGTTATAAATTTATAAAATCTAAAATCGATAATCATTATTATATTACCATCAAAATCAATGATTAATTTTATTCCTAATTTAGTCATACAATTTATTAGCAATTGGTTTATATATATATATATATATATATATATATGTGTGTGTGTGTGTGTGTGTGTGCATATATATGACTCGATCAAATTTTATGAATTCTACAATGTTAAAACACATTTTCGCGTACTTTCATTATACTATAAATTTTCACATCGCCAGCGTTTAAAAAGTACAAGAGACCGTTTAGGACCGCTTCATACATTTTTTTTGTGTTCAACATTTATGGATGGGAAAATGCGCCACCATCATTTATCCCCTAGTTTTTTTTGTATTTTTTTCGAGTGCGCGTTTAATCTTTGCGGGTTGACGGCTGCAGGTTATAATAGCGAACACCAGTGCGCATTGGTTTATACTTTACAGCTAAACATTCGAGCTATCCACTATTTTAGTAGAGCGCTATCATGCGTGATGGCATCAAGCCGCAAACAGCTTTAACGCTTTGATGGTTTCAAATACTTGGAATCCTATATCCACTATATTATTTCGCTAAATAAATATCGTATACATTCTTCATGGAAAATATCAATCATCAATAATTTTTGATCGGTATTCGGATCATGAAGTATTCAATTCTCATTTCGTTATTTAACGTGTACATAGGGATATATATATATATATATATATATATATATGTATGTATATATATATATATGTGTGTGTGTGTGTGTGTATTCATTTCAAATATTACCTAATACGTGCATATATTGACTGAAAATAACTAAAAATGATACTATATTGATCTCGAACTAATAAGTTAATAAAATATGGAAATTTAATTCCGTTGAATTTTAGAAAATATTTTTTTTCACATATTGAAAATAACCATCAGAATATATTAATGAAATACAAAAAAGGGAATATATAACATTTTCCTTATCTCTTGAAATTTGAAAATTTAAATAATGCAATAAAAAGCACAAATATCAGATATATTTATATTGTCTTAAGATATTATACTGAAATAAAACAGGATGTCTTTATCAATTTTATCCACTGTTTAAATAGATCCAAATCAATAATTAATATGATACTTAACTAACATGATAAAAATTATATATATTTCAACAAAACTCAAACACTTGTCCCCCATTTCATATTTAAATAATAAATTGAGTAAAGTATGTAACTCTGTTTGGATGTGTATATATATATATATAGATAGATAATTGAAATTATCCACAAAAAACTTTATAAAACAACATGTTGTAAAAAATAATCTGCGCAAATGTTTATATAGACATCTACCATACATATATATATATATATATATATATATATATATATATATATATATTATATATATATTGTATATGTATAAATCCATGACGTCGACTTATTTATTTGAACTGATACCCAAATATGTTTATTGTTTAATTTGGTTACATGTACATAATTATAATTGGCAAGTGGGTGAGCGCAGAAAACCCGGAGTTTGGTGAGCGTAGCGAGTAGGAGGCGAAGCCTTCTAGTGTGTATATATATATATATATATATATATATATAAATAATGATAATTTGTTTCATACAAAGAAATAAAATTATAAAAAAATACAATGTTATATATTATTTAAAACTTAGTTGATAACAGTACATTAAATAAAATAAAGAACCTAAAATAAATACATACATCGTGAAGAAGGCACCGAAAGTAAATATTAATTATTTTCCAGTCAATTCGTATTTCATTTAATATTTAGATAGAGCAAAATTATTATATTACGGATTTAAACTAGAACTGAAAGTATTAAATGAAAATCTGAAAAACATTTTTTTTCACACCAATAAATTTAAAACTGATTCAATAAGGAACAAAGACAATATAAATTATATTTATGTACTTCAATACAATTTTAAAATCTTAATAATTTTAAATTGACTAAAATGTCATATATATATATATATATAAAAGCAAAAAAGTCAGACAATAAGCTAGATAAAGATACTTTTAACAAAAACGATCTTTATTTTGTTCGTTTTATCATCAAATTTTCTTTTTATGTTTGACCGACAAATTTTCAAATCTAGTATTCCCATCTTAGATCTTGATCTTCCTTTTGACCGTTCATATCTTTAGGTCACAAATCCAGTACTCTGTTTTTTATTGGTCATTACTTTCTTTTTGACAGCAATATATATATATATATATATATATATATATATACATGTATTTGTGTGTGAACCTTTCTATTGTATTTATACGAATATTGAAAATAATATTTTTGTACAAATATAAAAAGATTTACAATTTTTATTTGTAAAACTCAAATATTATGCGTGGTAAAATACCACACACTAATTAATATTATTTATAAATTTCAATTTTTACAATAGTGAATAATTAGTATAATATATTCAAATAATATTCAAAATATTTTTTTTTGTAAATATAATGAAAACGATCTTTGAAATATCTGTTTCTGTAATAAATGTTTGAAATTTAAAATCATTTTTTTTATTTTTGTTATTTTTTTATTAAAAAATGAGAAGTTATTTTCTAGTTGTTACTTAATTTTTTTTATAATAATTTAATTATATAAATATTGAGATTAATTCTAAGTTAAAATATTTCAGTAAATAGATTTATTTTTTTTTAATAAATATATATATATATCGAATTTTTGGTTGTTGAAGATAAAAATGGATACTTGAGCATTTTAAAGAATTAATCACGTATATGCTGTAGAAATAAATAATTAAAATAGTCGATCCTTTAGTACAGTATCCCACTTATCACCTGCTGTATTCAACCGAAGCGGCTGCTGCTGTTAGTGCTAGTCTTCCGCTTGGCTTCATCTCCCGTCATTACATGCCACGTCGTTGGTTCGATTCCGCGTTAGGAGCAAATTGGCCAAATGGGACCAATAATTCCTAAATGACAGATGGGTCGCCGTTTACTAGCGCGCGCCGATGCTAGTGTGATGGAGGGGCCGACGGGTAAGACGAATGTAGGACAGGGTGAAGTTCAAGTCTCTGCCATGCTCCCACGAACCGTTCGCATGCGATTTTCAGCCACATATTAAGAGGAGTCATAAGTCAGCATCGACCTCTACGTTTAATGCCACATATCGTGCGACATATATGTACATATCCGTTGTTGCTGACTTTGATCTAATGTTAATGATGATGCCAGTCCAATAAACGAATGTCATATTGTTTCAGTCACGCGTAAATAATGTCTTGTTAAAAAGTAAATATAGTTGATTTTATGTTCATGTGGAACAAATAAAACAAGATTCTGTATCATTAACGAAATATGATTGATTGATATGTATCGGTGATTGATTTCTTTTTCTTTCAATGAATAACGGAATTTCATTAGCTACACGTATTATATATATATATACAGTTAAAAATATATTTATTAAAGAAAAATAAAAATCATTTTTATTACATACTTCCCATTCACCATTTCCATATTTTTTCCCATTTGATAATGATTTATAAACAAAACGTATACCATTAAATTGTACATGAAAAAAAATTTTGTAGACAATTTATTTTCACGCATTGACCATTGGTACCCGATGATCAACTACCGTTTCAAACTTTGAAGAAAATATATATGCTTTTGCACATTTCGGGTGCATAAATTTAAAATTCCGTCAGCAGTGCTCGCAAAGCTTGCCTAAATCGAAATATATTCGTATGGAAAAATTATTAGACTGCCAGTGGTTCATGCATGTATTCGTTAAATATTTATCTTTGTGTATTTGCCTTTAGGGACTATAAATATACATGTGTTTATATATTGATATATGTTTATGTACAGACAAGCATACATATAAACATGCATTTATTAACGTTTATTTGTATGTGTGTGTGTGTGCATGTATATATATATATATATATATATATAGGGGTGATTCAACTAAGGCTTCTGCACGAAAGTATTAAAAAAAAACACAAAAAATAAAAAAGCATGTTATTCCCCATTTAGTATTTTAATTTAATTGTATTTTAATATTAAATTGAACTAAAATACTAAATAAAAAATAATATGACTTTTCTTAACCCCTGCACCCACTTTTAATTTTTCTAAGTGAGTAGTATAAATCGAATTACCCTATATATATATATATATATATATATATATATATATATAATTATTATTTTTAATGTATTAAAATATGTTTATTAACAATTTCTTGTATATTAAACTAATATGTGCACATTTTATTTATTGGGTATTGTTTAAAATCAAGGGATGAATTTGACTGATAGAAATCTTATTAAAATTACTTATTAAATACAAAAAAAAATAAAATATTAAAATTTGTATCCATATATCTACGTACTACCATACAAATTTATTTTTAGTTCTGTTTATTTAAATTGTTCAGATAGTTTATTTTTCAAGTAGTTTTATTCCAAGAATTATCAATTGTCTTTAAACAGACTAGACACAGTGAATAAATTGCGATTGCTTTGTTTTTATCATAGTTCTCATGGAATATCTTGCTGGCTTGTCTGTGACTTTCCCGATACATGCTATAACAATAATACTACTTTCACAAGTGGTATACAGTCATTTATTTTTCAATATATTCACATTAAAATTAGCTTGTAAAAAATATTATTAACGTAATATTCATTATGAAAAATGACTTTAAACATGCATATACACACACATTTATATATATATATATATATATATGTGTGTGTGAGTATATATATATATATATATATATATATATATATATATATATATATATATATATATATATGTATGTATAAACATAATTGTAAAAGTAAATAGTAATATTAATACAATGTAAATAACATTATCAAATAATAATGAATAATATTGTATTTATGAAAAATGTCCCCAAATATTTTTATTATGAATTATATTGTCTGGGTTTATTTATTATTTATATTTCACGCTTGAAATAATTTGGCCGTGATAAAATTTGTTTGTGTACATTTTCGATTTTATTATGCATTTTTGACATTTAGCTACTAATTTACTGTATAATTAACTATTTCATACTTTCATATAAATTTAATTATTATATTAATATGTGTATAACAAAATCCATTTATACATAATATATTTGCATATACATATATACATTCATATATATATATATATATATATATATATATATATATATATATAAATAATTTTAATATATGTTTTTGTTTATTATTTTAATTAAAATGTCATTTTATTATATTTTATTGAAATTTAAATTATTGTTCGTATATACGATCTAACACTTTCCAATAACCGAGGTTTTTGGATTGAGACATGGCCTGGTTTTTCGATCTAAAGTGCATTACATGTAAGCTTTGGAAGTGATTGATAGTAATGGATTTTGTTCAACGAAAATTTTCCCGGATAAAGAGTATTGCAATGCATGTTACACACTCCGTATTACATTTTTTAATCAATTGTATAGAAAATAGTTAACTAGTTATTTTCATTTTTTTTATTATAATCCAGTTTCTCTCATTAAAATAAGAAAGACATTGCTTTCCACATCAACTAATCTCTAATTATTAATTGTATTTTAAATTAAACAATAATAGAGAAAATTTATTAAATTATTTAACATTTTGATATTTTTAATTTTATTAGTTTATATTTTATGACAATTTTTATATGAACTTGTTTTATTTAAAATTATACTTGTAGATATATTCAAAGTAATATAATGAATAACATTTTAATTGCTAACAGTATTCCATATATTTTATTAATTTTTATTTTTTCCTTGTAATTTAGCAAATAATACTTATTATTTCGAACATAATTTTAAATAAACAGTATAAAAATAATAAATAATGTATATATATATATATATATATAATATATTAAATTCTGCACAAAAATGATTTTATAGGAAATAAAATAAGCTAAATATATTATTTAAAAAAAAATGATTTTTCAAAATTATTTTTATATTGTAAAATTTAAGCACACGATATTTATTTGTTTTAATAAAGATTATAATATTATATACTATACTAAAAATAATTTTGCTCCATTCAATATATTAATCTTTTAAATACATATTTTCAATAGTAGATGCTTTTAATATTACTGTTTAATATGAACTTAACCTATTTTCAGTAATGAATTTACATTTATTTAAAAATGCAATATTTTATTTTAAAATCTAAAAATGAAATAAAAGAATAGTTTCAAAAGGAAAGTAAAAAATGTTACAAAGGTATAAAAATATACATAAAATGGGAATACGTTTCAATATTGAACTGTACTTTAATATAGAGTTTAAAACAAATGTTTATAGAACATATGTAAAACCTTTTCAAATCCATCATTATATTACTTCACAACTAACAACGAATTTGTATTAAACCTTTAACAATTCATACTAAATAATATTTTGTAGAAAATAAAATATTTAATTGAACAAATATTTTGTGATGGCTGCTGAAACAGATTAAACTACGGACATTTATATTTTATTATTTGTTTATTTATGTAAAAAATATTTTTCATTTTAATATTTTTGTTCGATTATATATATATATATATATGATGTGCCAATTATTCTGTTTCTTTAAATTGAATCAATCATAACTCTGTTTTAAATTTAAATATTTTTTCGTACGATTTTGAAATGCCAACTTAAATATTTAAAAACACTATATATCTTTTCCAAGTAGCTGCCATAACCTAACAAACAGTAATGAACACGATGGCGTCCGAAAAGCAGTAACTTGACTTTACATACTTTTCGCATTTCATTTGAAGAAAATACTTTTGAAGCCACGGAAATAATTTCTTTAGCTTTGGAAAAAGGTGTTGTGATGTATGGAACATGCAAAAAATGCTAAAGCAGCGATGGAGGTCTGAAAATGCATTACAACTTCATCGACTTAAAGGCTCCATCTTTTTTTGACAAGAGATTCGTCTGTTACCAGAGGGACAGAACAAAGATATACAAAATTGTGAGGAATGTTTTGAAAATTTGAAAATTTATTCCATTTTTTTCGTTAATAGAGAGTCATTTTATATAAAACCAAATTTATATATATATATATATATATATTTGGATCTAAAGTATTTGAAGAAACTAATACAATTATCTCAATCAATTATTATGATTTAAAAGAATGTACTATAATGGTTTAATTATAATTTATTATATGCTGAAAATATAAACTTACATGTGTTCTTCTCGATAAAATGTTCTTGAAAACATAATTAAATCAGAGAATCAAGAGACATATCCTGAAAAAAGTCTTGTAGGCGTGGACTCGAACACAGTTTCTTCTTACGATTAGAAAATATTGCAGACACATTTTGTCATTAATCACGGCGCAGCTTTGACGTTATTCACGGGATGGAAAGCGAACTAAGGGGGTTCTTATTAATTTAGAGTCTTGGTATGTTCGTTAATTTAAAGTCGAAGTTTAGAGCGACGCGTCTTAGTAACCATAATCGTTATAATTGACAAACTGGATTGTAATAATTGTTTGTGTAACGTTATATAAATGTTGGGTATGGTAAACTGTTAGAATATCCTATTAAACTTGCAACTTTTTGTTGAATATTAATTTAACTTGAAATTGTTTTGATCTGTTTGAATGTTGTTTTGAGATATTAGAAACTTTTATATGTTGATTAAATACTTCGTGCTAAATGTAGTTCGTATACATTCGGAAAATATATTACAAACATTGAAATTTCACTTCCCTCCTTTCTTTATCACAGTTTCTATAAGTTATTATATTTACATTCACAAAAATATGTTCATATGTCTTATTAACTATATTTCTATATGCCTCTTCGATATATTATAAAGTTTGTAGCCTTTCCTTTATACATCTACTAAAATATATAACGTATAAATATTTTCATTTGCCGATTTATCTTATTTGGCATTTTTAGTATGATAGTATCATTAATAAACTTCTATTGTATACAGTTGCTATGTAGTCTCTATTCTGAAAAACTATCGTAAATACAAAAGTTATGAAAGTAAGTTAGATATAGTTCGTTTTATAATTAATGTGTTTTTATAAGAATTGTTTGAAAACCAGCGGATCATTTTTATAATTTATAGACGCTTGTATTTAGTTATTTAAACACACAGATTGTTTAATATTAAAGAGAAATAATATATTAAAACTAAATAATATTACAGCCCACACTGCTAAGAAAATTAATGCGTTTTAAAATTATATGTGTCCAAATCGTTTAATATCGAGATTTGGTGACTTAAATTGATCAATATTTTCTCTGGATTTTATTAAGATAGATTTTTATATGAGACTATTTGAATAAAAATATATGTATGCAAAATATAGTTTTAAAAATATGTATATATAAATCTTTTCTAGTACTTTTGTCAACTTATGCGTATTTAAATAATATCTACACACAAAATTCTGTATTCTACAAATGACATTAAAAGTGGACTTATTTTTAAACTATAAACATTTTGTGTTATGTTTGAAAAAACACTTTTTTTAAAATAAAAATGAAATTGATATCCATTTTGATAAAAACGTCGTGATTTTCTAGTGGTTTTCTAGCTGTTCGTAATTAAGTAATGTAATATATAATTTTGTTATTCAAAGATATATTTTCTTTTTTATATTTACAACACGAAAAAGTTATGAAAATAAATTTGCTTCGTACATTTCATAATCTAGTAAATAAATATTGATATTTTTCTCTAAATAAACAATTGAAAATTATTCTTTTTTCTTATAAAAATACAAAGTTTCGAATAAGAATGTAAATACGAATGGTATTTTTCTACGTTGTATACTACAGGCTATATTTTGTAAACAGTAGAATAAAAACATGCACGTTTTTCCGTTCGAAGCTTATCACAATTTCACAATAGTCACGGAAACTGAGATCTTGGAACCAGATTTGGAAGATATCTAACAATGGAAAAAATATCAAGATTAAAGTGTGTTTTTTTTTATATAAATACATATTATTATTTTACATTTTTTTTATATAAAAAAGTCTAGAAATATCTAAGATTTAATATAATTTCATTGATTTTGTTTATAAATTACTTAAAACGTACTGATATATTTATATAGTAATTAGTTATTAATTAAATTGATAGATTTCTCTTTAATGAATATATAATTTAAAAATTATATTGAATAATGTGTAATTCTTATATTTAAAATTTTTGAAATTTTATTGTAAAATTTCGCTATTATTATTAATTTTAACCATTTCTCTATTACTATTATCTTAGACATAAATTGAAGACTGCGAATATTATATAACATGAAAATTATACATCTATTAAATATATACTCCTAGTATTAAGAGATCATCCCGGAATTCATATAGCGAAAATGTGTGACCTACAAAATTGGTATTAGGATCACTTATATTTATTCAACTATGTATTGAATCGTAAATCGGTATTCAATTTAATAATACATTTTATTGAAAGCTATATACACACGAGATTGTAGATTGAGTACAGTAGAATAGCATTAAAGATACATTTTTTATTTTTTTTTCGCTTATCATCTTTATACAATCATAGAATTGAAAGTATGCATTCCGTTTTCTTTTTTATAGAATAGGTAAAATTCTTTAATAAAATGTGCTCAGTGAAAATATAAATGATGTGTAAAACTCAATTCTTTTTTTCAATATATAATACACAGATATATTTTTAAGTTAAACCAGTGAATTTATTTTCTGTCTTTTTTTAATTATTATATATATATATATAATTATTTCTTAAAATTGTAGATGCTTACTCAGTTTTTGTTCATAATAAAATTCACTATTTAGACTTATCTAAAAAAAATAATGAAAATTTGCGTAATCTGTACGACTAATTTCTCTACTTAGATCTTTTCTTGCTCTATATTCTTTACGAATTACTACTAAAGAGAAATTTAACGTAAAAAAAAACTTTTACTTGCGCATGTTGAAAACAGATGTTGTTTTCCGTATTTTAGGCTTAATGGACGAAGTTGATCAACAAAAGCTTCATTTTCCTTTTAACTCTTTTCTTTATCGAAGTAACGTTTTCCGACTTGCTCTTTGCAATTTCTGTTGTAATCTGTTGGAATTTTCAGCGCTTTGCAATTAAACGTGTATTGATTTAAACACGGATTGAAGTTATCGATTTTTGTGATTAACTTTTAAACTCTTGTTTTATATTCTTTTTATATGATTACTTACAAAGTTTCTAGCACATGTATATAGACATATATATATATATATATATATACACACATTAATATTGTAGATTATTTTGCAATTAAAGTTGTGCAGCTTCAATTAATTTCATATTATAATAACGCAGTAGCGCATGTATTTTACTTGACTTTTCAATATTCTAATAAAATATAAAATTAATATAATCCATACACACAAATAAGCACCATGCAAACTACCCACACACACATACATACATATATATATATATATATATACATATATATGTATGTATATAAAGAGAGAGAGAAACATTAATTAAATTAGAAGTAAACCATTGTCAATCTTACAAGAAGGTAATAAAATTACAAATACAAGTATTTTTGATGATATTGTATTACATTTTAAAATACATCTTTTTAATTTTTCACAACATTGATTTATTTCTTGCGTAGAATGAATTAAATATTTTATAATTATTAAAGATATAGGCACAACTTCATATATATATATAAGTAATTTTGATAATATTGAATTATGCTAGTTTAATGTCATAATTAATTTTTCAAATTATTAGTTTATTTGATAAGTAGAATAAAATAAATATTAAGTATTTAGAAATAATCCCATCTCTCTCTATCATTGAATATGCCATGAAACATGTTCTATGCTAAAAACTACACACACATATGTATATATATATATATATATATATATATATATGTATTATTTTGATTATAAAATATATTCAATAAATGTTATAATTGAATCCAATTATATCTAATCTTTGTTTTGAATATAACGTATAGATGTTGTAAACTTTTTTACTACACAATGTTTCATAAAATATGTAATGTAATATTGCCAAATTGAAATTTTTAATTATTTTCGACAGAACTTTTCAAAGTTACAGAACTCATTTCACAAGTACGTTTTCTGTGGAGATGAAAGTCAAATATACGCCTTAGGTCTTGAAATAACTGCAAGATCATTCGAATTCGAGCACATAAAAATGCTATTCTTTTTTTGTTACAGCGCGAGTTAAGATTACAGGTATTTCAATGTAAGATTTAATTTATAATCAACATTTTTTTATAACTTTTTATATTTCAAACATTCTTGTTCGTGTTTTTTTTCGAATTTACTTATTTCATTTATATAGAATACGTTGAATATAAACAATATTCATGTTTATTTACATTTAATTTATTCATAATGAACAAAATTTTAATACAAATTATTTATAAAAAAGATTCGACTAATGTTTTTTTTCAAAGGAATTATTTTTTATCCTTATACTTAATTTTACAAGGATTTATATCCTTAAATAATTTATATTCAAACATTTTTTTTAAATTAATAATTTACTTTTAACAATTTTACAAACCTGTTTTTTTAAAAAAATGTTACATTTTTTTTATAAAACAAAAGGAAAATATTTTTTTTATTATAAACAAGTAATTTATTCCACAGTTTAATAACTTATATAAATAATGGATTCAGTTCAATATTTGAGAATGAGCTGTCTTGCAAAAAATAAGAAGATTTTAAATATTAACTTTCGTCTTTAATAGAATATAAAACAAATATTTGAACTTTTCAATATGAAATATTATCCATATAGTATCATAAACTAGTTATAAAAATATATTTATTTTTTTCTTCATACAACATTTTATCTTTTCCATAATAAAAAAGATTTTTTCTAATCAAAAACGTACAGTGATCATTATTCGTTTTTATTGTTGCTTATGCAAATGTTAACGATGAGGGTATCATCTTCAGATCGCTTAAGTACAAGAAAAATTAACAAGTGTAAAAAAGATAAATTATTATGTTGGTAAGAAAATAATTGCGGCTTTTGTTTTCTGAATGCTATCCTTATTTTTTTCAATGAAAATGTCATTTTATCGTGTTCATGTTAATGTAATTATAAAGTACATTTTTTGGTCTGTATTTTGGTTAGTGATTCGTATATTTATAACTTGTTTTATATTATATATATACATATTTAATGAATAAATTATTCGATGCGTTTAATCACACCCACGCAATAGAAATCAAATACTGAAAATACACCATAGAATATAATGTCAGTACTTTCAACGGTTCTCCAGAAAAGTAGAATAGTATTTTGTTATTCTTTTCCGTTTATATTATTATGTTGGTAAGAAAATAATTGCGCCTTTTGTTTTCTGAATTCTATCTTATTTTTTCAATGAAAATATCATTTTATCGTGTTCATGTTAATATAGTTTTAAAGAGCAATTTTGTTCTGTATTTTGGTAACACCGACTTTGGTTTTATTATTAATTTTGTTTCAAATTGAGCTATTAAATTAGAGATCGCAAAGAAATAAATAAGAGTATTTTTTGTATGAGTTCAAAACGGGTGGTAAAGCAGCAGAAACTGCTTGTAAACTAAATGATGCTTTTGACGTGGGTACTGTCAAGAAACGTACGGTGCAATGGTGGTTCCAAAAAGTTCGTGATAGGAACTAGAGCCTTGAAGATGAAGAAGGTCGCGGGCGTACTTCTTCAGTTCATAACGACGAATTGAAGGCGTTAGTTGGATCAGAACCACGCACAACAATTCGAGAGCTTGTACAAAAGTTAGTCGTTAATCAGCCAACAATCATGGACCACTTAAAACAGAAAAATCCAAAATTCTGTAAATGTTTATGAATTTGAAAGTCGTAAACCGCAATTATTTTTCTACCAGTCTGATAGTTACAGTTTCTAAAGCTACTTTTTTTCCGGTTTCTCAAACGAATTTATCACAAAATTGACAAACAATTATAATATTTTTTCTACATTTTCATATTTAATTCTTAGAGTAGCACGGAAATTACAAAATCATTCATTTATTTTTCTTCTAAATATTACTTATTTTTGATTTTTTGTAACTAAAAATAAAAAAGACAATTTTGAGAAAATACAGTCAGTTTTATGAAACATTTTTTGTAAGTCCTATTAAAAATATAGTTCAATTGTTGCACTGTATATATATATATATAGAAAAAAATCGATTGTTTGATCTTTTAATTTTACTGTTATTATGAAAATAATAGATTTCAGTGCTAAAATTGTATAAAACGTATCAAATTTTATTTTTTAAAACAATGGTTAATTCTTAAACATAATATATTTTTTTATCTTCTACATAAGTTTTTTAATAAACAGACAACTATAATAATATAAAAGAAAAAAAAATTGAAAATACTAAGAATATTTAAATTTCTGATTTGTTTGTGTCAAATATAAGTTACATACACATACATAGTTGAATATAGGATATGTTTTTATTATAATTTATAGTGAAGTTTGATAATTAAACTAAATTTTCATTGTGATGTCGAACCGCTAGGCCCAGTGTGTCAGTTAAAAGGGAGAAAAATCAAATTAATATGTAATTATATACTATATATATATTGTATATTAAAGCCCTGTTAAAATACTGGATATTTCCAATTATTAAAAGGTCAAACTACCGTGATTTTACTCTTTCTCTCTATTTACATATATATATATATATATATATATATATATATATATATATAAATTATATTTAATTATATGTATATATATATATATAATTTTAAATGAATGTATTTGTTCATTGTGGGACTAAAAAATATGAAAATAATACAGAATTTCTTTAATAAAAAATCATTTCCCTATGTAGCTCATTCATTTGCATCGATTATTTCAACAGCTTTTAATAGCTGAAACGTGCAAGTAGATAGTCACAATAATGTATATAACATTGTGATGTCGACAACTAAAATAAATGCACTACTAACTCTAAAAACAAGAGATGTGTCGTCCACAAAACATCTACGAAACAAGATTATTTTCCTTATGCTGTGGTTGTTTTATTTCAATTTTACTCACTGGAAGTGGTTCTTGTTTACTGTCAGATTTGAAGCTGTTTACAACACGTAAGACTCGCCTGTCAGAGTAATTCTGAAGAATATTTGCGACGAACTGAAATTTACTTAGTTTATAGTAACTTTTGTTGTGGCATTCTTACATATTTCATTCGAAATAATACTCCTGTACATTTTTTATTCATTTATTATTTTCTCAAAGGATTTAAAATGGAGAAAGATGCTTTTTTTATTACGTTTACTTATCTGACGAAAATGTTAACGAGAAATATTTCACTATAGTGCTTGATGGAAATTAAAATAATTTTAAAAACGTGAAAGAAATGTGAAAGAAATTTATAATACCGAGTTCATGATTTTCAGTTAATGTCATATTAAAGAATTTCGTCTCAATAATTTATAATAAATCTAAGTTTTTCTATATAAAAGTTTATAGGTTAATTTATGTGAACAAACCAATAATTTAAATAATTCTTAACAAAAAACTAGTAAATAAAATATTAAGATTTAAATGTGTACTTAATGATTACTTTGATATTATTAATTAATTTTTTGATTTTAATTTAATATTGTTTTATTTTAGTTTTAAAGCGATGATTGTTTTTATCTCTAAATAAAAATTATTTAATTTTTACTAAATTAATAGTAATTCATATAAATTTTAAATAATTTAAACAAACATTTCTGAATGTTTTTGATATTTTAAATTTTAAAATACTACATTTTAAAATGTTTTTTATATTTTTTCAGAACAAACACTGAATATTATTTTTTATATCATTATAAGTAAATTCATTGAAATAATAATATAATACACAAACAATGAACATTTTTCTCTGTAAAAATGTGTTTTAATATTAAATTTTGAATATAAAAATGCAAGCCGAAATTATTTTATGGATCAAAATAAAAAAAAATACAATAAAATAATATTAAATATTATTATGAAATTGTTCTGTGTACATAATTGAATATTTTGCATAAAACAATATACCGCCTAAGTCCACATTTTCATATCTCGCAACATTTCCATGAACACATTATATCTTTTGTAATTTTTATACTACCAGAATACATATTTTATAAACAAAAAAAAAATATTCTATTGTAACTTGAAATTGAGAAATTTCGTACAAAAAATAAAAACATTTCATTTATTGCTTCCATAAAACGTTTAATTCAGTTTTACGTGAAACAAAATGAATGTGTTTTGTATGATTAAACGCACAGTTACATTTTACGTGCGTTCCTACTTCGTACGTAACATATTGACTGTTATTAAAAGCCAGTGACAGTAAAAAATACCTCCCATTACATGCAACACGTCATAATTTTGCTGCATATTGCCTAACGTAAATTGTTCCATTGCCGTCATCTGCTATAAACTGCAACTATAAAGTTATGAGGCGGAAATGATTAGAAACTGAGTTTTAAAACAGAAAAACACTACACCCAGAACAAATTATCCAACAACTTATTTACTCTGCAGAGAACTGGTAGTTTATTAAAGTGAAATATATTTTTCTTCGTAATTTACCCTTTTCATCTAGAATTGTGTTAAAAATAAAAATAAAACTCAAATATTTTCAATAAAAGTAAATTTTTTTTAGAGGTTAAAAACTTCTTATATATTATCATATGGTTTTAATAAAATAAAAACTTTATAATAAACAATTCAAGACCAAAAAATAAAATAAGAACAACTTACATTTGCTCCTCTGGTCCAGCTCATGATTTCAATTTAGTTATGAAAAATAAATTGAAACTAACATAAAACTACATCAAAGTTTCGAGTTTTAAGATGATATTATTTCTCCAAAGATAACCCATTAATATTAACTACTTTTTTATGTAATTTTATTCAAACTATAATCGGATAAATTTTATTCCATTGGTTGATTTCTTTCTCTTTAGAATTTTATATCAATATATTATTATCAATAGATAATAGCATATAATTTTCAAAAGTATTAAAAAATGTTAAAATATCTTTGCATAGAAAGAAATCTCATTTAAAAACAAGTTATAAAATTAATTTATTTACATTTGTTATTAGTAATTCTTCTAACAAAATTAATGTCCACTTATTAAAAAAAAGCTTGCACTTTTTGTAACAAGTTAAAAGAAAAGTATTACAAACTAACTATTTTGTTTCAGTAATGATTTGATTGAGAATTTTGTATTTAAACCACAGTCTGATTTATTTTCGTTTTTTTGTCAAAAAGAAACAAATAATAGTATTTGCTCCGAATTACTTCAAAAAATATAAATGTACATATTATCTTTGTTATTACATGTGAAACTTTTTATTTTTTTGTTATATTGTTAACGTCATTTTAATAAAATATATAAATATTATATTATCTGATTTTATACTTATATATATATATATATATATATGTATATATATATATATATATATATATAAGCGGTTTATTTCGAAAGTAACAAGACTGAGTATATAAAAAAAAATTACAATCATTTTTACACTTTAAGGTAATCTATTTTAAAGTAATAGTTCGCTTAGGAAGTAACCCACCGTTTCAACAATTCTTCTCGTTAACATAGTTGTGCTTCTTAACGAATTTTGATTTTTCAAAAGAGCAAATCCATGTTAACTAAGATTTAATAAATATAGAAATTGCTATTTTCAATATTAAAAAAATATATAAAACTACTTTCTTTGCTTAATATTTATTATTCAATTATAATTATTTTCTTGGTAATTAAATATAAATTAAAAAGAATATTTATGAAAAAAATTGAAAATTTATTGTAAATAAACATGCCTCAATTTTTTATCCATGTTTATGATATATATATATATATATATATATATATATATTATAGAAAACATTTTCTTTCTAAATAGCATTCAAAAAGTTTATTAAATTATTTAATAATTTTAATTATATTAAAAAATAGTGTTGATAGATTAAATTAAAAGTTAAGCAATATATTCCCTGAAAAACATGAAATCTAAGTTACTTCAAATCTAAATACTATTTTATATTAAATACAACTGAAATAATACAAATAAGTATAGTAGATATGTTTATTGACCAAACCCTGTAAATTGAGTTTACTATAACTTTACACAGTTTATTTATTTATTTATATATATATACATATATATATATATATATATATATATATACTCATACATGTAAATTATTAAACATACATATTTTTGTTATTAATTTTAGAACTCCTGAAATTATTAATAATATATTAATTTTTCATTTCTATACAAAATGTAATTCAAACAAAAAATAGACATAAAAAATATATAAACTGCTAACACATATTTGAAAAGAGTTTAATACAAATAATTTGAAATTTAAAATTATTTGACAGTGGAAGTTTGCAAGCACATGTATTTACAAAATGTATATTGTAACATATAATTAAAAATATACGTTATATTTTGTTAAAACATATGGTTTCATTGGATTGGCTATTATTAGTACAAAGTGTATCATACATTTTTACCTATGTGTATTATATATATATATATATATTTATATATATATATATTTATATATATATATTTATATATATATATATATATATATATGATACATGCGTTCGGTATATGATCTACCCTTATCAAAACATATGACGCTGAAATGAAGTATCTTTCAGATACCTCATTTCAACTGCCTTTCAGACGAATTTTATAGTTCTGCTGCCATACCCAAAAAGTATATATCGTAAAACATCCCAGCAAGATGTGTCAACAAAAGTACCGAGATGACTGTGGTGTCATTCCAAGGGCAAATATTACCGGATCACGTCTTTATTCACCGAGTAAGGAGTAGTGTAGAGCTTTATATATACTGACTTATACAGTGCTTTAAATGCATACGATACTGACACATCAATTCCAACTACTATGACAAAATGTGTTGTATTTGTTGCGCTGATGAACACATATAAAACATGTTTTTGTCACGAAAGTTATAAACATGAATACGTTTTCATTATTCTTATTATAGTTTTTATTAGAGACTCGTATATTTTAATACTTCTGTTTGTTTATATTAAAAATTATTGCATTGGTGTTGTCTGTTTGCTTTAAATTTTCATACGAGTACGATTTTTCTTCTTGTTTTTATAATTCATTAAACATTTATTTCTAGACATATTAGATATTGAAAAGAAAAGAAAATATAGCATATTAAAAATACATTTTATTATAAACAAAGGTAATTTGAAACTTAGAGTAGATTTCGTATTATATATATCTCATGAAATAATTTCAAGTTATAATAGATATTTAATTTTATGAACATCATCAAATTTCATTTAAAGAAAACATATTTCCATCATTTTTTTGCAAACTTTAAGTTAAAAATGAGTTACTGAAAATATTTGTAGCATTCTAATACATTCTTACATTCTTATATTCTTTTTTATCTTATTCAGTAGTCGATTGATGAGGTATTATCAGTCAGATTTTCATTTTTATGTGAATCGATGAATCGATTTTTAGTACAACTTGAAACTCCTTTTAACCGATTGCACACAAAAAATTTTGAAAGCAATGCACATTTTTTACTCTCAAAGAAAATCAAAAGAGCGTTTACCGATTTCTTTTAAACATCACAAGAAAGGTTACCGCTTTTTCGGGGGCAATAAAAACTGCTTACTTGTAACATATTTATTTCCTTTTATATTTTCTTTTATATAACAGTTAAATATTTTGATAATATATATATATATATATATATATATATATAATATTAATTGATTTATTCTAAAATCTGCATATTTAAATATTTGTAATTATTTTAAATTGTACACTAGCAAATATCAGCATAAAAGTCTCATTTGAATCTAAATATCGATTTTGGTTTAAATGCGCGATTTTCAAAACTGCTTGTCAGTCAGTACTAAAAAAACTACCAAGAGATTATCTTATATACAAAATTTTCGTCTATTTTCGATGAACTACATTTTGAAAAACCAACAAAATGTCAAACATTACGCAAAACAGCAATCAAAAATCATTTAACAACCATTATCATCATTTACGAACATTTTCCCGACAAAAACAAAAACTCGCAGACATTCCAGTTTGTCAGCCACACATGTAACTGACAACTACATGACAACAGAACGCGTTGCAAGCCTTAATAATCAATAATCGAGAACAAATGACCCACAATATTATTTCTATAAAAATAAGAAATATAACATCATGTCGGATTTAACAACATATTTTTTTTTACTTTATTATTTTTCTACAAATAACGTGAACACATTTTAAATCACTCATTTCTATGATAAAGTGCGTACACATTTTAGTTTGATTCGTTACTTAAAAAATTTCGAAACACACAATTTTTGTTTTTTTTTTTTTTTTATAGTTCCATTTAACATTATATATATATATATATGCTTTAGTAACTATTTTATATTGAATGTACTAATTTCTATTTTTAGTACTAGTATTATTTTATTTTTTATAAAAAACAACTAATATGAAGTCTGTCTGTATAAAATATTTATTTGTGTATTTGTAGTACTTCTTAGAGGCAGAAAATTGCTTGAAAATACCATTTGATGTTTATTTTCCCTTTCCAGTGTACAATTATGAACTTGCCAAATGTCATATTCGGATAAAAAATACCAGACATCAATTTAATGTCAAGGATTTTCTAAGTATTACAAGTATTTGAAACTTTACAAGTACAATTTTAGGGTGAAATAAATATTAAAGAATAAATCATAACAGATAAAAATTTATTTTGATGAAATATTAAAATCGTTACTACACAATCTTTTTCATTCATTTAAAGTATTGGGATAGGAAGAATATAAATATATTTGTATTATTTCCTGCAAAATTTTAACTGCTGTTTGAAATTATGTATTTTATCAAACACACACACACATATATATATATATATATAGTAAATGGATTAATAATTTATGAAAATAATTTAAAATTAATTAATTATTAATTTATAAAAATAATTTAAAATAATTTAAATTCAATTAATAAATAAAATCCTTAATCAAAATTCATTCAAAAAATCTGTTAAATCATATATATCTTACGATGTAAATTATAAGAATAATTATTAAAAATTTGTATTTTTTCTTTACGCTTTGTAATCAGGAGGCCCCGTCACCTAATCGCTGCACTCCCTCATAGCAGGGGGAGCTTCCCTCGCTCTCTTTAACAAATAACAGAAATGAACAAATTTTAAACACAAATAATCTGCATAAAATGTGCCATAAAATTTTCATTCGAAAAGTTTATAAAAATTAACAATATTTTTACTCGAACACTTCAGTGAATACAATATTTTGAGTAAATTTCTTATCAAATTACTTATCTTTACTCTTAGAAAATAAACCTATCAGCTTTTAAGAGATAAACTAATACAGTCAGGATATTCGGAAAATAAAATGCAATACGACGAAAATTATTGAAGTGATAGAATTTTATATATATATATATATATGTATATATATATATATATATATATATATATATATACTGTATAAAATATATATAAAAAGGAAAAAACATCAAAGAGAATAAAAATTATATTCAACCATAATTCAATTGTTAGTTACTTTCTATGTGTCCTTTTAAAAAGATAATTTGGTTTTATATATCTGTTCATTAGATTTTATTTTTCATAGTTCTGATTCGATTATGTAAGTAATAAACAGAGAACTATCACACAATACACAAAAATTTGAGTAATACATATATACAAAAAAAAACTTTTCAAAATTCAACAACAGTAATTACTAATCAAATTAATGTTCATTATAACATATCGTACACTCTTCGTTTCATCCTATGTATTTATTTGTAAAATAATTTTTCTATTAACCATAATATTTAATCCTTTCATATAGATGATGTTTCTTCACAAAACAAATATAAAAATATCGATATTTTCTTCTTTAAAATATACATAGAAATTCGAAAGTTTATTTTTATAACTCTCATTTGAGATAATGATTATTCGGAGAAATAGAATTGTTTTTTCAAGATAAGTTATGTGTACGATCTTTCTCTTTAATACCATAAAAATAAAACGATAATCCTGTATTTCCAGCTTATTTTTCTTTTACTGTTTTTCGGATTATTATCTTAAGAGTGTTTTTATCATGAATAAATAAAATCGAATAATACTAAGTTTTTATATTTTTAGAAAAAAAATGTATAATATTTTTAGTACATTACATTGAATATAAACTATATTCAAATCAAACAAATACCATTGTTATGTTTAACGTACCATACCAGTGAAAAGTAAAAATTGTTTTATTTTCAAGTGATTTAATAAAACAGGAGATTTTATTGCTCTTTTATAAACAACACTTTATATATTTATTCCCTTACATTTTTTATGAAATAATGAAATGTATATATATATATATATATAAGAAATTATTTAAAATAAATGTTTTATTTTTGTTGTATTAAATGTTTTTTTTTTCAAAAAAAATGTAAAACTATATAAAGGTTCTGTAATTAACAAATCTTAAAAATTCGAACTTTTAAAAAGCTTTATTAACTGCATATGTATATATATATATATATATATATAAAAGCATATAATGCACTTCTCATCCATATTTATAAGATGATCGTGCAGTTCAAGAATGTGAATAATCCCTTAATTATGATGGATGTCTATGATCTAAATATTAAGTGTTATTAAGTACATCTTTAATGCAATTAGCATTAATGTACTCGTTTAAGTCATTGCTATGTCGAATACTTGGTAAATAAATATATGTGATCTTTTGTCTTCATTTATTTGTCAAAATAAAAATAAGTCATTGTACTATAGCAACAATAAGTAATATCATTTAATATATGTATGTATGTATTTATATATATTTATATATATATATATATATATATATATATATATATATACATGCAAAATTAAAATTTTATCGTCATTATATATTTTATATAAAATTATACTACTTTAATGATTATATTTTATTAACAATTCCATAATTTTTAAATATATATTTATTCAATAGATAACACACCATCGTTTTGATTTTCACAGGTTTAAAAATAGAGTTTTGAACAGAGTTTCAAACTTAGCTGAAATGTATATTAAATTGGCGATAAATTAATAAATGTATAAGAAATATTTAATTTCCACATCAAAAAACTTTTTTCTTAACTATAAGTAAAAACTTTATTTACAATAATTAATACTAATTACTCCTGTATTATGTCAGTTAATTTTGATAAGGATAACATTTTTATTATCACATAATAGAAGTATTTTTTATCAACTATCCGCTGATAAATGTTTATTCAATAGTGAGACTCTCAAAAGGAAAGAACAATATTATAAATTAAAATATAAAGAAAAAAATTTACAAATATCAACTAATATGAGACATGGGTTATTATAATTCAATCAGTTTGAAATTTTAAATAATTGTATCTACTGTCCGATGAAACAAGTTTATGAGGTATTATTTAGAAAATTAATCATTTTTACGTTTTATTTATAAGTAAATACTACTATAATTTTCAAAAGAAATTTGTTAATTATTTACATTATTTTTAACATACTTATTAACCTCTTTTATATTTATAAAACATTCAGTACATATTGCGCTCAACTAAAACATAAATAAATAAATTGTGATCTATTTTATCGTAATATACCAACGAAACGATTGTAATAAAACGCGAACACTGAGAATAAAAACATTTTTTATGGAAGTAAAGCATTCTATAAGTCATTTTAATATAGTTTATGGATTATGATGTAACATAGCTTATTTAGTCATTATTTTATTATGATTTACGGATGTGTAGCGTACATTTACCACAAAAATATGCGCACGGAGGGCGTAGTAGATATTTTTGATATATATTTTTTTGTTGTCCACAATTTGTTTTAATTTTATATTATATATATATATATATAATACTATGTAGAGTTGAATGTAGTTTGATAATTTTTCTGAACGTATTTAAGTTCTATTTATTTATATAAAGAAATATAATCAAGTTAGAAATATATATAAGGAAACACTTACCTCGAGATTTTTAACAATAACGTATCAACGTAATGGTCTTCAAAATTCACATCGATTTAATCTGAAATAAAAAAAATAATGTAAGCAATAGTAAAGTATAGTGTTATATATATATATAAATGTGTGTGTTTATGTATATATATATATATATATATATATATATATATATATATATATATATGTACATTCGTATCTTTGTAAGGAAAAAGAAAGAGAACAGAATTTAATATTGTATGTTGTCTATTGATCAATCAACATGAACTTGAATTGAAGTTTGTGGTTTTGTTTTCAAGATTTAATGGGATTCTATTTTGAAACTTCGTAATCTCCCTCCCTCCCTGTCCCTCACTATATATATATATATATATATATATATATATATATATATATATATATTATAAAACGGTATGTACGAGGAATTTGTAGTCTAGTAGTTAATATTTTATGTTGCTGATCAGCACGTCTGACCAATTTGTGCTCAAAGATGTCATCTCTTAATAATAAGGCGATTATTAAATAATGTTTTGTACTCTAGTAATAAGACGATCGCTTAAATATCCAAATGATCTTGTTATGAAAACGTTTATAAATGATTCAAATAAACAAATACTTTGTACTTTGATATATAAAATCGTCTATACATAATCATACTAAAATATGTATGGTAATGCATCCTTATTGTGGTATTTTTTTAATTTTTTAAACCGAAAATTTGTTGTAACTTCTTAGTTTTTTGTACACAATTTCTGTAATGCTATATCTTAGTACTATACTAAATAATATCTTCTACTAGTAGTAGCAATGAAAAAGAAAGTAGCTGTCCAAACAAACACAATGAGCTATTATATATTAATTTTATGTACACACGTTTTAATTTTAAAATGAGAAAAACATAAAACTCTCTCTCCCTCTCTTCCTATATATATTTATATATTTATATATATATATATATATATATATATATATATATATATATATATATCTGTGTACATAAAATGTCGTATTTGAAATTTAAATATCCGTCAAACAATTCAGCAAATGCTATTTTTAACTTTATGGTATATTTGTACAAAAAACAATAGATCACATGAATTTAATCGAGTTTTAAATGAGCACATATGTTTATGTCATTATAGAGGTAATTTATAAAACTGCATGTAGGTTGGATAATACTTTTAAACCCATTACCCATTTTTTGACATGGCGCTGTTTGATTTTTTCTAGATTAGGATTTGATGCATCAGATATGTTATTTTTGGCACTAAACTTTATCTGGTTTTTATTCTGTTTAATAAACTATATATATACATATATATATATATATATGTTTTATATATATATATATATTATATGTTATATATATATATATATATATATATATATAATATGTTATATATATATATATATATGTTTTATATATATATATATATTATATGTCTAATATGTATATAATAGTTTATCGACAATATTGAACTAAAATAACATTCACTTTGTTTACATTCAATGTTCTTTGCTCAAAATCACGTTGATAAGTAACATCATTTCAAAGAAAATTTAGTGTTATTGAAAATTGATTTGTTAACACTTTTGCACTTAATTATTTTATTCGATCCAATATTTTAATATTGCTATTTTTACTGGAAAAATTTACTTAAATCATGGTAACATTTTTGAAGTTTTATTTTAGTTTATTAAATATTATATTTTAATTAACTTTCGATTATCAATTATTTCGAGTATTTATACCTCATTAAAATTAAATAATTTATTCAAATTTTAACATGAAATTTGCTCGATTTTACGCAAAATTCTAAATTATGACAACAAATTTTTGTTCATTTTTGTAAATATTGAATAGAAACAATAAGAATTATATAAAAAATCAACATGAAATGGCATAAACTTTAATCAATATTATAATTAGGTTTATAAGAATGCATTAAAAGCATTTATTTTTTTATTTTTTATTTTGATTGCGTGTATTATTCTTTTACGTTTGGTATATATCGTTATTTACATTATTTTATAACTGAAATGTAAGATATATACATATATATATATATATAATATAAATATCATAAAGTCGATACTTAAACGAATGTTCATAAAAATCACAATTTAAAAGTGAAGCTTTTTCATTGCTGTAAAAAAATCTGAAATGTTTCGCTTTTAACAACAACATTGTTTGAACGTTCTTGAAAGATACATAAAAAACCGATATAATGATTTCACTATGGTAATACACTCAATACAAAGAAATATACATTGGAAAATTCGTAAAAATGATAGAAAAAAAACTACTGAAAGTTAATTCAAAATAATAAACATAATGAAAACCTCATACCTTTAATCCAAATTTGAAAATTTATTGAGAGAATAAAAATAAATTTCTGTTCAGAAATTCTTGTTTGGTCGTATATTTTTATATGTTCGTTTTGAAGTAGTAGTTGGTCTATTTGAAAGCCTATAATGCTTCATGGCCTAGCATGACGGGCGCCGTCTGCGTCATGCCTTTGAGTTATCACAATCGTTTTAGACGTTTAACGGCACAAAGCAGCCTTTGCTCTCTGTGTAACCGATATATCAAAGTAATAGCGAGTCATATGTATTATTATATACACAACTTCTTGAACATATATACCGAACGATCACACAGAAATCGCATATTTCGAAATAAGGACTTCTTTGTTATTTTCACGGCAAAAAAGGAAACGTTGCCGTTTTATCGCTTAAATATTCACTGTCACAATTCATAATTTTAACGCTGGAATTTGTTTGTTGTGGAACGGTTTTCCAACTATTAATTCGATTTTATATTGAATATACATACAATCTGTGCTCATTTTTGATTTGTTGGTGATTTAATAACAGATTTATATATGTTTCTTTTTTAAAAGTAGATTTTTTTACATATTTTACTACAGTATTTCAGATATAGAGTAACGATCAAAGCATATATTTAATTCATTTTTAAATTGAATAATTTAAATACATGTCAGTAACAAACAAATTAATTTTTTACTCAAGTATTAAAATCATAATGTCATTGTAATATTCAATATTATATATATATATATATATATATATATATATATATATTAACTTAAAAGATTAAATATAAATGTTATTAACACATTTAAATGAAATGTGTACTTGTATTGATATTAGCATATTAAATATTTTTATTTTTAAACCGGTATAGAATGTTTAAACTACAGCAAGCACAATTCTGTATTTAATGTTCACTTTTACATTTTAGAATAATTAACTAGTAAAGAAAAAAAATAACAGCCTTTAGTATATTATCAAATATGAAAAAATAATATTAAATTTCAGATATGATAAAAAATTAAATTATGATATTTAGCAATTTATATATATATATATATATATATATCAGATATTTAAAAAAAAATATTTTCATTTTTATATACGTAATTATTTTGAAAGTTATAATTGTTTCTTTATATAAATGTGGTCCGAAATTTTATTGTCCTAAATTATTTACGGTCTTTATTTATTTATTCTACTATGATCGACTTCGTCTCTTGTGATATCTTAGTAGAATGATTACTCTTTGATTAAACGATTATAATAGTATTTAATACCAAAACCTGTCATAGCAGAATACGTCAAAAATTCTAATAAGAATATCCAAAATGAACAATAAATATTTTTTTTGAAATTTCAATGATAATTTCATCTTCAAGGGTTCAAAAAACCAAAAATTCTCTTTTTTTGTTTATTGGTGTTTGGAAGATGTTAGAATTGCATTGAAGTTTTGTATAAGAAACAATAAAAACCGATCAATAATGATTTCATAAATATTTTTGACCAGAAAAAAATATTAGTAGTTTATATCATAGAAAAAGAATTCATTTATGAGAAAGTAACAGTGCTAAATCAAATAACTAAATTTAAATAAAACATGCTGAATATTCTAACAACATTAATTTAGATGAATAATCTTTAAACAAAATATATAAGTATATAATAAATGATTTAAACTGAAAGTTTATTAGTTAAAGAAATAGTAAGTATGTATGTGTTTTAATATTAATACGTAAATTTAAATAATAAATAATGATGAGGATAGAAAATGAAAAGGTTAAAAAGTAATCCAAAGAATATTTTTTTTGTATAGTAAATAAACTTTTAATTGAATCATATTCTAAAATAAAAAAAATAATAATTAAGTATGATATAAAGTACTAGTCAATTAAAAATGGAAATATGAAACACATAGGAAAACAATTAAAAATTCTCATTATCAATTAAAAACATCACCTTTATAAGAAATGAGTTATAGTTAAAAAATATTATAGTAACACAAAATATTAATGACAGCTTAAAATAATAATAGGAAGCGAACATTTCAAAAAACAGCATTAAAAAGTACATATATTTAATACACTTAAGAGTTCATTAAATTCTCATTCTACATATATATATATATAATTAAAATATTTTCTTGACAAAAATTTAACATGTGCTACATTTATTGAGTTATGCATTAATATTTTTACTGAGAGATTTCTATGACTTGTATAAAAAAATGTAATTAAATATGTATTGTAAATTTCAATAAAAAATCATGAAACCAAATATTTCAAATATGTAAATAATTTTAAACGTTACTACTTTTTAATGGATAACAATTAAAAAGTCATCTTTACACATACATATGTGTATATGAAAACATGAACAAAAAAAACACACACACAGGCATGTAATATATATATATATATATATATATATATATATATATATATATATAATTATATTTTTATGTATTCTTTTAGTAGATGTGTATTTATACATGTATATGTTTTAGTAGATATGTTTTTATACATGATATTGTCAATGATATAATTCAAATCGGCAATTGAAGAGAAATTTAAAAGAAAATTCCATTTAAAAAGAAACAAACATTTGATAAAACCGAGGAAATCATGCAGAACCCCATTTGAAATGACGAATGATAATGTGGTTATCGTTCAACAGTATTCATATGATTGCGTGATTACATGAATTTTTATTTCCATAATATCTTTGTGTATGACATAGTGTATACTATTAACTCACCCATAAAACATTTGTTAGGATATATTGCCGTTCTGTCAAATTTGTAAACAAATTATTATAGCTATGAAAAGTTATTTCAAAATTAACGTTACACATTCTTTTATATGAAACAAGTGTTGCTATGAAATATATATTTATCTTTTTCAATTTATTATTTACTGTTGTTTGTTTTCGGTTCCAGTTAACATTTTGAAATTATATCGATTTTCCATTTATCATAGCAAATAGTGGAATTATTTTGTATTTGTTGAATAGTTTCAATGAGAATTTCTTAATTCAATTAGTGAAAACAGGTCGTTCAATTTTAATTTAATATTATTTTTTCTCTATATTTTATAACACAATCCAGCGATAAATCAATTAATTAAATAATCATTTTTAGATATTTTTAATACTTATAAATGAATAAAAATATTATTCTTTGAAAGTAAAATAAAATACAGAAATATTAATATTTTTTTAAATAGAAACAATATCATATATTTAATTAATATTTGAAAATTAGAATTCTAAATGAGTTAATATAAAGCATCATATAATTAAGCTTAACCCATGATTATGACATGTGTAATTTTTTTAAACAAATTATCGCATATATTTTTAAACCAAATATATATATATATATATATATATATATGTATTATGTTTCCATCTTCACATTGTAAGTAGTTTTGAATATCAAAATAAATAAATAAATAGTAATTTTCTCAGATAAACTATACATTATTTATTAAAAAAGGAATTTAATTTATTTTTTTACTGTCGCAAGTAATTTGTTCAGACCATAAAATGAACTTTCCTTATTTTCATTTAATTAATATAAAAAAGTACTAATTTGAAACATGATTTATACTTTGAAAATAATTAAATTTTACTATTTGCAAAAACTTTTGTCTCTTAACTAAAACTTTGTGCTTTTAATTTAAACTTTATAATTATAAATGTTTAACAGATAAAATTGTTTTCAGTCACACAAAAAGTATCGACGTATCATGAATAAGTATTTAAAGTACTTTATTTCTTAGAAAAGATGTTTTATAATTTAATATCATTTTATTTTTTATACATTAATTGCTATTTTTCGTTATTTTATTATTCTTGTATTTAAAATAATCATATTTTGAAAATTATTTTTTTATATTAATTTCACATCTGCAGTTAAAAGAAATAAACATTTATTTACATTTTATTAATTAATTAATAAGAGCGAAAACTAATTACTTTTATTTATTATTATATTTTAAAACTTTTGTCTATCATTTATGATTATTTATTTTTTAAAAATACATATATTCACAATAATTTTTTATGCATGCAATTTCTTTTCATAAATACTTTATTATTAATTTATAAAATTTAATAAACAGTAGATTGTATAATAATTTTTCACAAGTATATATATTTTACGAATAATAATATTTTATCAGTAATATATTAATTTCAATATAAATCAGAATTCAATTTTATTTTTATTACATTAAATATAAAATATGAACAAGTTTGTTGATCTTTCTTTACACAATCATAATAATTATTTTTAAACTAAATTTTGAAATTGTAATTCTTGATTTTATAAACGATAATAGTGTAAAATCAAGTTTTTTTTTTTATTCTTTTATAGATCTTTGAAATATTTATTAAAAAATTCTATTAACAAATCATAATTTTAAAATCAATATATAATTTTAATTGATTTATTTTTTGTTATTTAGTAGATGTTAATTTCATTTTCTGAAATAAAATAAAAATTTCATCAATTTTTCATTTAGATTATATTTCATACTTGTATAAACATTTCTACAATATTATCTTTTCTTTTAACATAGAAGCAGAAAATATATTTTTGAAATAAACATTACAAGTTCACATATATATATATATATATATATATATATATATATATATATATATATATATATATATATACATATATAATAAAATAACGTATCCTGTGTATTTATGTATGCATGCGTGTATGTATATATTTTGCTCACATGTTTGTATGTATAAAATGGGTGTATAAAGCTTTGCATACATCTAAGCTTAGATATGTGTAAAGTTAGACGTGTTTATGTATCGAAATATATGATACCCACCCAAGTTAATTTATTGGAAAACGTAATCTCTCGTTCGTGTGTTTGCGCTTTCTAGAATAGTTCTTGTTTGTTATTGTCAGAATTCTGAATCAGGTAAATGATTCCTAGTTCATATTAATTTTGTATTGTAATAGTTATTTTTCTATTAATTAAAATGTATTGTTTAAATACTCGTTTTTATATATATATATATATATATATATATATATATATATATATGGCATGTTATCTCTTTTGATACTCTCTATAATTGATCAATAGGTAGTTTTTATTTAATGATGTGTAATATTATTAATATTTGTTGATATAATCAATTTATATTAGTCTTCTATATAATAACTATTTCTAATCTAATCTATTTTTTATATAATAAAAACAGACATTTCTCGTCGTTTTGTCCTGCGGACAAAGTGACGTTTATCTATGGTGACAAAAAATATTTTCTTTGTCAGCTCATACGTTTTATCTTTAATTCATTAAGTTCCGTTCTTAGGTATTTTTTATATTTAAATAAATTATGTTGTGAAAACCCAATAAACACTTTTCTCTCTCTATGTTTCTTTTTATTTTCCCGTCAATTGGACCACTATTAGTTTTTAAGAAGAATATTTTGTACGTTATATATGTATACTTTTTTATTATTAATTTAGATATCGTGATTTTGAAGTGTATATTTAATTAAACAAAAATCAGTTTTCAATAAAAAATAATTGTTCTGATTAAGTAAGTGAAATATAAAATGTGAAAAAAAAATAAATAATAGCGTTAGAAAATTAAGTTTTAGGTGTATAAATTAATTAGGTGCCTTTTTTATTAAAAATAAATGAAATACATTTCAATCTTCAATATCACTCATTATTTTGTATAACTTTACTTAATCTGTCGGGTAAGTGACAAATTCCTTCTTGAAAAAAGATAGCGGCTTTGAGTCGATGAATCCCTTATACATTTTATGAGTTCTACTGTTTTAGAATTATTTACATGTTTTATGCACACAATATCTTCCTCAAAAGCTGAACAAATCATTCCCTCTGCCTTGCATTTTTTTCAATAGGAATACGAAAAGTATTCAGTACCTAATATGCGGATTTTTGGACGCTGTCATGTTTATTATTAATTTATGAATTTATTTCAGTTACTTGGCTAAAATTTATAGTGTTTTTTAATGTAAAGGTTGTTACTTCTAAATCTTAAAACGATGAGAAAATGTTTTATTTTAAAACAGAGTTATGATTGATTCAATTTAAAAGCATGGAATTATTTTTACAGCTAATATCTTCATTATCTTTCACAAAATAATTTTCTTTTCATCCTATAAACCAACAAAACTGTTCTGGTCAAAAATATTCAATAAATTATTATAGGTCATTTCTGTTTGTAACTCTACATTTTCAAGGCAATAAAGTTACATTCAGAACGCCAAGGTATAGAAAAAATATTTTTTCTACAACTTATTGATAGTAATTTATTGAATATTTTGATTAGAAAAACAATTCCTAGTTTCTGAATTGAGCGACTAATTGATTTATTAAAAAATATTCATTTTATTAATTGCAATATATAAAAATACTCTCTGACATTATTAATATTTTTACACATGATCCTTTCATACATTTGTTATTTTTTTAAAAAAATAAATATTAGATAGATATTAAAAAAAAATTGTAAATAATCAATGAGATTAGTAATATACTCGAATATTTCATTAGTGTGTTCATCTTTTTTCACTACATGACTAAAATTTATACATATTTTTATTAAGTAATTAAAAAATAATGTTATTTAAAAATACGAAACAGAAAAAATTTAGCGCATTGCTGTTTTCTATTATATATATATATATATATATATTGTATATATACATTAACACATCAAGCACACACAAATATATATATATATATATATATATATATATATATATATATGTATATATATATGATTTTGATTATATATTTGATAATATATGTTTGTGTTCATAAATACTTTATTAAGTAATTAGATCACTAGAACTGAATGTTAAATTATAACTTTTACAACCTGAAATGTTAAATTATAACTGCGAAGTTTGTTTAAATATTCAAGTTACCAATGTAACAAAAGAGGAAATCATTCAATTCTACATGAATACGTACATTTGATATGGATAGTATGGATAATAATATATTATACTTTCGCACGCTATACATATGTGGATAATTTAAAGCCATTGTACGCACTTGTTCATTAGAAATATATTTTTGGATTGTTTATTTTTTTTAAACATATTATTATTTTCTATGAAGTGTTTTATGAATTAATTAAGACATTTTACTTATGAATCAGCAGAAATTAATTTTATTATAATTACAATAAAAATGAACAATTTTTCAAAATATAAAAACTGATTTTTTTTTGAAGATTAAATATTAAATTTATATTATTGGAAACATAATACTTTTATTTATGTTTGTATTCATATATATATATATATATATATATATATATATATATATATATATATATATATATATATATATTACATATAATATAAAAGCATGAATATTTCCATTTTTTATAAATATTTAAGTTTGATTTATTGCAATCGATTTACAATATAAATTTCCATTTTTAATAAGAGAAAATAAACATATTATAGACACTCGTTTAAGAAAAACGCGTACAATATTTAATAAAAAGAACACCGCGTTGAAACAAGTACTCAAACATCAGATTGTGCAGCGTTATCCTGACAGAATTCACGTAAATAAATGCGACGTGCCAAATTGATTAGTTTCCGGTCGCTACCTCTTTATCCTGTGAGTACAATATTTATTACATTATTCAGCGGAATACGTAAATTGAAAATTGATTAAGAAGGAAAATATTACTTTGCCAGTGTAACAAACACCTTCCTTCGCAGTGACGTTCCCTTAAAAATTGTTCTCGTTCAAACGAATTCTCTCTATCCGCCATCTTAAAAGGATCGCTTTTAAGGTAATGTAATAGTGGATGCGTACAAGCTTACTGCTCGGATTTTTGCCTGGAGCTTATTTTACACTTTATGTCGCGTACCGTTGCTTAAATTATTCAGTATGCAAAAATATTTGTTTATTTGTTTCAATTTGAAGTTTCAATAATTTAAATTTTACTAATTGACATATTTATAATTTATACAAGTGAATATAAAATTTTGTCTATTTCCATGTTTCGTAAATAGAACCTGCCGAACTTAAATATTGTATAACATGTATCCAAAAAAATAAAAAATATATTTTTTATGAATAGTTTTAATCAGAAATAATTGTTTCTTTATTATTATTCATAATATTTTATTCAGGTATTCATTCTTTTCATTTTCCCGATATTATGTTACAATCTTTTTTTACTAAATATATATATATATGTTTGTGTTTCTATGAAAATAATAAAAAAGGAAAGTATATGGCTTTTTTACTTCTAACTGCATAAATGAATAAATTTCTTACTTTTTTATATTCTTCAATTCACTTGAATTATTAAATACAAGTGAACTATTTTGATCTATTAAAATTATCTTTTGATTTCAAAAAAATCATTATAGTATATTTAAATTGGTTTATTATCCATATTTACATTTTTAATTTCCTCTTAAATATAAAATAATTTAGAAAGTATTATCTATCGCTTTATTTGCCAATATTATTAAGACATTCATTTTAATAATTCAATTTTGAATTATTATTAATTAAAGAAATAACTAGAACAAACAGTATGCTTTTTACGAGCTGTATTAAAATTTCTTATATCAAATTGAGAGCAAAATATTTTTTTCTTTTTACAGAATCAGGTTTTGATATTTTAATTTAACAGCTTTATAAAAAAAGTTTTTCTTTTGTAAACAGTAATAAAATCTCAAAAGATATAGTTTTTTATCTAGATTCTGTATTAAACATTATAAATGGTTCTCGATTTTTTTTTAGATTTATCATTAGAAATGTAATAAAAAATCAAAGCAACAGGTTTAAAAATTATTAAAATTAATTATTTAATTATTAAATTTTCTATAAAAAAAGGCACCAAATTAATTTATACACTCAATATATATATATATATATATATATATATATGAGTGTGTGAATGTGTGTGTGTGTACATATAAATATGTGTTTGTATATATTTAAAGTGTGTTGCGAATAAACATGTTAATAAATATGTACCGCCAAAAGTTTGTTTTGATATTTTGTAAATAAATGTATGTTCTGTATTGGCAAGTAATATTTAGTTTAAAGAATTACATTTAATTACAATCTATAACATTAAAATAATTAATTAGTGTTATTGTCAATGACCAAAACTTCAAAAAGTACAATATGTTCACAATCTGTGCTTTTTACTATTAAAAAGTGATTGACCGTATTATATGTTTCCAATTCAAAAAATCGACAAGTATATAGTCATTGAATGTAATTGGCACACTGGATAATATCTAAAGCATAATGAACAATAGTCATTGATGGGCGTTATTACCCATTTTCATACAGTGTTAAGCTTGCACTGCACGTGCGAAACCTATAACATTTAATGGCGACTATGTGATATAATGGACTTCAATTGCACTCTTCTTCTATATTACATTTTATAGTGTTTAACACTATAACAACAAATTATTACCATTGATAACATTTTGAATATATTAAAAATTATATAGACATTGATTAGAATTTTTTAAATGAAATATGTTCTTACTAAATTTAAAATAATAATTTTCAGTTAAGAATAAACAACTGGAATTTAATTCGTTAATTCAAATTCATTAGTAAGATTATTATATTCATGATGAAGTTTGTCGTAGTTTAGAATTTATTTTATTCTAGTTCCATATTTCACATTCGTGACAGTAAGCGTAATTTAATGTAATGTAATAGTATATGAAATTATATATCTCTGCAAGGATATCTTGTTTTATTCCATGTAGTTATATTTGATAAGATTAAAATTTGTAACATATCAAATTAATAAATAATAGATTAGAGCTATAAATCTATATTGAACTTTTAAATAATTGTACTTTGTTATCATGACTTGGCCCGTTACCAATAGATTATAAGTTACTATATGACATTATGCGCTCAGTTACCTCTCATAAAAGATGATTATTTCAAACTCGTGAATCTTGATATTAACAAAGTTTAAAAGTTTGACAGAAATGAATCGAAATGCAGCTAAGAATTTATTTGTTATGTTTAACTTCTAAAAATATATGTGTATGTAAATTTATTTTACATATTTTAATATTATAATTCAAATGAAATTAAATAAAGTATCCGTGTCTGTAATTAAAAGTAAATTATTATTAAATAAATTAATTTTATTCTTATTTATTTAAATATAAATATTTGTTATTGAAAGACTCATAGTATTAGTTATCCTATTAAATATTTTCTACTATTAGGAATAATTTATGAATCTAAAATAACGTTTTGTAATTATTTTAATATTCAACAGACTATGAATGAAAAATAAATATTAATTCTTTTATAATTATCACAGAAATGTATTAATTAAGAAATTGACATTCATTCAATATTTTAATTTCGCACATAATAATATTTGAGATAAAATAAGATCATACAAATTGATATATTGTATTTATATTCATTGGATGAATATTTTTATTTATTTAAGAATAGATGAAATAATTGTCAATACATCACATAAAAAAGAAAATGATTTCTTTTTAATTATTTCCAATTATATTCTAAACATTTTAATAAACTATTTAAAATATATTAATTGCATTACATATATATATATATATATATATATATATATATATATATATATATATATATATATATGTTATTAAAAATTAAAGTGAATCACATAAAATAAGGTACATGTGCAAACTACACATGTGTATATCCTTATACATTAAAATATTCGTTTAACATTTGTGTAATCAAAGACATTAACATTATTTTGATAGGAAATTTGATATTATAATGGACAAGAAACATAAATGTATAAATAGCTTCTAGAAGCATCACTTTAAAGACTAACATAATAATATATTTGAGTTGGTAATCAAATGACGTAAATCTTAGTTTTCATAGGAAGAAAGGTTCTAGTATTTTCAGACATCTGAGACTGCGGTTCAAAATCGTCATCAATTTCTAGGAACAGGTGGAAAATTGAGCATCCAATGTACTATTCTCTTTGACAGAAACAAATAACTTTTCCATCCTCAACAAACACAATTCTAATTCCTGTCTATGTTTTAGGCATTGATATCAGTCCTTCAGAATATATAGATTTGTTTAACTTGGTTTGATTGTTTGTGCATTTTAACATATTATGTATACATAAAATTATATTTAATTGTGTATATATATATACATACGATAAAACAGTACTCAGATTTAATAAAATAGTTACATATCAAGAGAAAAATACAAATATTTTTATTTATCTTATCGTCTTTTTAACATATTTTTTTTAATAAACATTTGATTTTATTATATATTAATTTATACATTTGTGTTTGTATGCTTAAGTACAGTCACATATTTGTATTTAATGCTTAAATTTGTGTCTATCTTAAAACTAATAATTGATAAATTATATTGTATAAAATATGAAATAGTTGATAATACAAAAATACTAAAAGCAGTATTAAATAATATCTATATTGAATAATATCTTTGTTTAAAATAGTTATTGTGTTTCTTGACATTAGAATATATATATATATATATATATATATATATTATTTTCTTTCAGTTAAATGTAATAATTATTTGTCAACAATAACTTTTTGTGTTATCCAGTCTGTAACTTTTTTCTTAGTTCTTACAATTAGAGACTCGCGCTGTTAGCTCTTATCTTACTTAATTCTTTAATTTCTAATAACGTCTGTTTTACAATAAAAAAAAAACATATATGTTATTGAAAGGGTATCTAAAGAAATAGTTACTATTGTAAATAAGAATAAATTACTTTAAAGACATTGTATTAATCGTTTTACTAACATCATATAAAAACTAAAACTGAACAGTAAACATTTGTCTTTTATTAGTAACTTTCATTATATATATATATATATATATATATATATATATATATATATATATATGTATATATATATATATATACTATATTTATTGTACATTTTTGACATTTTTCGGTAGTGCTTGATTCTTATAAATATAATGACATTTTCAAATTAATGAAACAGAATGAATATATTTTAATGTTTTATATATATATATATATATATATATATATATATATATAGAATGAATTCAAATATGTATGTAATAAAACAGAATCCATCTAAAATTTTGTATAGCATTTTCGGTGACAGGAATGCAAAAGCAGATATTCTCATTTCTACGTAGCTATGTTTTAACTAATGGTATTTTCATACCGTCGCATTGTTACAGGTTTTATGCCACCACCTTAGCGTGAGATTTGTAACATGACTTTTCTCTTACTAGAAAAATAGCATGTACTGACAGAGCACGGAAATGGTAGATTTTACGTTTTTACATGCAAGGCGTGTGTCTTGACATTAAGCACATATATATATATATATATATATATATATATATATATATATATATATATATATATATATGTACATTGTACAAGATAACAGGATCAAACATAAAGATAAGGTAATATTATGGGTTTTATTTGTAAATAGAAGTAAATCACTCTGTATTGGATTTAATTTGTGTCATTATGAAAGAATCTAGATATAATGGTGCATATAAAAATCTATTGATAGAGAGAAATTATTCTTTTTTACCTTAAAATATGTTCTCAACACTAATATTATCGATTAATATTTTTATAATATTGTATATTTATACTGCTAAAATGCATGAAAATGTAGCGACTTAATAAGCAACTAATTTAAAAAAACTTGTATAAAAGCAGAAATAGTTGTTTTCGTTAACTGAACATTGTATATTTTAATACATACTTTCAAACTCATATATATATATATATATATATATATTGTTTAAGCTGAAAGTTACTTTTTGATTTGAAATGTCTTTTATTTTCCAATTATTTTTTGTATTTTATACACATTTTGTTGAAAAATGGACGTTTACTCTTTTATTAATGGTTGTTTATGTGTTTTTTTTTATTTAAGGGTACACATTCCAGTAGCGTGGTAGTATAATGAGAAAAATTAGTAGAGAAACAGTTTATTAATCATACAAATGCATTATCAGGCCTAATTAGAATTTTTTGTATCGTCACCAATGATGTGATGGTTGATTTCTTAATATAACATCGAGAACAAGATACTCGAGATGTACAGGTAGATTTTATACGAGTTGCTCTAAAAAAATCCACCTGAGCCGCTGGTTAAGTAAAATAGATGCGGAAATTCACAAACATAAAAAAATACAATTTTGCTCATTAATAAATTTAACTGCATTTTGTAGCGAATTTTGAAAAATATTTAAATATTTTTCATTTTATAAGAAAAAAATCATTTTTTTAAAAAAAACTTCTAGTTATTTGTTTACATTCTATACTATTCGATTGACAAAGTCTCTGGAATATCACAGTCAAGATCTACCTGAACGTCTCGTCTTCTGTTATTCTTAATGCCATAAATAGAGAAATCAAACTTCCATTTGATAGTACCGTTAAAGGAATTGTGCTATAAACACGACAATATTACCATTACGTTTCTATAGCTGTAAATTATTTCCCTAATAAATTTCCATAATATTGGAACGGCACTGCATGGTGTAATTATATATAATTAAACATGATTCATTTTTTAATTAAATTTGACGAAATAATAATTAGAAAATTATTAATATTTCAAATCAGAAGATACATGTTTTAACTTGTTTCTTTGTATATATATATATATATATATATATATATATATCATATTAAATAAAAAATATGAAAAATTGTAGATCAGTAAATAATTGATTAATAGTAGAAACCTTCAAGATGGTAGGAGAAAAAACTGAATCTCATATCTGCATAGAGGATACATACATTTCTAGATAACATCTAAATCTTGACGGTGAAGCTATAAGAAAAAAAAGACAAGAATCGAGGAAGATATAAGACAGAAAGATGCAATTTCACCGACAATATTTATTACAGCCTTAGAAAAAGTATTCAAATCGCTCGACTGAGAGGAAGAAGGAATCGAAATAAAAGGCGAAAGATTAAATAATCTTCGGTTTGTTGATGATAATCTTCACAAGTACTCCGGAAGATCTAAAAAAGAGGATAGGAGTATCAGATAATACTAGTCAAACAATTGGCCTAAACATGAACTACACAAAAACAAAAATGTTGTCTCTGTTTGAAGAAAAGAAAGGATTTGGTTACCGTAAGTCAACAGAAATAATTAACTGGAAAACAAGGAATATAAAAGATCAACAAAGAACCCAATGAACGTTGGAATAAGGAAAAATGTTATTGGAAATCAGTGGAAAAAAGAGGCATTCAATCGTATAAAATGGAAAATCATGGAAGAAGCCTTTATTTAGCAGTGGATTGACAGAGGATAATAATAATGGCGATATATATATTGTATATATATATATATATATATATATATATATATATATATATATATATATATATATGGAATTGTTCAAAATAATATTCTTTAATGATAACACTTTTGTATAATTTAAACATAATTCAAAATATATTAGCGTCGTTCAGTGGTGGTATTTCTAGATAATTATAAATCAATACTAACTTTCAGTCTAAATTATTTAAAGTTATATATATATATATATATATATATATATATATATATAAATGTATATAAACATACATACATATATATATATATATAAATGTATGTATATATATATATATATATATATATATATTGGCAACGGAATTAGCATTTAAAATTCCAAATATAAATTTTACTTTACAATGAAAGCCTTAATACACGACATACAACTTTTTATATGTATAGATGTGAACATGTGTGATGTGTGGGATTGTGTATGCGAGGTTACCAAAATTGACTATTATATTTCAAAAATTAAATCAACGTTACTTTTATTACGGTAAATTGCATCACGTCATTCATTGTTCGTAATTAGAGAAACCATTTGACAGCAACTGATATTTATCACAATTTATGTGTTTGAATATTCGCAACATCAATCAACGGAGTGCTACAGATCCAAATCCGGGCCGTTTATTTGTGATTATCTATTTTTCAAGGTAAAAAAACAAACAACAGAAATTTAATCACTGCTCTGTTTTTTTTGTCGATTTTTAACAAGAGTTTATCGTGTATATGTGTTTTGTATATTCTTCTCGTATATACAAATATAAATTGAAATATTGGTCAAATTATTTGATTAATTTCCGCAATATCCACCTTCATATATATATACATTTGAAAGAAAGATGCATACAATATGTGAGTGTATATTTGTTTATTGTCAAAAAGGTTAATATATATGATTTTAAAATATAAATATTTATTTTATTACCATTATTTAAATGTTAATTTATTATTTTAATGAAATTATCTTAAATATTTCACCAGGATTTTTAATTATGAATCAAAATGTGTATACATTTAATAAATTTTGAATCAGTATTTTATTTTTAGTAAGTAAAAAAAAAATTCTCACTCTTGAAACCAAGAGTTTCTTTTTATATCTTGAATATAAAAGTTTATGATATTAATATTTTAAATATCAAATTGTGAGTATCAAATGAAAATATATTAAAAAATGTGTAATATTTCAATATAATTATAAGCATGAAGTAAAGATCAAACTGTTCTTTAAGTGGAAATCATTGAGGCACATGACTCATAGGATTCGAAATAAGCTAGTATTTAATAAATTATAAATTCCAGCCTTTTTAAACCCTCGTTGTTTTGCATAATTGTTCAATAGAGTACTGTGAGCCAGAGTTTCTTCTAGCGAAAAACAGATTGCAATTGAATATTTAATAATTGTCTCTATACATTTTTTAATCAAAAGTTTAGTTATGTTTTTTTAATTTGGTCATGTTTCAATATTAGTTTTTCTTAGTAGTTATAAAAACTTAATATGTTTCATGGACTTATATTGAATTTCTTTAAAAAAATCCTATATATTCTAATTTATTTTGTCATATATTTTTATATCAACAAAAAAGTGAAGTACGGAATAAGTACTTGTCAATAGTTGAACCTGTTATAACTATTTATGAAAGAAATAAAATTGTAATATACATATTTTGTATAATACTCCAATGTAATTACTATCTTAACCGTATAAATAACGTACACATTTAGTTAATCACAACATTTTTCATGTAATTATAAAAGGATCAAAGTTTAAAATAAATAAATTTGAAGGAATTTCAAATATCAAAAATGAAAAAAATTATAATTTAGAGCATTGTGTTCAAATATTTCAATAGAATTATTATCTCATTTTTAATTAATGCAAAGCCAATTTCTCTAGTAAACATGAATTTTTAATCAAAAATTCGTTCATATTACTAGAAAATCACAATCCATTTTTTCAATGTTAATTACAATATGTGTACAATTATCCATTTTTTACATTACTGTCTGCTATACACATTTGATCAACAATTAATTGATGCCATTTTGCAAAAAATATAACCAAATGTTTATTTTTCTCCTTTTAATTTACAATAACATGATTTTTTGTAATTTGTAAACAGAAATAAAATTAATATACAGTTAAAAACTTGTATTTAAAACTTTTTAAATTCAAGTTACTATCACAACATTTTTTATGTAATTATAAAAGGATCAAAGTTTAAGATAAATAAATTTAAAAAAAGTTGAAATAATAAAAATGAAAAAATTACAATTTAAAGCATTGTGTTCAAATATTTCAATAGAGTTATTATCTCATTTTTAATTAATGTAGAGCCAGTTTCTCTAGTAAACATGAATTTTTTAATCAAAAATTTGTTCATATACTAGAAAATCACAAATCCATTTTTTTCAATTTTAATTACAATATGTGTACAATTTTATCCATTTTTACATTACTGTCTATCATTATTTGATCAACAAATAATTAATGCCATTTTGCAAAAAGTTAACCAAATGTTCATTTTTCGCCTTCTTTTAATTTACAATAACATGATTTTTTATAATTTGTAAACAGAAATAAAATTAATATACAGTTAAAACTAGAATTTAAATCTTTTTGTGATAAATATGTTTATTACAACGTGTTTTTTTTTAAATTCTGAAGTAAAAGAATAATATTACAATAACAAAATTATTTAATTTGTGAATTAACATGAAAATGTTAAGAGAAAATTAATCATTTTTTATTTACTATAAGTGTAGAAATTTTCAATACACTGTAAATATTGAAAAATTGTGGATATAATTAGTTTTATTGTTTTCTTTTTTTATTTATCGCTGATTGTGATGTAATACGAGGTCGTGTTAAAAATCCGTTCGTTCAGTTGTTAGGATTTTCCTTCTTCCGCCCAATTATATAAGAGTAAGTATGTAAAATAGGTCGCGAAAAAATAAATATTCATCTCGTCAACGAAAATGACGTAGAATAAAGTTAATCCGAACATTAGTTGACAAAGCACGCTTATATGACATGAGTTTAACTTTGGTTTGCTTGGATGCATGACAATACATAATTACGTTCGCAACAGTTATGTCGTGTGTAGTACATGCAAACCAGTGTGACCGGCAACTTTCCTAATACCAATTCACAGATACATGAAGTTTTCAACTTATAAACACAAATATAACATTCGGTGTTCTACTTGCAACTACTGTACAAAATAAACTCACAATATAGAACGAGAAAACTACATTAAATTGGCTCTATTGTACTTCGAATTAAAATCGATAAAAACGTCTGATTTAAAAGAGGCGTTGCTATTCGCAATAAATTACTAATAAATCTGTACAGATAAACACACCTGATAAGTTAATATTACGCTAACAACTTCATTTACAAATTCATTCATTTATTTTCCATCGATTTTTACATTAAATTACACCGAAGTATTTATTGTGCTTCCTTCATTTAATTACAATAATGCAAATGATTTTTTTAATAGAAACAGTTCCGTATATTTCTTAATGAACATATATATATATATATATATAATTAAAATATTTTTTAAAGAGAATAAAAAGTAGCAATTTGAATAAATACCTCGTAGAATTGATAAAAACTAAATTTAAAAATTTTTCCTGACTTATAGAACCGAAGTATGTTAATTATAAATAATAGAAAAAATAATTGACATAATTACATTTAAAGAAACTGTGTAAGCTATTAAAATTGAATATGAAATATATACATGAATGATGGCTTAAGGAAATTTTGTTTTATCAGGAAACATAACTTTTAACCCCAAAAGGTGTATCTGCAAAGTTATATTTATCATACATAAATACGCCTTTAAAATACCATTTACTGATGTTTACGTAGGTTTCATATTGTCAGTCATTGAGGATGCGGTAAATTCTCAATGAGCTTACATTTCATTATAAACGAAATATGAAACTTGAAATTATTAAATGGGTTGATTAATTGTTGCTATTTAAAAATATACTTAATAAAAATATTTTTTTTTACTAAACCATAAAAATAATTTATTAAATTCTTTATTTTTTAGAAAAAAAGTAATATATTGTTTAAAACGAGAATAATGTAAAGTTGTGTTATTGTACTGAAATTAAATGTGATATTATATTTGCTATTTTTTAATTAAATTACTGTAAATTCTGTACCAATAAAAAAATCATTATATATATAAATAAATAATTTAAACGAATATTAAAATTTTACCAAATTATAAAAATATTTGTGTTTTTATATGAATCAAAGTTATAGAATAAAAAATATCAGTATTGATATTCCTAGTAGAAATTAATCATGATGGACTGTCTACAAATATATTTCAGAACAAAATATTATTTTATGTGGTGAAGAAGCGAACATACAAGTTTCAGCGAAAAATACTAGAAAAGATTAATTTTGAACCGAAAGCAATAAAATATTAAATATCATATCGTTTATCATATAACAAAGGTTTTTTTTTGTCATTTTTCTTTTTGAAACTGCACTCATTCTTATTATATACCGCAAATAAAATTATTAAATATTATTTATTTGAAAACTATTTTTCTTGTTAATTTTTGTTTGGAATTACTTTTTATTATTCTATCTGAAATCAATAGAAAATGCGGTAATGAAAAATGCAAATTAATATAAGATATAGAATATTTATAATATACAAAATAAAAATACTATTCGAATTTATATATATATATATATAGTTCATTCCAAAAATGTATAAATTAATCAATTTACATCGTTTAATAATTAAAATTAATAATAATAACAATATAGGTAATTATTAGAGATAAAAATATCTATTAATAGATGTCATAGTAATTAATAACTTTTTACGAGGTATTAATGAGTAATGGAATCAAATTTAGGATTATAAGCTTTAATTATGAAATTAATTATCATGAATGATTAACAAATTCTGATTTAACATTTCAAATAAACACGCACGCTCACGCATATATATATATATATATATAGTGTATATTATGTGGATATATGTTTCTGTGATTTTTTTAATAAAAACTTTCTCGAAAGAAACGTTCTGTCTTAACTAATGCAGATTTTTTTATAATAATGAAAAGTAACGATCTGAAACTTTTGTTTGTAACTCCATAAATTTAAATATTCTTAATCTTACTAATGTTGCTTATATTATAAAAAGTAGTAGACATTTTCTTGTACGTTTAATTTTATGCAGTACATCCTACAATGGTTACTGAAAATGTTTGCACGTTATAATATCTGATCAAAATGTATTGTTTTATTTTATTAGTAATCTATAAATGTCTTAATTGCTTGATCAGTTTTGATGTGGATAACATTAAAAGAAAATAAATGGAAAAAATAATTAAATTTATTTTTAAGAACAAAACGCGAATGAAATAAATGCTATAGAAATAATTTTTAGAAATGTTCAATCTATAATAAATATGAATAAAATTTGCATAAAGGGACGTTTATTTGTTATTTAAAAAGATATGATATACTTTTATTTTATTAATTTTTCATTTAATTTTATTAAATAATTAAACATTTTTTAATTTATTTTTTTCTAAAAAGAGTCCTTTTATAAAACCCAGAGTGGATATAACTTCTCTAAGTACTGTTTTTAAACAAGTGATTTATTTTAAATCTAGTAATTTATATTGTATTTTATGTCACTGGGATATGCATTTTGATATATTTTCGATAATTAATTATGTTGTTAGTTTCATTTATTCAACAATAAAGTCGAAAGAAAATATTGTAAGAAAAAAAACTGACAACTTTTTATCGTCATGAAAACAAAAGTAGTTTTCTGAATGTTATCTCGGAACCACAGTAGCTTTACGATACTTAAATACATAAATATATAAAGAAGATTGACGAATTATAAGCACGAAACATTATAACAAAAGAAAGTTAGCGATCGGGTAAAATATTGAAAGAAGTTAACGTTATGCGAATATCACAGGTGTTATTTTTACACAAGTTTATTCTCCTGGCAACTTTACACACGAAGACCAAAATTTTAAAATATTTTTTGTAGTCCCATAACTTCGATGACATTAATGGCACCGTTTACGTCGTTTAAAATGTTGTTTATGGTAACGCTCAAATGTTATTTAATAGGCAAACATTTTATTTTTGTAAAATGTCAACGGTGTGTACTTTAACTGGCAGTTTTTTCAGCCAAGTACAAATTCTGTTTTATTTTAGCCATCAATACTTTTTCACCAGTCACATTATGATATTTATTAGTTATGACATTTTTGTATAAAATGATAAAATTTTTCATTTAGTTTATAAAAAAAATGATTTCATAAATCGTATATAAACGAAACAAGATAGAATATTTTTTTCTAAATATATGAATAGAAAATTATAAAAAAGGAAAAAAATTATAAATATTTTTTTAATTCATTTATAAATCTATTTTCATTTATTTTCCAAAGTCCCGAATTATGTACATATTTAAAGTTTAACTATTATAAAATTTTAAATAATAATTACACTTTAATGTTATTTTTATTTTAATTATATTACTGTAATTAAAATTTACTATAAACATATTTATCGAATAAATAGTTTGTAAAATTCAATAAAAAATTGTCAATATTATTAAAATCTATGTTTTTAAATCTTGATGTATATACATATTTAGAAGTATTAAATAAATTTAACAACACTTAAAGCTTACTCTCTTTGTATATCTGTTGGAATAAATATTAACTTATTACTCAAATATATTATTTTATACCTATTTCGTCTGCAAAATTTTATTATTAATTCACAAGGATTATATTCAAGCTTATCAAGAAAAATTATAAGATAAATAATCTTTCATTATTTACTATACGATCAGACAAACACAATTCAATGTAAATGGCAATACTTAAAATAGCATTAATATTTATGTACATATATATGTATATATATATAAACAAATATAGCCTTTCTAATTAAATCTCAGGTAATGAATTTTTCAATTATTATTTTTGGTGAACAGCATAACTGTTTTCTAAATATTCAATTAAAACAGTAATCATATAATATCAGGCTTTACGAATGTTCGCACACCATCTTTGACTCTCTTTCAACACGGTTGTTCATTTAAATTTTCTTTCAACCTTTAGATAACCTTTTAACTTTTCAAACTCGCGTATTCAGTCTTAATTAAGAAGTTTTAAATACGCATCAGGTACGCTGAAAATATGAATTCGATATAAATATGTACATAGAGTGAACAGTAATTCATAAAATATCATCTCCAGTTTGTTTGTACTTATTGTTGGTTTTTGTATGCAGACGTAGATATACATACAAATGTATGTATATGTATTATTCTACGTTCATGCTAGTGTATTTATTTAATAAAGTATGTATATTGGATTAAATTATACATATATATATATATATATATATATATATATATATATATATATGTGTGTGTGTGTATATATTGTATACACACATCTATGAATATAATATGAATATATGACGTAATTGTGAAGAAGCAAATATCATTCTAACAATTGTTTTACTGTTTTGAATACAGACTTATGTTTTATCATAACCCATATTCGCACATGATCATTCCCATCGTTCTCAACACAGGATAATAATCTGACCGCAATGTAACATCGTTCAAGGCGTCCTCACATTTATTCACATACGGTGGAAAATTCGAGTTTAGATACTTAACGATTTCCTTCTAAGATATACATATGCTTATATGTGTGTTTATATATATATATATATACTAGAATTTGCGATGTTGGACAGATTTTCTAACTTTTAAAAATACAGTAATACCAATTAATTTTTTAGATAATGTATTTTTGAAAATATACAACAGAATAATTATAAAAATATTGATATCAGATATAAATGCTGTCTATGAACGATTAGTATTCAATCGATTCTGAAATTGAAAAGTTGCTACAAATGATTTTATTTAAAAAAATAATTCTTAAGCTTTTCCGTGGCGATTTAAATAAATAAACGCAAAAATTGTCTGATTATCTAAAAACATAAGTTCGTTTCAGTTAAAGTGTATAAAAATAAAATTTGTTTTATAATCATGTATTTGAATTTATAAAAAAAAGGCATAAAGTTATGATTCTTAAAAAAATCTTTAATAACTAGATATGTAATAAAGTTATAATAATAAAATTATTTCCAATCTAGTAGTGTGGTTAAAAGTAAAGAAATACTTTGATAAGAAAATATACAAATTTAATTGTTTTTACATTTCATTTTTAATTAGAAAAATAAATAAGGTAATTTAAATAATATAAAACCATATACATTGTTAAAAAATAATAAAAAAAATGGTTATAAAATAACCGTAAGGGTATATATATATACATATATGTACACTTAAGCTCATTTGTATCTCTCACTGTATGCTATTGGATATTTAGTTAAAAACTGTAATTGGTATAGAAAAGTATATATAAAAAAAGGAAATTAAAAAAAAAATTTATTGGTTTTAGTTTATTGAGTTTTTTATGGACAAATTTGATTTTATATGCACTAAAGGAAACATGTATCATAAAATATAGTCTTATATGAATATAACTATAATTTACTAATGATATTGTAGGTTAATATATAAATATAAATTGTATATTTTATAATAATTTAATAAAAACTATGAAATGCACCGTAACTAATAAACAATAGAGTTTTAATATTTTTTTATAAATTTTCAGTGTTTATTTTTGAAAGAACCATAAAGTAGATATTTTAATTTATATTTTCCAGTTACTCACTATATAAAAAGAGAACCATTTTGTGATATTTATATTGATATAAATAGTAATCAAAACATATGTGTTATTTTGAGCGTCGATACATTTTAGAGTTATTATTTCAGTTGAGAAAACAATTTTACTTTTCCATACATTCATTAATTATCACAACACGAAAATTATCGATTCGTTGAAAACTGAAAAAATATGGAAATAATTTCTAAAATTAATAAAATCTCATTTTTTCATGATTCATTAACGTTCGCTAGCAATGCCAATTTGTGAACACGATGGTGTATAGTGTTAGAGTTAAAAGTATGTGTATTTGGCCAATTACAATACCGTTTTCTCTTACCATGAATTTTTTTTTACAGCCTGCAATTTTTCAAGCTACATAAACAGTAGCATTACTGCGAGCATTTAAACGCGTACTTTAAAAATAACTGTTCACTAATTTTGCGGTGGGGACTGCAAAGCAAATAAGCAAGCCACAGTTTGAGATAATTCAGAGCGTATATTTGTGTGTAGGGAACAGTATAATCCAACACTGCTAAATAAGAAATATTGCGTTATGTTTTATACGCACTTTATCATCACGAAACTAGAGATGTTGATGAAATATCTAGACCAAAAACAGAAGGGTTCTTCATGGCTTAGTGATAGAATAAATTACAGAGGCGGTTCGTTTTATTACCTTTTTTATTTTTAATGGTCCACGGGTATAATTTATTTATTTATCTTTTTGTTAACCGAAATTGAATTTTTGGAGAACCATGAGTTTTGTAATTATGATTTGAAGAATTATACTTTCTCTCAGGGCCACATACATACACCATAAGAAAATGTATTTATTTATACTGCTAAAGAACATGTATGTATTTATTCTGTTAAAAATTATTAGACTGATATTTCACTTGCATACAGCTTGTTTTTATTTCTTATAATGTGTTTGAAAGAATAAGCAATAAATATTAAAATTTTAAGGAAAAACATACGATTTTTGTAAAATATAATTTACTTACTTTCAAATAAATAACTTGTTTATATATAATTATAATATTTTTTATACAATATTTTTTAAAAAAAATAATTTAAAAATATATTAACATATTATCATAAAATTAATATTAAATTGTAATAAAATATTTATTATTTAAATGTTTACCTATAGAATAAATATCTTCTTGTCAAATACTATAGACATCTTTTATCTTCAATTATACATTTAACTTTTGATTTAGAAAAATATTTTTCATTTAAACATATAAATAAGAGAGTACATTTTTTGTAAATAAATAACAACTCCTAATTAAATTTAATAATTTACCTAGATACTATATTTAAAATAACTTCTATACATTATGTTTTACATAATGAATGAAAAATAATTATAATAAGAAACAAGTTGCTTTTAAGGAAATTAGAAATTCAACTGTTGAAAAAGATTCGTTGCTTGCTAAAAATAGACACATTTATAAATAAATTGTATATTTCATGAAATTGAAACGTCTTAAAACTTTTACCTTTTTATAAGAATCACTAAAAATTATAGCTTCAGGTTATACAAAAAAAATATACTACCTATATAAAACGAAGGATAGAATTTAAGAAATTTTTCTAACAATATTTTACTTTCAACGTTATATAAAACTAGACATTTAATTTATTCAATTTTATTCTCGTCGATCAGTATATTTTTTTAAGAAATTAAATGAATTTTAAGGATGTAATGTATTTTTACAAATTGAAAGAAACCACATTATTTTACTGTACTGATTTTTTACTATATTATAAAAAATATTTTTGTACTTGAAATAAGAAATTCGATTTCAATTAAATACATGTCTTGTATTAAACAAACTACTGTCACATTATATATATATATATATATATATATATATATATATATATATAATTAGGTATATAAATTAATTCGGAGCACTTTTTTAGGAAATGAATGTTTATATACTGAAAAATGGAATACATTTCAATTTTAAAAATATCTTTAATTCTTTTATATGGTTTGCTCCATTTGACTGGTAACTGACGAATTGTTTGTTATCAGTCGATGAAGTCATCAATGAATTTTCGGATCTCTTCCACTGGTTTAAAATGGGTATCAGATAGGTAATGCTGAAGTGACCGGAACAGGTAATAATCTGACTGGGCTAGATCCGGTGAATACGCCACATGAGGTAGATCCTCCCAGTGCAAGGAACAAATAAAGTCTTTGATCTCTTTCAGGGCTTGCGATTGAGCGACTGAGCGGTCTTGAGCTCCTCATTCCACGCTAGTAAATAGTCTTTTTCTTCTAATTCGTCACTTAAATCTGTTGTTGGTAACGCTCTGAATTTACAGTCTGGCCAGGTTAGAGCAACTCATTTACATAACACACTCAATGTCCTACTAAATACTCAATAATACTTTTTTGGCTTGAATATTTGGTTTTTGAGTCGATTTTGATGGTTCACCGGGCTAACCCATGATTTTTGCTGCTGAAAATTATCATAACGTACAAAATCCATTTTTCACCTTCGATTTTGATGTTATGCAAAAAATCCTTCCTTTTGAACCTTATGAGCGAGGACATAGCCGTATCATTTCATTTTTCTTTGTTTTTCGTGCTCATACCATGTGAAACTCATTGTTTTATCTTTTGAACTTTTGCAGCCAATATAGACGATAGAAGATTCTTTGTTATGTATTTCCTTGTTGAATGAGTTCATGTTCAGTCTGATTAGAGTTTTTACTTAACAGTTTCTCAAGCTCTTTGTCTTCATAATTTTCGGTTGTTCGGGACGTTCTCTATTAGAAAGATTTAAATCACCACTGCGAAACCTTTGCAACCATTTTTGTAGGTTTTCTGCGTCACAACACCTTCCCTCAAAGTTGAACAAATCATTCCTGCAGCTTTGGCAGCATTTTTTGTCAACTGAAATACAAGAATTATGCAATACCTAATATGGTGCTTTTTGGACGCCATAGTGTTTACTACTGTTTTGTGAGGTTATGACAAAAGCTTGGCCAAGATATATAATTTTTTAAAATGTTTAGATTTGCACTTCAAAATCTTAAAATGACGAGAAAAATTTTAATTCTAGTAAAGTTATGTTAAATCCCAATTTAAAGGTACCGAATTAAAACTTACAACCAATATATATATATATATATATATATATATATATATATATATATATATATATATATATATATATAGTTATTAAGACGATTTTTTAGTGAATTTATTGAAACAGCTCAGTATGTTCTATGAATGTATTTGAAATGTATTGATGCAGATATCAATCTATTGTATTTTTAAAAATAAATTATAATATTTCAATAGAAAGTTCAGTGTGTTAGTCTTTTAATGAGTTTTTTGATAATCTTTTTTTAGGTATTCTATGAATTTTATTAATTAATGTTAATTCAATTCGAGTTGGTTATTAATGAAAATTTATAATTGGTATTTCGTTTATTCGTTCAACATGACGTACCACAGGGACACGACGAATTTTCTATAAAAGACGATTATTTCAAGGTTTCAAATTCATATGACGATGTGTACAGTATTTCATGTTTATTATTATCGTATTATGTTAACGTATAACAGTGAGAAAATAATTAATCCGAGTCTCTAAATTAATTCTATAATGAAATCCATCTTACTCATCGTTAACGAGTCACCGCTGCTGCTAGCGTCAGGCAAGAAAGAAGGGGTAGGTTGGCTGTTGTGTGCTTATATTGCTGCACACGTTCCAAAACGTGAGGAATATAATAAGCTTGACAAATGTGCGAAATTCGCGGCGTATATCTGCCACTGAAGTATATTTAATGAATTGTACGTACATAAATCTCGTCAGGAAACCAGTTCTGCTCAAGCCGGTCGCCAGAATATGTACCTTCCTACGTTACTCACGCTTGTTATATTCTTCCATCAACTGCTGCTGATACAGCAGCTTGGCATATTATCTTGATTAAAAATATTCGTTAAGATAATTGATACTGGGTAACAGTAAATCAGTATTTATTGTTTTTCCTCACTATTTACTATTCCATTCGTTGATCTTATTTCATTGTAATAGATAACTATAAAAAAACATACCAATCTTTGTCTAGCCAACTATTGATATATATATATATATATATATATATATATTTCTTGGCTGCATATAAATCATTGAACACCATTTTCTTACAAGAACTACTACTGTGTATAATTTTACAATAAAACCAATTTATAGTAATATATATATATATATATATATATATATATATATATATATATATATATAAGGTTGGTAGAAAAATAATTGCAATTTATGACCTTCAAATTCACATACAGCTTCATACACTAGCTGATTTAAGAAATCCAGAACTGTTGGATGATAAACGTATAACTTTTGTGCAAGCTCCCGAATTATTGTGCGTAGTTCTGATTCAACTAACGCCTTCAGTTGGTCGTTCTGAACTGAAGAAGGACACCCGAGACCTTCTTCATCTTCTAGGTTCTCGTCCCTAACACGAAATTTTTCTTCCTTACGTTCCTTAACAGTACACAAACCAAAAGCATTATTTAGTGTCCGAGCAGTTTCTGCTGCCTTACCTCTCGTTTGCAACTCAAGCAAAAAATATTTTATTTGCTACTTTTCCATCTTTAATTCAATAGCTCGATTTGAATCCAAATCAATAATATAACCGAAGTCAATGTTACCATAATTCAGACACGAAAAATGTACTTTAAATTGATATTAACATGAACACGATGAACTGACATTTTCATTGAAATAAATTAAGGTTAGAATTCAGAAAACAAAAACTACAAGTATTTTTCTGCTAATCTAATATCTTGTACTATACTATTAAAAATTAAAATATCAAACGATTACATGAAAATATGATATTAATATGAAATTAAGAAACAAATGTATTAATTTTCAAATCGATTGTAAGTCTTTTAAAGAGGGGTTACTGTTAACATTTAACAAAATTATTCTATAAAGAATAAAAAAATATCTATTGTCCGATTATTATCTACTGATAATTTCCTAAATTTTATAATCTTTTAATGATTTGAGTAAAAACGAGTTATTTAAATGGTGTGTTAAATATAATACAAAAGAGATATATGATCAGTTTTATAAATATGACAAAATACGAATGAAAACATTTAAATGATGAAACTATATATATATATATACATACATAAAATATACATTTATATACTTGATGTCTTCTGGAAGGTCATTCCTGAGAAAGACAACAAGAAGTCACTGTTAATGTGCAAGTAATACAAACTAATGTTTATAATGATGAAATTGCGAGAACCTAATTGTTCAATTGGAGCAGTGAAACCTTTAATTGCGTTTATTTTTGTGTTATATAAATATGTTAAAGTATAGTAACGAAAATATTTATACACATATCACTTCATATTATTTTAGTATTTAATTATGTAAATTAAAATTCAGTAATAACCAAAAATTAAAAGTCAATACAATCTAACTAATTTATTATAAATTTATATAAATGAAATCTACTTTAATTTTTAATCATTTATTTATATATATATATATATATATATATATATATATATATATATATAAATGACTGAAAATATTATTATATTATATATATATATATATTCATTCAAAGCATTGATTTCAAATTATACCTGTATGTACTAATTTTTCGTTTGAATTTTAATTTGATTTAATATTTATGTCCACGGTGATAACTTCTATATTTTTCTATCTATTTCTCCAAATAAAAATTGATAATATAATTTAAAAAGTAGCTTTAAGAAATATTACAGTTCTTAAACACTTCTTAGTTGTTTAAAAAGTATTTAATCTGACGTACAGAAACGTTGTTGATTTCTTTGTAATATTGTTGAGTTGGATTATTTTAAAATGCTAGTTTATTGTTGAATTAAAATACGATTCTTTCGTAAAACTATGTATAATTTAAATGGATTTTTATTTCTCCTATATAAAAAACCGGACTATTCTCATAAACTGTCCTCTTCTCCACTCGTGAACCTGTGTTTGTTACGTTTTATATATTTTATTACTTCATCGTCGTCATACTATAATCGTATCAACTCTAGTTTGTAGCGAAGAACGGGATCCACTCGAATTACATTTATCCATAACAACAAATATTCGTATGCTGGTTGGCTAGTCCATTTTGTTTTGCAGCTTACTCTGACGACGATGTCGACCGTCTAGTTTCCATCTTCTTCGGAAGCCACTATTTGAGCTTCAGCCATCACCTCTCCGTCACAGTCGGCCACCGCCACGGGGTACTACGATCAATCACGTCGTGCGAGCAGCAAACCTATCCTTTTCCATTAATCAACGTCTTTTGTTTTTGGTGATCCAATTTCGAGTTCGGGAGATGTTGCTACACTCCTGAAACTATTCTGTTTTCTGAAAGTGTACGGTGCGAGACGAAAGATTCTCTTCGCCCGCCAGCTCTACCATCTTTTCCATCATCGTACCACCCCCTCATATGTACCACTGTTGGCCACCCTCTTTTTTCACTTCTGTTTCTACCTCCCCATAGTTTTGTGCCTTGAAATGTGGCCTGTCATTTCATAGCGTTGTCCGTGTTAGCTTACTTCGTGATCACTACAAATGTACAAGATTTCTTATTTTATTAAACGTCGACGTATTCGTGCGAATAGTTTATCTTTAAACGATTCTATATTTTTCTTAGTTTCGATATTTCAAGCATTTCAAATCTAAGTGAATCGAAAATAACATAAAAAATTGCATCATTTTAGACAAACAATAAATTATAGGTGATTCTAAAATCTCATATAACTATGAAACTGTATTAAACTGTAATGAAATAATTATATACATATATATATATATATATATATATATATATATATATATATATATATACATATACATATACATATACATATGCATATACATACACATATACATAGATATAGACATATATATATATATATATATTAATCATTTTAAAAGCTAAAAATATAAATGACGCTTTGACTTTTAGTTTAATTTTTGTGTTCATTAATATTTAATAAAATTGTGTATGTAGGTGTATAAACCTTATATTTGAATAAAAATAAAATTATATATATATATATATATATACATATATATTAATCATTTTAAAAAACAGGAAATATATATGACGCTTTGAATTTTAGTTCAATTTTTGTGTTTATTAATATTTTTAATAAAATTGTGTACGTAGGTGTAGAAACCTTATATTTAAATAAAAATAAAATTATATATATATATATATATAAATAAATACAATTCCCAAAAACAAATATCAAAATATTGTACAATCAGACTGTATAACGCTATTTTATAATGTCAGAACAAAAATTATTGACTTCTACTACATCGTTAAGAAATTGAAGACAAGCTAATTCTTATATTATTTCCCATGCTGTGATATATAACACTTTATTAGGAATGATGAGGACGGATAAAAGCAATTATATTATAACAGGTTTGTTTTCGTAAGCTCTTTCGTTTGTTTTGAAGTATGACATCCCGTTTTACTTCCTTGTATTCATGTTGTTTTATAAGTATTTATAAAATTTTGTACAGAAGTAAACCATACTTATTTGTTCTGTTGGTAAATAACGTTTGTAAACAACGCATTCAAATAATTGGATTTCGATTAGCGTTGTGTAGTTTTTGTATTTATTTTTATTGGATTTGTTTTAGTGGCTTGTTTTTGTGGGTATTTTAATCAGGATATACTAATTTACATCGAACATAAAATTAAATTTATGATTTTATTATATGGATACATTTTTATGGTAAATATTTTTCAATGTATACATTCATATATATATATACACATTGTACATATTAAATACTGTTCTGTGTATATAAAATTTCACTATTTACACCAACAGTTGAGTTTTTTTTCATTAATCTTCCAACTATTTCATTTCATCTCTGAAATATTATTATATTTTCTTGATTATATCTGTAGGATTAATTTAATATTTTTCTTATGTAGCAGTCGGTTTTTTCTATGTTTATTTCATAAACCAGCAATTTTTACTTATATCTTTCTAACTTTAAGTATTAAACGCACATTCTTTCATATATTTAAAATTATATATTTTTTATCTTCTCATATAGTGAAAGAGTATGTACATTTATAAACACATTAACTACATTTACAAATGCATGAAGTTTAACAAATTGACCTATTTATATAAATGAACAATGAATTTAATTTACTGTCTTAATTGCGTTTGTTTACTTATTTTTTGATAGATAGATGTACATATAGATTATAGTCGGATAAGTCGGATTTTTAATAAACAAATATATTTTTATTTTGTATTTTACATCACAAAATTATAACTTCTTATTACAAAGTTATCAATGCAGTTTTTATGACCTTTTAAATACACGATCCTTGTAATTCTTAACATCATTTTGTTTCAGATAATAAATTTAATAGGTTTTGAAATGCCAAACTTCATAATATTATCTTCTTACTTACTTATTAAAAATGTCATTTATCGCCTTTCATTTTTATTTCGTACATACTCATCATCATATATGTGGGTCGTTTGATAAGTTTGGTAAAATTTCTATGACGTGGCATCACCATTTATTTGGTAACATCATGGCTATCAAACGGCTAGATAGGCGAAATTTCAGCCAAAAGCGTGCTTAACTTGATTTTTTTAAAAAAACTGTGCTTAACTTAATTTTTTACCATACTTATTCTAACGACCCACGCATATTTGGTGTATGAATGACTAACACTAAACTGTACTAGAAATTAAATATAATGTACATAATGATTACAAGGTATTTAATAATTATGGAGTATTTTGTTATTCGTTGTAGTTAAAAAAAAGTTTAAACTTCGATTAAAAAAGAGGAAAATTCTATTTAATTAAAATAAAAGAAAACAATAAGTTCAAAATCTTATTTGCATAAAAAATAACATTTTCTGCTTTATCAGTTTATATATTGTTTGATTTTAGCGTATATTCTTGTATTTAATATAAATTCTTTAATGTTAAAAATAATAGGTAAAAAAATTGTGTAAATATATATATATATATATATATATATATATATATATATATATATATATATATATATATTGTATAATTAAATACTCAATACAAAGAGTAAGTATGCAGTGAAGAGGTAGCATGCAGACAAAAAAATGAAACAGTTTTGTCTAATAAAGGATATGTTCACCTGAAGTAGATTAGTGGCAGTCTCAAATATTTTAATATTTGAATCATAACATAAATATGTGCCCATATGCTCCGATATTATGAATGCAGTTATTAAAATTTGATATATGTTAGCTATGAGCAAGCGTGTCCATTAAGGCGTAAACAGTACATTTCACAAATAAATACAATTATTTACATAATATACATTAGTAGTTGGCCAGCATGATGTACAATAAAACAATGTTAACACACACTCACAACTAGAATGTGACGAAAATAGTTTAGTATGAAATAACTACATTTGTTGCATTTTCTGCTTAGTTTCAACATATAAATGTGCTCTTTATAATATTCTTATTCCATGATTTAGTAATAAATACATATTTTGTACCCACATTTGTTTTTTTTTTGGGGGGGGGGGGGTAAATTCTGATAACCTTTCAGCCATTCAAAAGTATAATTTGTTTGCCACAAAATACATATTCTTCAGTTAATAATATTAATGAACTCATTCTATTTATTTATCAAAAATATTCTTTTGTCAATAATTTCATTTCTTTTAGACTTATCGCTAATATGCATTTCTTTATTATTTTATCAGAAATTTAATTTACTTTATGGTGATCAGTATCAGTCTTATAAATGATAGGATTATTTATTATTTGTCCTTATCAATGTAAATTTATTTAACTTGCGTTTAATTTAAAAAAAATATAATTTAACAGTAAAATATCTAATTGAGAACAGTTTTTTTAAACCAGAAATATTATACTAAAAATCGAAAACCGAGGGAGTGAACTCCATTTGAAATAAAACTGAAACATAATCACATTATCTCTCAAAGGATATCATAAGAATAATGTATACTTTCAAACATATGAAAAACATACAAATCACATAATGCCACTGACCTTTATCTATCTCAAGAAAAGAAATGCGAAGAAATGTGTTTCTTTCTTCTGCACTCGTTTCAGTTTCAATAAAAAGCGTATCTTAAAAGAAAGATATTAAAAAAGACACGAAAATCCCAAAACCAAATATGCCTACTTATCATATCTAAAGTGAAATAAAATGATTTTCACAAACCGCATAAAAACTAGTAGCTTACTGACTGCATACGGTTCAAGCAGTAGCCATTCCACGTAGCAAAAAGTACCATAAAAACTATTTTTGATAAATGTCCCCATGTGAGATATAAAACCGTGGCATCGAAAAACTCCAGCCAGACTATAAAGTATACATTTTCGTACGCCCGGACGTTGTATAAACTGAATATTTTTTCGCGAATGAAATATGCACGAAACGGTCGATTTGATTCTATCCAGACGGTGCTGACTTCACATCCGGCACTATCGCTGTTATTATAAGATTTTAATATACATATTTCGTTGGCTCTGATTATTTATTCAATAGAAACATTTTAAAAGGTATTTTTTTCCATTTTGAAAAATGTAGTTTTATAATTCTTGCGTTTTTAAATTCATTGTGATTTTTTTCTCTGCATGCACTTATAATGTGTGTTCAAATACATTTATAGATGAACCTGGTATTCATTGGGAAGTTAGTTTCAAATACAGTAAAAATTCGCTTAAATATAACATTTTTTATAATTCATACAAATTGAAAAGAAATCTACATGACAATTTTAGAGAATGTCAGGTACATTAATTTCAAAAACAAACATATTTAAATGCGTTTATACTTTATTATTATTCTGCACTTGTTATTAATTTATAAATTCGTATTGCGAATTTCAATGGGACATGGAGCACTGATTATATTTCATTTTATGTAAATGAAAAATAAAGACTAATACAAGTAGATTTATATGGTTAAAATACTAGTGTTTAATTAGTTGATTCATTCAATTTAAGATAGTTTTTGTCCAAATAAAATTTAGTACAAAATCATTTAAAAATAAAAGTGTTTACACAAAGAATTGTTCTATAGAATTAAACAAAATTCTTTTTAAATAAAGAAAATTTAATTAATACTAGATAAGTTACTTACTAAGGAAATATGTCCTATGGCAGCTGTAATGATAGTTATCATTTTCTAACTCTGTTTCTCTATACTTCACAATTAAAAAAACACGACATGAAACAAAATGCAAAATGTTTGCAAATGGCACAATCAATCTCTACCATATTTGTTATCAATAATGACTAATCTTGTATTCTGTTTCAGAAAATATAAAATTTGATTTTCATTTCGACACATTTTACTTACACAGTAATTAAACGCAACCAAATTTTTAACTCTCATTTTGTCTTGAATGGAACCACATGACATTAAAATGAAATCGTTTATTGAATACAAACTTACTTTCACAGAAAACTAAATAAATAACCTGCGTAATAAGTTTTTATTTTATCTATCAGATAATGGATCGGACGTCTGTTTCCCAGTGTGAAATAACACTGTAAATTATTTCTCAGAATATTAAAACAATAATTTATTGGAAAGTTTATAAGCCGATTAGTATTTAATTAGAGCATCTGTTAATAAGTACATATAATTTTATACATTGAAAAAATAGGTCAAATATAAAATATTTCCAGTCATATTAAAAATGTCATCTTTTATGTTTTAATGAAACTTTCTAGCGACAAAATATTGTACAGAATATTTTTTAATATCTCTTGAATGAAATTAGTAATTTAATATAAATCTTTTAAAGTTACATTTTTTAAAATTGCTCAATATTTATATCTAAGTTTCTTAATTTGAGAACATATAATAAGTTTATTAATAAATATTTTTTTTTTATTTCAGGTCAGTACAGAAACAATCATTTTCCGGCTGGTAAGAAATAAATTTATATATTTATATATATATATATATATAATATTAATATTTTACGTAAAATAATTAATTTATTTACTTGTGGAATATTTTATGATCATTTTATATACATATACAGATAGAAAATATTTCTAAGAAACATTTAATTTTATTTTATGCATTTCATGTATAATCTTAAAAATTTTAAAAGATGGGTTATTTTATAAATACTAAATGTACAGTAGAAATATTTTAAACAGTATATTTTTTCACAATTTTCAAATTTTAGCTTTTTAATTCTCGTTTCTATACATTTTTCCTTACACAAAATGAAAATAGTTAACGAAAGGCATGAATATCATTTTTGAAAAAGACTGATTCTTGAAAAAATAAGTAAATGAATATTATTCATTAAAAAAATAAAATTGTATTCATTGCAATATCAATTAGTCATTTTTTATTATTTATTAAATGAATAGTTTAACGTAAAAATAATTTAAATTAAAGCTTACATAATATTTATAATACATGGTTTTTACAATTAAGCTTAATATTTGTCTTTTCCGAATAAATATACTTGCTTATACATTTGTTTGTATATAGAAGTGTACATAAGAATACTTCTAAGATTGTGTGTTTTTCAAGATAATAAACAACATATATTTTAGGTTATACAGCAATTTTCACAAAACCAAATTTTTTTCTTCGACTATAACATTATTTAAAAATAAAAATGTGTTTTTTTCATTTGTTCACTTTTATAACCTCCTTCATTTTCTTATTTTGCGTTTATGTAACATTCGAATTTGTTTTTTATGTCAATTAAAGTAAAACAAATCTTCAATTACAGTTTGTTATCCAGAGTTACGATGTTAACATATGGCTTCTAAAGTCCTGTTCGTTCTTTTTTGCGCTTTAACTTATATTACGATCGCGTTTCAGGCGATGAATTCCTACTAAGATTTTGTTGTGGCAATTTAATTTTATGTCTTTCCTACTACTGTGACGCATCTTTTCCGCTGCGTTTTATGGTGCTTTTTTTATCAGTCAGTACCTGATATATACGTATTCGTAGTTACTGTTCTGCTTCGCGTATTTTTCGACATCAAGTTTTCAAAATAAAAATGACGGATACAATAAAAAAAGTTTGCTTCTTTATATCGGATTTTACGAGCGTGTATACTTTTAATTTGACATTAATCATTGACACAGTGTGGTCTTTTTCGATTCTCGGTACAACAACTTCAGTTTTATATTTTTTATGTCATATAATAAACCATGTATGTAAATGAGCTGAATTTTAATTAACTGCATAATAATAAAAAAATACAAACACACATATACAGTTAAGTGCAAGTACAAAATACAACTGATCTGTTTGTATTTTACTTGTTAAAGATCAAATATCATTTGTAAATAAGTAAATAAAAAGAACTGTACTGTACACGTGATATGTCTTATTCGTGATAATTTAAATTTCAATTTACTAGCATTGCATTTTAGTAAATATATATCATTTACTTAAAAATATCACTGAGTACTTTAAAAACTTGTATAAGAAATATTATGTAATTGTTAAGCAATCTAAATATTATGAAAATATATTAAAAATCATCTAGACTTTATGAAAATGTATTAAATTCATACAAATTGTAAGTTGTTAAGACTTATTTACAGTAAAAATTTTGAATATATTATTTTATCAATTGGAAAGTTTTTACTTAAAATCTACGAATAGTATCTAAATGTACAGAATTTCATATGAAATTCATCTCAAATAGCATCTAATAAAATTCCTATATTTTTCAATACATAAGAAAAATAGAATAAAAAGACTTCATCGCGATATTATCGTTTTGAATATAATGCTTCATATCACAACGAGAATAAAATTCAATTTTTAATTTTGTTCGTGGAAACCTATTTTTTTTGTTGCATATAAATATATGGCTTTGATAAAAAATGCAATCAGGGCGAACATGAAAAGAATGTTCGACAATAATCTCATTTCCTATAGCTGGCGCCAGCTGCTTCCATCGACGAAGTCTTTCTATAAGGATTACATAAGACATTTTAATGGTCCCCTTTTTACATCGTTTTTCCCGGTTTCCTGTTGTAGACGGTGTCGTTTCTTTTTTATGCAAACGAATCGTGATTATTATAATTTTTTATTGAGACGATCATTTTAACTTGTTTATATTTGCTATAACTTGTTTTTATAACGTTATACAAATGTTTTTCATACCTAAACAGTTTTTTTTCAGGAAAGTCAATTTTAAAAGAAATTATTTTATATACTTTAAGACAAATAATAATTACATATATATATATATATATATACATACATGTAAATTATATACTTATTTTACTTTTCATTTCTTACTAGATATTATTTCATTTAAGAAAATTGATCTTCATGATATTAATAAAGTAATAATATATAACGTCTTAATAAAAGTGACTTGAGTTAATAGAGCGGTCTTTGAATTTTACTTTAAAAATTAAAATATTATTATAGTAATACCACAGAATTTCGTTCTATTTCTTTATTCCAATTAGGTTATACACCTGCAAAACAGGTAACATTAAGTAGCTTCTGCTAGTTATATATAAACTAAATTATGTACATAAAAAAATAAAGCTCATTTTGTAAAACAATGTAATTACATTCTATTGTTTAGTTATAATTTCAATATTTAATTTTGTATTTTTAAAATTTAATAGTTTGCTTTTTAACATCTAAGATATATTAAATACAAAATAAGTAAAAATATTTAAATTTTATATTTGTTAACAGGATTTTTTTATAATGTTTATAATATGTAAATTTATTTAAGAATAATTTCCAAAACGGATATTAATACTGAACAACTCGCTGAATATTGATATTTAAGTAATAAGCTTAATAATTATATTAAAAATAAAAAAAATTGTTAACACATATTTGTACTTGAATAGATAGATGTGCCTTTATGGAAAAATGTTCATTATTATTTAAAATTGAGTAATTAATTACACTTTATATTTTATAATTAAATTTAAAAATAACTTTTAATTGGAAAATGAAAGTTACTATATATATATATATATATATATATATATATATATATATATATATATATATATATATATACATATATATAACCAAGTATCCATTTTAAAATTCATGAGGTTAAACAAAAATGTAACAAATTAAGAAGTATTTAAAGATCTTTATTTGCACATCTACAAAAAAATCAAATTCATAATCTATATTTTATGAGATTAATTAAAAAAATAATTTGTACGGAACTAAGTAAAAAAGTCATATCTAAATTTTAAAATCATTTATGTCATTATTAATGATAATAAATTGTCATTTTTTATCCTTTTTTAATTTTATAAATTATCAATAAAATTTACTTATTTTAATAAATGAGTATGTATATATATATATTTATACATACACACACACTAGGATTTATTATGAGTAAATAATAAGAAAAAGTTCTTCAGTGTATTTGTCTGCAGGTATGTTACAAAGAAATACATTTGCATGTTATTAAATTTATTAAGAGGAAAATTTGAAGTGCATGTAAATTATACATTTATATTTCAAGTTTTTAAATTATTCCCCTCCCCATTAGTTTTTATACGTCTTATTACTTCATATTATATAGTGTAAAACGCAAAGGTAAAAATAGAAGAACTTTTATCTAACCGCTTACACGTGTGACTTTTTCACATCCACATATGCACAAATATGTGGATGGTTCGGTATTACATAATAAACATATACGCTATAGAATAGAAAAAGAGAAAAGAAATAGTGGAAAATAGGTAGATCGATGATCGAAATTGTTAGTTTATCAACAACCTTGTTCAGATTAAGGAAAGTCGAATGCCGAAATGTATTTTAAGAACAATAAACAGCATAAAAAAATCAATATCAATTTGAGTTTTAGACTTCGCTTCATTCGTACCGCTTGAATAGTATGGGTGTTCAGTGAACAGTTGAGAGAGGGCTGGTTCATATAAAGGCGAAATTCTTTCGCCCTTATTGATAAAAGCATTTTTGTTTTTTTCGCGTGGCGACGGCAGTGCTAGGAACCCGTCGCTTTAGTTTAGTGGCACGCTTGTCGCATAAAGAACGATCCGTGTGTGCTTGAACAATGGTCTGATTAATATTCTGATCCGGCTAGAACCGCCATTGGTCTCCCGGCTCAGCTTAACGTCAATGTGCGTTAGGTTTGGGTTGAAAGACACATTTTTTTGACGCAGTGAAAGATATATTAAACGAATTTCAGTTTCTAATAAAAATAATTTCAGTATTTATTAACTACAGACATAGAATGTTCCGAATAATTAGGATTTATTTGACAAGTATAATTTTCTTACGTGTAATATATATATATATATATATGTGTGTGTGTGTGTATATATATATAATTTCTAAATCAATTATGTGCATAATTTTTTTACGACGTTTTTCAGTAATTTAAATCCTTATTATGTGTTTTTAACCTGATTATTAAAAAAACTTTTATAATTATGCAGTACGACTGTATTTATTATTGTTTTTTTCTCTATTTATGTAACTTCATTCCTGTTAATATTAATTTCATAAGAAAGTTTGTATCTGACATTTGTAAGAGTATTTTTATGCATGAAACTAATTCTTTGAAACAATTTATTCAAGCTTGACTTCTTGAAACGAATATAAATTGCAGTCTGCTTATGACAGTTTATGCTCATCGTCTTCGTTTTTGCATGAATTAAAAGTTGATTCTATGTAACTTCTGTTATTTAAACCTGTAAGCAATGTAACTTCATTATTGTTTGGAATCTTAACATTAAATGAACATCATTAATATTTCCATAAAGACATATTCTTTTCTTGCAGGAATCGACTTAGAAATTAAACAATAAGTACTAAATCTTTCTGTGATTATATTCAAAGTAATCAAAACTTTTAAACTCACAAAAAATGCTTAACAAACGACTTACAAAATGTAATTATTGTTTGTATTAATATCTTTTTGTTGAATTTTGTACACATATTTTTGAACGTTATTTTTAATAAGAATGTAAAATTTTACTTATTTCCTAAATTAAAAAATTTAAACTACCAAAACAATTACTTTTCTTAAAAAAGTCATTAATTTTCAAATTCCAGTTTTTCATCATATTAAAATGTTTTATTATGTCAAGGATTCTTGAAAACTCATATATTTCGTTAATATGATTTTATTTAAATTTTATAAAATTAATAGATTTAATTAATTTTCAATATAAAATTTTTTAATTTGAAGTGAATATTCTAAAAATTGTTTAGTTTATTTATATTATATGCTCTTTATGTTAATTTTTTCATTTAAATTAATTTATTTTCTCAATATTTAGTTAGATGTTTATATTAATTTTTAGGGATGCTTTTCTACTAGCTATTTTTTAAAATACTATTTTGTTTAAACAAACTATATTTCTATATAGATTACACTACTTATTATTTTTTATATTAAACTGAAATACCTGTGGTCCTTTAAGAAATAATTAGCAAAGAAAATACTATATATGTATATCTTTACTTATTTATATATATATTCATATATATATATATATATATATATATATATATATGTATGTATATTAGATGTACAAATCTATTAGGTATCTTTTATAGAAAATGAATGTTTACTGAAAAATGGAATAAATTTTAATCCTCAAAATATACCCGATTATTTTGTATAGCTTTGCTCCATTTCTCGGATAACTAACGAATCTCTTGTCAAAAAAAAGATGGCGGATTTGAGTCAATGAAGTCGTAATGCATTGTTGGATCTCTTTCACTATTTTAGAATTTTTTGCATGTTCATGTATCACAACACCTTCCCCAGAGCTGAACGAACCGTTCTCACTACTTCGGTAGCATTTTTTTTAACTGGAATGCGAAAAGTATGCAATGCTTAATATGCTGCTTTTCGAACGCCATCGTGTTCACTACTGTTTTGTGAGGTTATGCCAACTGCTTTGCCAATATATATATATATATATATATATATATATATTTAAACGTTAAGATTGGCACTGAAAAATTCTAAATGACAAAAAAATATTTTAATTTAAAACAGAGATGATTGATTTAATTTAAAACCTTCGAATTTATTTTTACACCTAATATATATATATATCTATATATATATACACACACACATATATGTGTTTGTGTTATAAACATACATAAACAATATCTTCTTTTATAACTTTTCAATTTTTAAGTTAATTCTAAAAATTATAGAATCAAAAAAAGAGGATAAATAATTCTTTATATGTGATAATCATCAATCACTCCACCTTTAGTATTCCATATTAAAATATATAATCATAAATATTAATAATTAATTAACAGTAAATTGATTCTATTCAACTTTCATTGCATATTTTAATAATTAATGGTAACTTTGATATAAAGAATCCGTGTTCTATTACTAAATACGTTAAAAGAACTTTGCACATAAATATCATTCATTTAAAAATTAACACATACATTGAAACACATAAATTCTGTCAACCCCTTCAGTGAAAAAAATATTATTAAAGGACCGCAATAAAGTTTTTTATAACATTTCGTAATTAATGCTGTCCATGCTTTTGAATAAAAATTTATTTTATTTGTCTCATAAAAATAAACAAAGGCCAAAACGTGTTCGCGTCACATAATAGAATTATCAACAATAAATCACTGACAATAATCTTCCATTTCTGGTAAATATAAGCACGTGTGAAAATAAATATATAGATATAATACATACATATATATATATATATATATTTATATGTATATATGTATATATAGCTGCACACAAAAGAACACCCAGCAGTTAGAATAACAATGAGCTTTAACGATTACTTATAATACTGCATATGTGAATATTTTATATGTATCTTTTTATATTTCCTGCTACACAATACTTTCACATTGTTATGTTTTCAGTGCATAGGCTATTAAAATGTTCGAACTGTGTAAAATTATATCATATTTAAATTACTAGTGTTTTTTTTTTCGTTTTATAAATAAGACCCCGGCGCATAGTTAACTACTTCATATAAATATATTTATAATTGGTGCTGTCTAAACAATAATACTTTTTTTGTATAAACATCAATATTTTTCAAATAATAAAATTATATATTATTTTTTAATTTCTAAATAGAGTTCAGAATATATAAAGAAGTGTTATAATTTTGAATAACAGTAAACAACAATAAAATCTTATTTATATTTACATATAAAACAATTATGTATTTTAAAAATGACTGTACCTAAATTACGAGTACAATCTGCACTTGAAAAAAACATATATTAACATAGGACCAACAAATTTACAACGTATCAAAAAACGATAGAGGGCTGAAAATCTTTTCAAAGTTCGACTTTACTTTTGTGCAATATTTACATTCAATTCATTCAAAACACCTTTTTTTAGATTTCGAATCGAAAAGAATTACATTATGTGTATCGTTTGCACAACAAACGTACGTCGTTGATGACTTCTGTCAGAATATCGATGACGATGTTGATATCAGCACATTCTGTGAAAGATGTTTGCCAGTCACCGTGATCCTTTTCCATCATTCACAGCTTTATAGAACATTTCTAAAAGCTGGCCACCACACTCAACCACTGCTTACACCGATCTACTACACAAATCCCAATTCTGAAACCCCATGTTGATGTAGTGGCCGGGGTAAGAACGTAAACTGTTTGCAAATTGGCTCTTGGCTGCCAGTTCTGTCCCAGCACATGCGAGTGGCGGGAATATTCAAATAAGAGTTGTTTTAAAGTTGACTGTGATATAAGTTCCGTTGCGTATTATATTTTATTACTGTTTATTGGTGACGAAAGGTGGGAAATTTATTTTCTTCGAATGCTCTTTTTTTCAGAGACAAGAAAACTTTTTCTTCGAAAGTTATTAACGTTTAATGCACATTCTTCTTATTGAGAATAATAACTTTTTTGCTCCATTTTTTATTGATTTTTTATAAAAAAATATTTTTTTATAAGAACTCGAAGCTTTTTTCATTATTCTGAGAATTATTCATTGAAAATAAATTATTTATTGTTCATTGTCTATATATAGAATTAATTATATTTTAATAATAATAAATAATTGCATAAGAATAAAACATTTTCATTAACAGAAAAGGACATTAATATATTTTATTTTTTTCATACAAAAAGTATACTTATTGAAAATATATTTCACTATCCCTCATAATAAATGTATAAATCTTCATTTGTATCTTATTTTTTTAATTAAAATAATAGTTTGATAACAAATAAGTTATTTTATTGACTTTTTCCATTGTTTTACGTTGACTTAGGAATTTGTTATAAAAAATTGATCCTGTTTTTTATTATATTTTAAATCTCTTGCGTTTTGTTTGATCTTATCATGTATTTTATTTAAAAATATGAAAATCTGATTTTTCACAGTTTTTAACAAAATGGTTGTTTCATTAATTTTAAAAAATTCCATTTATTTAAAATAGTATTGAAATAATACAGTGGATTATTCCTTATAGGCGGTATATTAGTTATGATTGATTAAATTGTCTCCCTAAAAGAATATTTATAAAACTACGTTCTAAATAAATTTCTAACAGTATATGATTTTCAATCAATATAAGACACGACGTTGACTGAATAAATAACCAAAATCTGAAAACACAACTTTTACATTTAGACAGCCATAAAATATATTTATAAAATATACGTCAATGTAAACATCAAAATAAATTATACATTTCCATGCATCAATTTAATGTTAATATTGATTTTATTTTTATTCCAATTCATTGAAATGTATGGAAATTTATAATTGAAAAAAGGAATGCAAATGAATAATTGCAATATTTGCATTTTTAAATTTATTCTATATTCGAATAAAAATAATATCAATAATAACCATTATATTGAAATGTTTGATGATTTCGCGATATATATATGGTGGAGTTTAGAGTTAAATCAATTTCTGCTCCACTTCAAATTACATTAAAACACTTTAATTTATTCTATCACAATTTGAACAAATATGTGAAAAGTTATGTCAATAATTCATTATTTCATAAAATTTTAGTTATTAAATAATTATTTACCCAACTTGATTACGAACATACACTTTTATACACGAAGATACACACAAAAGTACTCATATATATATATATATATATATATATATATATATATATATATATATATATATATATATATATATAATATTTATAAGTTATATATATATGCATATATACATATATATATATATATATATATATATATATATATATATATATGTATAACTGTACGTCTGGGTGTTTATTTGAGATAAAATATATATCCAATAAAAATTCATCCATTACTTAAAAAACAGTAAATAAAATTTAAATATAATAAAGCAAACTGAAGATATGAATTTATAACGAGTTATTACAAAGATTCACATCAGTGTGTTTTGTATAATAATTGATTTGAATCAATGATCAGCTTTAAAATATTCGCCTCTATAATCAATTATTTATGATATATATATATATATATATATATATATAGGCATATTTGTAATTTTTTATATTATCATTTAGTATGTAATATATTTTTATATATATATATATATATATATATATATATATATATATATTTGTAATAACAATAAAATTATTACTGAATTAAAAATCTAGTTATAGACATTTACATTAGTTTTCTATATTCGATTTGTACATAGGGAAACATGGGGAGATTTAACCTTACTCAAAATACTGGACTAAATACATTGCGAAAAATTTTCTAAAAAATGTTCATAAAAATATAAGCACAAAAACGTATTTTTCAAAACGAGAAATAGGAAAACTTTATGTGAAACAAATATTACAAAAAGGAAAACATGGCCTAAAAAATTGTAATTTTTTTTGCTTACTGTGTAAGCTTATCTTTACAAGTAGTAAATATAATTGTGTTATTAATCTCGATTACTGCACATTGCACTGTTATTTAATGATTTCATGAGTCATTAAATCAAAAAAGTGCTGTTTATGTATATTTTTATGCGTTTATGTCGTAATTGTATTAGTCAGGAGGTTTGAACCTAATTTTGACGGGAGGCTTGACCCTATAGTTTCATTGTCAAAGTTAAGTTAATTTGACATTACCTTATCACGAAATCAATTCTTTCACACAATTTAGTGTAAATACAGGTAATATATAATTCTTTGTGATCTGGTTGTTCTAAAACGAATGTATAAAATTTTTTCTCAGGTTATTGAAACCCGTTTCACAAAAAAATTACAGACTTCGTTTCGGAAATTGTGAATCACAGGATAAATGGATAATTAATTGGAAATTTTCAAATTAATTAACCTACAAATGAATAATACATGTATTTAATGAAAAATTTTTTCGGCCTTATTATCAGATTTACTTTTTTTATAATAGTATTTTCTTATAATAATCCTATAATAATTTATATCAAAATTTTCGAATCATACTACAGGTTTCAGAATGCCATTTATTTTACAAGCCTAAAATCCCAAGCAAGCAAAAAGTGAAACCGTCTGCCTTTAAACAAGCAGTTAATTTCATTCTGCAAAATAAAGGGACTGTTTATAAAGCAGCTCGTGGATTAGGATTCACCGGAAAACCCAAGGACGATACATAAAAAAAGTGAGAAATCTTTCAGTGATCAGTGATTTACACTTAATATTTTATTTATAATGATATATTGGCGGAGCCGTGTTTTTATTTAACAAGTATTTTTTATGATAGTTGCATGAATAAATTTATAATACAATCAAACAGACAATACCCTGTTTTTTGAAATTTTAGTGATTCATTTAAGACTAGAGTCAAACCTCCCATACATAGTTAGTTAAAAATAAGACATGTTCTGATAAATTTTAAATTATTTACAAGCTAGTATATTAATAATTTTATTATGACATTATTTTTATTACCTAATGTAACTTTTTTGATTCGTAATTTTTAATAACCAAAAGGAAAATTTTATTATGTGCATGACATTTATTTCTTTGTAAATAATATAATTGTATTTTAAGTCATTTTTCAAAATTGAAACGTTAGTTTTTAAATAACAAAAATATTTACAAATTAGTGCGGCATCTCCATGAGTGTATATGAAAGTAAATACAGCAAAAATGTTTAATTGATTGAAATATAAAATTGAAATTTAATATTTTCATTCATTTAAAATTTCTTACTAATAGTAATTCATTTAAAAAATTATCAAAAAAATACTAAATATCTAAAAGCACTGACAAAGAATATATATATATATATACTCGTATTTGTATATATATATATATATATATATATATGTATTTGTATATTTGAAAGTAAAGAAAACTTATGTATGAAACTAAAAAAGTTTTTCTAATTATTGACCAACCAACATAGCTTTGGATGTCTTCCACACATTAAAATTCTTTCCCTGTGCTAGCTATGAATATTTTTTCTAAACGAAACATTTTAGGGGAAGTCTTGAAATCCTTATTTACATAGTTATTATCACGTACAGTAGAAACTAAAATCAAATACTAGAGAAATAACAATTTACAAACTAATCACGTGCGAAATATACAACCTGACGTAAATGTGCAAGACCGGCGGCCGTCATAACTAAGTTATTTCAAGCTTGCGTTAAATATGCTCTCCGAACATTGTGTTGGTTTGTCGGTTGTCGGTTTCTGCGTTGAACGAAGAGAAATGCACGTGATAATGGTTTTTAGACGTGTTGATTAAATGTTGCATGCAACTGACCTCGTCCACTAATAATGTTATCGTTGTGTTCTAAAACTTCTTTGTGAATATCAAACATATGTGATATTGTTTATATAGAGGATAATGAAATATTAGTGTTGTTTGCTCATTTGTAACATATCACTATAATTCATTGTCGAAACTAGGAAGTAATTTTACTGTTGGCGAATTTTTTTACGAACTTTATGTAAGTTTAACTTTTTAAAAACAATCAGAAACTAAGATATAATACGGTCTTCCATTCATGTTATTTATAAGATAATAAATATTTATATAAGACAAGTATTTTTAATACTTTTATTGTTTGTGTATGTTTACATATCATTCATTCAATTATTAATATATATATATATATATATATATATTATTTTATATAAAGAAAGAAATATTTAAGAATTGGACTCGATGTCGTCTCTGCTTATTTAAATCTAGTATAACACAAAATGGCTTTAATCATTTAATCAATAAATCATATAAGTTTTACTCTAATTGGCACAATTTATTTATTTATTATAAATAATACCCTTTTTCGATTTTGTAAATAATTTTAAATTGTGTATAAAATAATAAGACAAACAGTGAATTGAAATTTATTTTTTTAAAAAATAAAACATTTAAAAATTGTAATAAGTTAAAATCGTTTGAAATTAATTTAGACTTAATATTGCGTTTTGCATCAAAAAAAATTCAGTAAATAATGCATTGAATCATTTAAAATAGTTTAATTTTTTATTTATTTTTTTATTAAAATTTAGCAATTTTAATATATTATTGCTACAATACATAATTGCTATATTTTCAATATTCTATGAAAATAATTCTTTATTCTAACAGATTATATTTTAATTGTTTTGCAAACATTAATAACACAACATAATTTTAGCTGGTGTTTATTTTATTTTTAATATATAAAATAAATTCAGAAATTGTCAAGAAATTTATAATAATTCAAAATTATTTCAACTTATTTGTTATAATAATAAATATTATTTTTTAATCTTTTCTAATTGAGTGTATGGAGTCAAAATATTGTTTAAAGATTCATTTTTAACACTATATATATATAATACAGTGCATAAGATAAATCTATTTTCCATAATTTTAATTTTTTATTCAACAATATAAATTTAATAAAATTAAATATAACAGTATAAATATAATAACGTTAAATCAAGTAAAATTAAATGTTTTCTATATTTTTAACAAGAAAGTTATAATTTAAATTATTATTAATTGTTGATAATGTAAATTGTATATAAAATAGTTGCCTTTAATAGGAGATTGTTTTTTTGAGATGCATTCCAAAATTCAACGTAAGTTGGAACCATTAATGACTATAACATTAAATGTCTGTTTTTAGTTGTAGTTTATGGCTAGAGGTACTCACATATAATCTCTTGTTCCTCAGAAAGCTCTCGTTTATAAACCATAAAAATTTTAGTATGTTTACGAAAGGTCTCTCGTATATTTTTCTTTTGAAAAATCTAACCCATTTCTTAAATTTATTTAATAACAACTGCAAGAATGTTTTCAGTGAGATGCATTTATCTCAGACACGTTTTTAATTTCATTTAAATTTATAGTGTAATATTATTGACTCACATAACAGTTAAAAGAGTATATTTCAACATAAAGTCGTTTTGTAGATAATCAAGTTTCAAAATTGTGAATTTTTAATCAAAAGGTCTGTAATTTAATATATATATATATATATAATACATATACTCATACGTGTGTGTTTATTATAAAGTGAAACGTGTTACATCAAAATTCCAGTGTATATTCATATACAGCGGAATTTTGATATAACACGTTTTCATCGTACTATGCGTTAGAATAAACAGCAAAGTAATGTTTCACTATGTCGTTTTATACGAGACACATTTCATTATATATTTTCTATTTATAAAACTCAATTTATGTTATGTGTAAATTATGCGTTAACACAAATTTGGTAATTATAATTATAATGCTCGAATAAGTGGAAAAACGAGCGACGAACCAATTTGAATAAATACCTTCATTGACTAACATTCTACAAAAATATTTAAATGTATCTTATTCATATATATGTGTGTGTATATATATATATATATATATATATATATATATATATATTCAAAAAGAGAGAATATTAGAAAATGGATTCGAAATGTGAAAAGAGATCATTTAAATTGAGAAAAGTTTAAGGATATTTGTCAAACAATGTATCATCTAATGTTTATGATATAGAATATATGATATAGGTAATGATATAGAAAATAATATATTTATATATATATATATATATATAAATTTCTTGTATTATTATTAATAATAATAAAAGTAAACAAATACGCTTATTCTCAATGAAATGAATCGATATTTTCACCTGACCACTTGAAGTAAATAATTCTTGAATGTGGTAAACAAATGTCACTAATTGAGATCAAAATTATCATGCTGGTCTGTGAACTCTGAATGTTTATCATAGAAGTTGTTACCAGATTAACAGTCGTCACGAATATAATTATATATAACATGGCACACATTGTACTACTCTATGCTTTTAATTATTCAGGTTGCTTTTATCCCGTCTCTAATAAATTGTTTCTGCAATTACGAAGTAGTGGAACAGTTTCTATCATATATTTCAGTGATGTGTAAAATGTAATTTTTAGATAATTACTTGAAATTGTAAGTACTTTAGCACCATCATTACGTACTAAATATTAATATTATAAAGAATATTTTAATTGTATTGTTTATTAATTATTAATTTGAGATATAATATATACATACACAAACATACACACACTCACACACACACACACATATATATATATATATATATATATATATATATATATATATATATATGCATGTAATTATACAGTGAAATACTCAAAACAACAAAAATAGTAACAGGACTTTCAATAAAGAATAATTTTATTTTTAGCTAACTCTTCCTTAGAATATTCTTAAAATCTATTATTGAAAAAAATAGCGATTTATTCATGAAGGAATGCAACTATTTCCATACAAAAACTCATATATAAAAGGTGAAATATCTACCAATGAGCTTTGTATAATTTTATAATTTAATTTTTAATATATGATCATTGTTTATATAAGAAGAAAAATGTATTATTTGATTAAATTTCTTCTACACTAGATACACAGCGCATATTATTTAAATAAACAAGATGTACGTTTTTTTTTAAACTTTCCCAGCTGAATATTATTATTTCACTTAAATTATTCAAATGAAATGTTTATATAAAATAAAATATAAGTTTTGATTTGAAATTGTTTAATATCGACTTTCGTTGTTGAATATAATTTATGCGTGTTTCTGCAATATTTATATTACTGTTATATTAAAAACAAATATGCTCTTTCTTTTACTAAGGAACTATAACTCTCATTTATTTTCATTACAGAATTTAGATTTCCCTTTTCTTATATTTTTAACTATATGCTATTTTCACAGTAAGTGATGTTCAGTTGATTACATTAATCATTATTCATATTAATTTTACTTCACTGGTTAATAGAAAAAAATATTTTTTTTTAGAAAAGTACTATTCTATGGGTCCACATCATATTACCATATCAAAGTTTGGTTAAATAATTGTGCATGTTTCAAGTATCTAATTCACACAATTTATTAATAAGTATTCCAGTTGTCAACAAAAATTCAAATATTTAGTTAGTTCAAAATACAAGATCATTTAAAATATAAGTTGGTAGAAAAATAATTGTGGTTTATGACCTTCAAATTTATACACATCTTCATATACTAGCTATTTTAAGTGGTCCAGAACTGTTCGATGACTAACGCCTAACTTTTGTGCAAGCTCTCGAATTGTTGTGCGTGGTTTTGATTCTACTAAAGCCTTCAGTTGGTCGTTGTGAACTGAAGAAGGATGTCCACGACCTTCTTCATCTTCAAGGCTCTTATCTCCAGCATGAAATTTTTGTAAACACAATTACACCGTACGTTTCTTGACAGTACCCACACCAAAAGCATTGTTTATTTCACGAGCAGTTTCTACTGCTTCACCGCCCGTTTTGAACTCATATAAAAATGTTCTCATTTGCTTCTTTTCAATCTTCAATTCAATATTCCAATGTGAAGTAAAGTTAATTATAGTACCTAAGTCGATGTTACCAAGATGTAGGTTGGAAAATGTACTTTAAAATGATATTAAAAAAATAATTTTAATAATTAAAAAAAAATAGTTGTAATTAAGAGAACAAAACACGTAATTATTTTCCTACCAACCTAATAATACAAATGGAAAAGAATAAAAGAATACTATTATACTTCCCTAGGGAACCGTTGAAATCACTGACATTATATTCTGTAGTTTATTTCCAATATTTGATTTCTATCGTGTAGGTGTGCTTAAAATCATCGAATAATTAATTCATTAAATATGCACATATATAATATGAAATAAGTTACAAATATATGAATCGCTGATGGTCAACTATGACATAAAAAATGATTTTTGCAACATCAGTTGCCTTTGGATATTTTGAATATGGCTGTGTAATGTAATAACCGAAGGGGAAACACGAATTCTAAATAATGACGCAAAAACCAATTATAAATGCAGTAATTGATCATTTAATCACATGTATAATGTTTGTATATAATTATAACGTATATTTATGTGCATAGGACATCCAAAGAAGTAAATGATAAAAAAATCTTCGAATCATATTTAATCATAATAGGATGAAATCAGAAAAGTATGTAATAGAATACAAATATCAAAATATCAAAAATAAAATAAATCCCGAATCAATCAATACATATATATATATATATATATATATATATATATATATTAATAATTAATACATTTAAGCATTATTTTACTTTTAGTAAATTTTAATTTTTTTCTATAATGAAAAATAGGTTCTATTAAATATATTTTTATTGTTTTCCTACAAAATTGTAATAAATAAAATAGATATAAAGTAAATAAATTTAGAAATAAATAAACAAACGTAAATTATACATAAATAATTTTCGAAATTTAATTTTAAAGTTTTGAATTTTTGTTAAGTAATACTCTTAATTGGATTAACATAAAAAAATAAAAATACGATATTACTTTTAAACATACATTATTGAAATATGAAAAATCAACATACACATACTTAGCAAGATTTTTTCGAAGAAATTTGAAACACAAAATGTCGATTAATATGTTTGAAATAATTAAAAAATAATATTTCTAATAATAAACATTATCTTAGAAACTATATTGATTTGTTGATTCGTTTGAAAAAAGGTTGTTAAATTGAAAGTAAAAGAAAATGTAAATAAAGGCAGGTTATCGTAGAAATATGCATTTTTTTCAGACAAGAATGTAAAGTAACATTACTGTAATTCATTTTCAAAACACAACATTTTCCTAACGTCGGTTGTAATTTGCGCCATTCTATTTCACTGTACAAATACGAAAACGTAATGAGAAGGCCTATTTATTTTACATTTCGGAACATGTTGATTTAATATTACAGGACGCTTTCACATTTGATAGGATCACTAATTACAAAAAAAGAATATATGTATATATAAGGGTAAAAGCAAAATCAAAAGGAGTCTAAAAACAACAACTGAATCCCAGATGAACAGCTGTAAAAGGCATCTTCTTTCCAGAAAAACGACCTTAGTTAAAGCAGTCTTCATTCACAAACACACAAATAAGGTCAGCATGATGAAAATAAACTCAACACCTACGATGAATTCTATATGAAAATATTGAACGTATGGGAACGTATTATAAACGTAGATGGTGATTGGTTAGTTGCTGTGTGTTGATTACGCTCAGATTTTCGACATTTTCTATATTTATAAATGAAGTAATTATTATTGTTCTTATGTTGCTCACTTATTTAATTTTTCTCGTTATATATATATATATATATATATATATATATATATATATATATACGTGCATATATGTATTTGTGGGTGTATGTGTTAATATAAGAGAAAAATAAATATTATAAAAATAATATCTAACAAGAAATAAGAAAACAATCGAAAATTTATTCTTTTCGTTTCAATTAAAATGAAAATATATAGTATTAACTTTATTAATTAAAAAACGTACGATTAATTACCTTGTATTAAAATCAAGTATAGAATAAATAAGAAAAGTAAAAATATTACCAGCAATAAATTGTGAAAAAAAAGAAAACCATTAAAAGCTTTTACGAATTCAAAAGTTTAAAATGCATAACAACGGTAAAAATGCAAGAGAAAAGTAAACAACATAAATAATGCTGAATACACATAAATTAACTGAAACATACAAGGTTGTATTCTACATAAAATCGCATAAATATGGTGTTGCAAAGTAAAAATGAGTCTGATTTATATAATATAAATTTCACACCCTGATATTTTTTTTATTAATTTTTTATTTGTATATTAATTCTTCTAATGGGAGTATTAATTAATATTAAGAATAAGAACAATTTTGATCGTAATATTTTATTATTAATTTCAGTTGTAGAAAACATTAAAATAATGATTTTGATACACAATTTTAATGTATATATATATATATATATATATATATATATATATATATATATGTACATATGTGTGTGGTTGACTATGTTGGCTTACATTGTATATTAAGTTCAAGTATAAATTAATGCGAGTGCAACTCAGATGACTACAAAAACATTATAATTTCCGGTATTATATGCCACACACCTATATATATATATATATATATAAGTAAATTAAATTAAATTGAATCTTACGAACTGCGGCAGAAAATAATTAAATTTCAAAAACCTTTTAAAAGAAATATTGTTTATTTTTAATTTAAAATTAAAGTAATGTTTAATAATACCAAGTAAATACTTCCATTTCTTTATTTCATTGATATTTTTATTACAAATGACCCTTTTGGAATATATATATATATATATATATATATATATATATATATGATTTAATGAATAAAAAAAATAATTTAAAAAAAAATATTTATTTGGAAACACTTACCTAGTAACGTAAATGAATTAATTTTTAAAAATCTCATAAATAATATAACAGCCTTAAAACGGTCATAAAAACCAATAGTACTTTAATATAAAAAATACTATAACAGGTTCTATTACGAGCCCGAAATAGAAAGCGTAGTGTTTCTTAAGGTGAAGGTTTTTTTAGGTAAAAGTGTTTCGTATAATATTTCAATTTTATTTTGGTAGGTAGTAGTCGTTCTGCCGCGTGCTGAGACTATCAATAAAATGATAACATATCAAGAGAAAACTCCATGTTTTCTAGCTTGTAGTGTTGAAAATCGTAATTCGTGTATATGTGTACACGAATATACATTTATATATATATATATATATATACATATATATGTGTGTGTGTGTATGTATGTATTTTTATATATATATATATATATATCAATATGTTGAATAGTAAGTGCTACCGTATTTTCAAATGTTTGAGTAAACGTATTGAATCTCGATTTAGTATAAATTACTTCAATACTTTTTTGAATGTTGAATCACTATCTCGAATCCACTGATAGAAATAACGTAAATTAGTTTTACTTTTAACATTTATATTTAAATAGAATCGAAAATCAAAATGTAGGTTAGTAGAATGTTTATTTTATTTAATAGCAAAGATTTATCATTACTTAAAGCAAGAATGTAATGCATACACTGGAAGAAAAGTTTAAATCTCTTTACATAAATATTAATGTTAAAAAAATCATATCTACGATTAAAATATAAATTCTGAATGAATTCTAATATATATATATATATATATATATATATATATATATATATATATATATATATATATATATATATATATATATATATATATATATGGACCAATATATTATATTTTCAAAAAAAATCTGAATAAAAAATATCAAGTTTTAAATTTTGAGAATAGTTATTAATCTATTTAGGAACGCTGTTTGGCTTGTACGCACTATAATTATTAATTTTCGGTAAATTGTTTTAAAATAATTTTATCGACATCATCAATTCGGTTTAGTTCACTACAATTTGAAGATTATAAACGACTTTTTAAGAATCTCATTTGGAACT
>CM068315.1:50919161-51016661 GCA_034766995.1 Acanthacorydalis orientalis | reverse complement strand
TTGAGAACAATTAAGCAGTGTGGACATGACTAATATATTAGTTATTTTATATCATGTACATTAAAAGTAGATGTATAGCACACTTCGATTCAGGTTTAAATTTATCTTCAAATGATTAAATGATCGAATATACAAAGACAGGCAGAGTACAAATAACGAGCAGTGATTACTGCTGACTACTGCCGTTTGTCTCTCTATATTTGTTCAGTTAGTCATCTTAAGCTAATTCTAAATATTAATTTGAGCCGTGATATGTTTCTGTCCAAGATCTACAAATTTGTCTTACAAATGTAGAGAAATATTCGAATTGTATCATATAATTTGCAATATGAAGCTGAAGGTTGAGTATTTAATATGAAAATTTAAATAAAATTAATTTAGTATCATACTTTGCTTAAAAATTATTTTAAACTCAGTCAAACTGTTTATAAAACTTTTTGTATGGAATATAAATGTTTATAATTTACATGTAAAAGTTTATTTTATATTTATAAAAATAATAGTAACATTTATAACTTACAACCAACAGGCTATATCCAAGCATTTTAATTAATAATAAATTTAAAATTTTTAAAAATTCTCATCGTAGATCTATTTTTAAAGATTTTCTCTAAAGAAGAGTTGTAATAAAAAAGAATGTAGTATATTCTCTTATAATATATTCTTTAATATATTTTAATTTTTTATAAAGAGGAAAAAACTATGCTTTAAATAAATTTCTGAGAAGCCAGATATTTATCCAGTATAAATATATAAACAATTATTATGAGTTTTACCTTTTTCTAAATTAACCCTTAGCTGACCAATGTCACAATATACGCGGAATAGCACTTTTACTTATTAGGTCGAATACCGCGTACATTGAGGCAAAAAAATCATTTTATCATTTTCATCATTGTTATTGTTATTATATTTTCATATAACACGTTAAGTGCTACGTCGGTTCCTTTTATTTAATTCATTTCCATTTGTTATCTGTATTTTCACTAAAAATAAATATTTTTTTCTTTATATCTGATATAAAAATCTTTAGCGAATAATTTTTTTTCGTATAAAAAAATGCCAGGTCCCAGCGGTAAGGAAACAGAAAATATTTCTGTACCGTTTAGGGTTAATCTGTTCGTTCTATTTTATCTAATCTAAATAATTAAATATTATTTTTCAGTGTCCAAAATATTTACATCTAGATTGATATACAATTTAAACAGGTTCTATACTTGGGATTTATATGTGTCTGTGTGTGAAAAGAAGAAAAATTTACTGGTGTCTTCATTTTTATGAATTTAATTTTAATAGTAAACTTTTTTTTTATTTGTTTAAAGATGTTATCCTACAAAGTTACATGCATAATTTCTATTAAAGTGAATATTTCTGACGCACCGTAAACTATGTTGAAAAATTCAATTAACTAGTGCCAGAGATGTTGCACGCGTTACTTGAGTACACATAAAGTTATACGCAAGTTCTGTGAATACATTGTGTGATCATTATCCCAAATCTACAAAATCACGCAAATCCTCAACAAACAATAAGTGTTCACCGCATTATATACCCGGTTTAATAAACAACAGATAGGGACGTGTATATTCCATTGAATGGTACCTACCATGTCACGTAAGCAAATTGCCAGAACGTCACATTGTTCTGATAATATCTAACGGTATCTGTACTGGCTAGCTGCATAGTCATACAATTTGCTTATCATCGCTTGCCAACAGACCACAAACACCTCACATTTCAGGAACAAATCACGAACATTCGTGAAGGTATTATATTTTCTATTTTATATTATATTTGTAATATAAAATTAATAATGTTTAGTGTCAAATATTTGTTCTCATTTCTCATCAAAAACGTCATGAACGTGACCTAGTTTCTAAATTAATAATTCATTTACAGAGTATGAAAATCCGTTGTAAATATTAAATTTTTTCACGATTTTCCATAAACAACAATATAATTCAATGTTAAAATTAATAATTTATACATTATTTTATTTTATATATTTATTTTTATCCAGATTTTAATTAATACATAACATAAAATATTTAGTTCGAGTTAATCATCTTTTCTCCATTAAACTACAACAGTAATCAATGCCTTGCGTTTCTTGGCATTAATCTAATATATATATATATATATATATATATATATATATATATATATATATATATAATTATTATTATTAAATATTATACTTTACAAGTAATTAAAATTAAAACTTTCAATTGAATGTTTGTTTCAGTCATTTAAATTCAAATTCGTATTTTTGTAGTTTAGTTCAAAACAGCAATGATAATAATTAAATTTTTGGATTGTTCTTAAAAAATACACATTTTATAAAAGAAATATCAGTAATTATATCAAGAAGTAATAGTAAAAAAAATATAATAATCTAATAAATTATAAAAACCAAAATGTTTCATCAGATTTTTTGATTTAAAATAAAACAATAGAAAATGCTACATAAATTTTTATATTTTTTAAGGATTTATGAACATTATTTTGGTATGTACAAAAGGAGAAAATGGCTTTAGATCAGTATGTAACGACATAAATATTAATGGTTTATTGGTTTAGTTTGAAATTATTTCATATTCTCTTATCTTAATATATATATATATATATATATATATATATATATATATATATATATATACACACACAAATGAATATACACAACATATAAAGACAGATAGTGAAATAGATATATGTAATTAACACTACTGAAAATAAACAAACTGATATAAAATCTATTTAGTCGCTACTGAATCATTAATCGTACACACCTGTATCATAATAATGTAATTTGAATTTCCAACCGTAATAACCAGATATAATACAGGTTGACCGTAAAATAGTGCAATCAAAAGTTTATAGCTTGTATGTGGGATGTGACCCTCTAAACGTATTTAGAGGGTGTAAAACATTGACCAATGGGATTTGAATTATGTGGGTACTTGTTATATGCTCTTTGATGGAGACAACCTTTCAAAATTTAATAATTGGTACATCGGAAAATGATGTCGTATTTCTATAAATAATAATATTTAGTTTGATATATTTAAAAAATATTGATAGAATAATTTTCTTTCCTTCTCTCTCTCTCTCTCTCTATATATATATATATATATATATATATATATATACATATAAATCCTTTTATTAATGTTTCCCAAATATTCTTTGTTTTAAAGATACTATTCTTCCACTGGTTCAAAAACATAAATATTTTCTTTCCTGATACTATTAATACATACATACATACTTACTTACATATATATATATATATATATATATATATATATATATATATATATATATATATACACATGTATATATCTCATTGGATTAGAAATATTAATTAACAGTGCATAAATAATAATGGAAATGCATAACATATAAAATTAATGTTAATAATTAATTTTACTCATCTCGAGAAACATTTAACTATTTTATAATTCTGAGATAAATATGATTTTCTTTTATATGTTTAATAATTATTTAAAAACATACAAACCTAATTATACACAATAATATGATTATTAATTTTGTACATTCAGACCGAAAAATATGTTTTTCTAATATATATTTCTATCAAACATTATGATTACGTATTATTGTTACTTTAAAGCATAAAGGACAACATTTCGTAAATGAAATAAGAGATTGTGCTCATTTGAACGCATTTCATTGACCAGTTGTTCATCAAGTAGCAAAGTTAAAATTGCAATTTATCACGTACATTGATTTGTAACCGTGGAATAAGTTCATAAGCAACTATACATACAAGTACGTAACTTTATTGAAGCAACTCGCTCATTACCAGTACTGTGGCTACTGCATCCGGAGGCTATATGAATCATGGTATCCGTTGGTATTTGTCGAAGAAAAGCAACTGCTTTTTATTGGATATAGATATTGACTCACGTTTCACATGTTGGGATGACGTGACCAACCTACGTCCACCTTCCACCATCACCACAGGCATCCAGACACATATCACCCCTCATCTGTATATATGTGCTCACACTGTATACATATAAGTGTGTGTATATATATATATATATATATATATATATATATATAATATGTGTAAATAACTCATGTATGTATTCTGTATATATGTTGCCTTTTATTCTGGTGATATAGAAAGACGATGTCGACACCAAAGTTTCTCACTCACTCTACACCCTCACCTTCCATAATAGTACGACTTTAGAATGTATGGAATCCGCAGCGTACCTACTCACTGCTTTAGTATTATCAAACACAAGCCCACGCTACTCTTCCATATACTTGTACGATCCTTGAGCTCTCAGACCCATAGACACAAATACAAACATTCCACCCGCACTTACACATACAAAAACATATAGACATATCTATAACAGTGGTGGGTTACGAGTAAAATTTTAGGTAAATATATATTCATTTTGTAATGTACATAAACGAGATATATTATTCCGCGTTCGTAATTTTTTGATCGGATATGTGTGCCTATATATAATATATATATATATATATATATATATATATATATATATATATATATATATATATATACACGCATAATGATTTAAATTATCAAAAAAATGCCAATAAGTAAAAATAAAACAAAATAGTCATTTTTATTAAAACAATATTTTTCTTCAATGAAAACTGAATGATTATTTTAAAATTTTCTTTGACATTCAAAAAATCTTTAATAATTTTCATCTTTTATAAAAATATCTCATAAATTAAAAAGTATCCCTAGAAATTACTTTTCTACATGATCAAAAAATATTATATCAGTTTTAATAAAGGTTATAATCATGGAATATAAAATAATGTATTTTTTATGTTTAGGAGTACTTTTTAAATTGGAAAGTTTATTTTTTATTTTTCATCTTGTTAAAATCGTTTTAATATAATTTATCTTGTCTTATATATATATATATATATATATATATATATATATATATATATATATATGTTTGTGACGTATGTATATAACACAAATAAATAAAATGTTCTGTGAGTCTTAAAGCAATATAAAAATTGTCAACGACAAAATTCTCTTTGTTTCAGTGCACACAAAATTTTAAAACAAAATATAAGAGTAAAAACATGATATATGTTCCTGTCAGCATAACACTTATTTATGTATTTGTTTTTGCAAGGAAAAATACTTAAAAACATTTTCATTTAAAACATTAATTTGAACGAGTATATAGTCAATAATTTTACTAATATTTATAAATTCATACTATTTTTTTTTAATGAATTCATTAATTTAGTTTTCTTAATATCCAATGAATTAATTACTGACTTTTAAATCTCTTATTCCAAATAGAAATAATTCACACCCATATACACACCCATTCACACATGTTCATATAAACGTATATATATATATATATATATATATATATGTGTGTGTGTGTGTGTGTGTTTGTATGTATGACTCAAATAAAATATTGACAGTAAAAATTGTGGAATCTAAATAATAGCTGCAATAGTAAAAAAAAATTGGTTTATTTTTAAATAAATATATTTCATTACCGTTGTATGTTTAAAACATTCAGAAAATACAAAAATATTAAAAATAAATACTTATATGTATAATAAATACATGAAAATGTAGAGAATGTGTTGCTTCCTTAATAATAATGTGATAATTTAAAAAGTTCAGTCGTATTTATTTTATAGAATTAAATCCCTAGTTTATCTCTGAATTTCCGATGTTTATATAATATTTAATTTAAATATAATAATTTAATTACACGAAAAAAATTAAAAAATAGTTAATGTATTTTTCATTTCAATTTATCTGAAAGATATAAAATATTCATGCGGAATTTCACTGAATTTATAAACACAAAAGATTTTTGTTATATAAACAGACAAAAGTACAGTATAAATCATATAATTTATTCGCTGGAATAAAACACGTATAAAAAATGACTAGAAAAGGAAAGAAAATAAATTTTCATTTATCATTAGCTTTAAATAATTTATGTTCTTTCTGTGAAATAAATGATTTTTTTAACGAATAATTTAATGATATGCCTATTTTATTACTCTAATATTAAGTAATAAAATTTTTGTGTGTACTGCTTTAAAAACACATATTATTTATTATTTAGACATTATATATTATTTAATATTTCTAATGGCCTTTAATTTTTAATCACGAGAAAATAATCCTCTTTTATTTCTTTTGTAGTATATCATTTGGTTTCAGTAGTTAATTAAATCTGCACTATACACACTCCATCATACACAACACACATACACACACACAGTATATATATATATATATATATATATATATATATATATATATATATATACTGTATTCGTATGAAGCAGATCAAATTTTATACAAATGCATTATATATTGGAATACATCCTCATAGTGTATGTCATCTTTCATTTGAAAAACGATTTTCTCTTTTCTTCTCTAAGGAAATAGGAGTTACACTTAAAAGTTAATATATCTGACATAAAAAAATTGTTTTAAGACTGTATAAGTCACATATGTGAGGTCTGTTCCGGTGGGAGAAAAAAATATTAATACATAGTATATTTTACTATTTAATTTTTTATTAAATTTCATACGTGATGTAGATTTTGTCATCAATGTATTTTAAAATATTTGTAACATAAAAGTATATTACTATTCTCACGTAATTTGTAGAGTGCCAATAATATATATTTATATGTAGTTATTGACGTGCCCTATTCCTAAATAATCACCCGTGACTGGTAATAATTTTTACTATTTAATATAATCAGTTTCAGCACTAGTACTGTCTTCGAGTATTTATATTCTCTTAAATGTTTGCACAACATGTGACATTTCTGTTGATTATCAATAAGAGAACTGTTTACGGTTAATACAAAAATCAACATTCTTTGAAAATATATTTTAATAAATATATTTATCTAAATGTACCACTAATATTGGACCAGATTGAATTAAATGGTAATAATTATTTTATATCAAATAAAAATAATATTATGATTGAAACTGATGCATTTAAATTGTCAGAAAATAATCATATTTGTAAATTAATTAAAAAAAATCAAGCTTATAAATTAAGTTACATATATAATAAGAAATATCTCAACACGACTGTATTAAAAATAATTTATTATTCGTTTTCTTATTAAATTTTCAACTCAATTCAGACCTGCCACTGGTGAGAAATATAGCACATTCTGTCCCAGCATACTGTAGGTTAACTTTTGTTATTTGACTTTTTATTTTTATGGGTTTGCAATCTCGTCGTCGCCTTCTATATCATCTTCATCCCATCATCCCTTATACATACACACGCACCCCTTACTGTCACCACTCGCTCATTCAACTCGGTAGCAAGTTTCCAGGGTTGTCATTCAGTTGATGATCGACTTGGTATTTCTACGTGCTCTGTTGTGTATATTATACAATCGTAATATGATATGTGATTTTACATGTGTCTTATAATAAAAAAACAACACAATTTAAGAATTGATTGGAGATTAGAATGTTATCCTGAGAAAATGTAATTTAATGTATCTAGTAAATTGTAATTTACCAGTTCTTATTTAATGAGTATTTAGAGATTGAAATTTCTATTTTTTAGTTTATTTATAAGAAATAGATACCGAAATAAAAAAAGGAAACGACTCATTTATCTAATGAAAATTAATTTAAAACATTTTTTTGCAGCTTTATATTTCAGTTTGAATTAACAAATAATTCAAAAATACATTTTCTTTGTAAGTAAAATTATAAAAGTATAAATTTTTCAGTTAAAGAATTCAGAAAAAGTAAATTATATCAAATATTATCTCAAACTACAGACTGTTTCTTTCATTGAAGGTAATAAAAAATATATCTGGTAGATTTTAATCAGATAAAATTTATAAAAAAAAATTTTTCTCTCAGTAATATAAAATAAAAGAGAAAGCATATAAATGAAAATGATGGAGCAAGTAACGTAACTGTTCAATAGAATTAACAGATATTTAGTGAGCACAGATCTTTATAATGATTCCAAATATTCATAAAAAAAAACTATATAATATTGAAATATTATATACAGTTTTTTATGGATCTTTGGAATGATTATAAAGATCTGTGCTCACTAAAGATCTGTTAATTCTATTGAACAGTTACGTTACCTGCTCCATCATTTTCATTGAATCTAATATGAAATTAGATTCAATGTAAAATACTTAATAAAATTTAATAATATATATATATATATATATATATATATATATATATACTCGTATATATATACTTTAAAAAATATATACTTTTTAAATATATACATCTTTTAATTCGTAAACAAAATAATTAAATTATTTTTTCTGGATTACCTTTGCATTAAAAAATAAAATTAATTTGTTCAACTTAAACTGGTTTTAGAAATTTTATGTCAAAAACAAAGTGACATAACTAAATTTATCGATTTACTGTAAATTTCTTGTTCTGTATATTTTTTATTTTAAAATTGTATTTTTATATCTACTTATTTTAAAACACATTTTTTTTCTAATCGCAAATTTAAAATTTTCCATCTTAAAACCAATAATTACCGTTAAATTACTAATTATTTAGTTTTTTTCTTTATGAACGAAGATTTTTAACACATTTTGAGAAACAATTATTGAAATTGAATTGAAAAATATACGTGTTGTTATAGAATCACTTTATCGCTTAAATTTGCTAAAAATTGCTTATATATATATATTTACTTTGTAAATTCATTTTATAAAATAAGTATTATATATAATAATGCATATACATGTGTATATATTTATACGTACATAAATGTTCACGTTATTCAGAAAAAGTTCACGTTATTGAAAAAATAAGCTCGCAATTTATTTGACACATGAAAAATTAAATACGGTATATTGAAATGAATCAATTGAAATCAACAAATGCAACGTATTTGATGTTTCGTTTAGGCTCAATGTCGTTTTCTTACAGATTCTATTTGGTGCAAATCTTTTAACCTTCCGACCGTTCAAACTCAAAATAAAAAATCGTTAGGTTTGGTTTCGTGGCATTTTATATGAATGTATAAAGCATCATCGACCCTTCCGTTATTCCGCATCGGCGTTTTCGCTTCACAAATTGCCAGGGTTGTCTGATCGTGTTTTTTAACGGATAAATATTTTACGCAGAACTTAAATGTTTGATTAAACAACTTATTCGTGTTTTATAATTCAAGTTGACCTTTTTTTCTAAATCGCTAGATATTAATTTTAAATTTGTACATAAATAATAAATTTTGTTCTGAGATATTTTATAAATGAAATTGATTTATTTTATTTCAAGTAGTATTTTTTCATATTACATTAATTTTTAAGGTATGTATTTATTAAGAAATTAATTATATTATAATCTGCTTTAACTTTTATAAAATAAACTAATGCTAGCTGTGAGTAAATAAAGCTGATATGCTTTAATTAAATAATTGTATTTTATAAATACAAAACAAATATTATAGTAAAATCGACTGAATACATATTGATGAAAGTTTTCATTCAATAACATTATTTTAAAAAAGAAAAACTTCTTCCATGGTTACTAAGATATATGTATATCTTATATAAATTAAATTTTCATAAATGTTACACAAAAAATATCAGTGAAAATATTAATTCAGTACCTGTTCCAATATTTTTCTTCCTGTTTACTAATTAATAGTAAAAAAAAATATTTATCTAAGACAAAAAAACTAGCTATCTACAAAAATGTATATATATATATATATATATTTTCATCATGCAAATTTTTGACGAAGAACGTTTTGTTACCACCGTTCTGAAATTTGATTACACTACACATCACCGATTTGAAAGCTTGTTTGTTACCCTCTCGACAAAAATGGGTCGATGTGGTATGTAGAACATAGTTACTATTTTCTATTTAATTTCAAGAAGGCGAATTGAGTGAAAAGAATTTTATTAAAGATAATATTTTCGGTGTAAATATTTACAACATATATTAAAAATATACATGCAGAAAAAAATATTATAAGAACTATTTTCTCCGAAGGAAATTTCTCTGAATCAATATAATGTATCTTTTTTTTATAATCAATCAGCTGTATATTTAGTCTTCTTTTTACAAGCAAACAAGAACTAATAATCATAATCAGTATGCAATTTTATTTTAAAAGTGTGATCAATTAGTATTAGAATATTTGTTTGACATTTAATTCTTGTATTTGTTACAAATTCAATTATAACAAAGTAATTGCGAATAAACTAATGACGATTAAATATAATTTACTCTTTATACTTTGAATATATATATATATATATATATATATATATATTAATAAAAATTGTGTTAATGTGAAAATGATATTAAATTACTATAAATAATTGTATTTTGTAAATACAAAACAAATATTATATTAAAATCGACTTAATACATATTGATGAAAGTTACAGGTCAGAATTCAGGTAATCCTCGTTCAACGATTCTTTTCAAAATTATATACATACTTAACTATCAAATCAAGAAAAAAATATTTTTAATTAGTTAAAAATTTTCATTTAACAAAACATGCAAACTACAAAACAAAAACAAAATTATTAAAACTAGTAAAAATAAAAATTCTACATAACATTCTTTGATTGCAAATATATTTTATCGTCATTACTACTGTCTTCAAAAATGACATTCCGCCGATATTCATGACGAACATGAAATATTAAATAGAGTCAAGGTTCTATGAGAACAATACGTCTCTTTTCTGTGACAAGTTGTATAGCTAAGCACCACATTGCCATTTTCACTATTTCCATTTTTTGTGAATATACCAATGCGCAGCGTCTTGGGAAAAAGCACACCGCGTTGTTCAAGAATTACATTAGCTACAATTTGTGAACCGCGTATTATCAAAAATCCGCGTTATATCGAGAATCCGTGTTATGCCAGGATTACCTGTATGTATATATGTATATATATATATATATATATATATATATATATAAAAAAATAAATAATTAAGAAATCAATATCAATTCTATATTATTTTTATTATAGGGTAGACTATTTATAAATATTTATAAAACACACACACACACACATATATATATATATATATATATATATATATATATATATATATATATATATATACTAAAACTTGCATGTACTCAAATTAATAACAAATTTAAAATACTAATTTTCTATAAATGTTTTGTTAAAATTTTTCATCTATCTATTTAATAATTATAATATATATTTGGGTTTAAAAATAATATTATGTTAATGTAATACTCATTACTAAAATAATTATTTAATTCTATTACACTCTCTTGTTTTCTGTAAATATTTTAAAATATAAATAATTTCGAAAATCTCAAAATAATAATGTACTAAATGTCGTGTGAATGTGTAATTATGAAGTGAATGTTTCAATAATCAACAGGTAAAAACACAGAATACTTATAAATAATATACATATAATAATAAATAATTCTATACTAAATATAATAATATTTAGTATTGAATCTTTCATTTTAATGACTTATGGTAATTGAGTTTTAGATATATATATATATATATATATATATATATATATATATATATATATTAGAAATTGACTTTTATGTATTTGCAAAATTATATCTTAATATAATTTTCCCTGAGAAAAGAAGACAATGCTTTTAAAAAAATGTCTTTTATCCCGGATTAAATAAATTGTGTTGTCTTGCATTTTTGTGTCATTATTTGACTTGAATTTAAACGATACACACATATTATAATTAACCAACGTTTGATAAACAAAAACAGTTTTATTATTAAATATAAAACTGGGAAAATTTTATTCATAATATTTATCTTTTTACTTAATTTTAACTCCATTTGAATTTCCAATTGACTTCAATGTGTACTCTGTTTATTTACTTATCAAGTTAAAATTCCTGTATAAATTTTCATTGAAATCTGTCGAACAAATTAATGTGCACTGTTTATAATTTTAAAATGATTGTCCATATATTTTATTCTAATAAAACTTAAATCAAAAAGTTTTGTATCATTAATTTGAATTAATATTCAAGATTAATGTGAACTGATAAATATAGTAAATTTAAAATTAATTCATATTTTTTTAAAAAAGGATTTTTTAATTAGTTTAATTGTTAAAAAATTGCACGGTATATAAATTGTAATATATAAGGTTAAAATTAATCTGAAATACGATTTATTTTTATTAATAATTTCTGTCAAAATTATTATTTTAAATAATGTCTTAAAAGAAATGCAATAATAAAATAATTGTTTTGAAAACTCTTTTGTATTTGATATTTAACATATAAAATTTTTTAAATACAAAAAAAAATACGATCAGAAAACTACAAACGCAGACATTCTCACATAGACAGTCCGACAGACAGGCATACAAATATACATGTGTACACATACACACATACATATATATATAATATATATATATATATATATATATATATACACATGTGTGTGTGTGTCAACTGTCTATGTATTTACACATTCGAAATTTGTCGAAGCTAAAAAGAAAACTGATGATAATCGAATGTATAAACGTCAGTTTTTTCCTACCTTTGGATTTCTTTTCGATTCTAACAAAAATAGATGCGTGTCCAATTTCAATCAGTTTACCTGTCATTTTTTTCAGAAATAATGTCTGTTTAAAAATATCCAACTTCACAGAACTTTATAAATTTGTCATCTCTGTAATATTTTTATAAGTAGAAATGTTTTTATTAGTGATAATATTACTTTTTATTTATAAATTTTAACTAATTGAGTTCTTGTTATGAAAACATCTTAAATATTTTTTTAAAAAAATATCCAAGGCATATTTTATATACTTTATCATATATTTTTTAAATTATTTTTTTAAATATCTTTACTTTAAACGACTGCACACTTTCACTTTTTAATCATTTGTTTATAATTAATTTAATATTTGTACAGTATTACAAAGTTATCTATATGAAATTGGATCTGTTTTTGGAAGTATTTTAAAAATGAAATTAATATTATAACTATATTGAAAAGAAGATTACGAATACTTTAAATGCTTCTATACTTTTTATTTCTACAAAATTAATTAGTAGTAGGTATATTACCATTGTGCTATATTTTTTATTACAATATATTGGATCAGTGCAAAAGTTTGTATATGATTTGAAATTGAAACTTAGGTGATTATTGGATTCCTCGTTTGTAAAAGTTGCGCGGTTTTTCGGAAAAAAGACAGTGCAGTAGTTTTTGATAGAATCCGCGGTGTCAAGTTTTTTACGTTTAAACTGTTTTGCACCGACCGAAACAAATGATAATCCGAAGGTTCAATGTCCGGAGAATAGGGTGGATGCGATATTATTTCTCATTTAAGTTGCTCTAGTTTTTGCAGAGTCAGTTTTGTATTGTCGTGGTAAAAGATGACCCCCTTGGGATTGGTCAAAATTGGACGCTGTTCTTTAATTGCTGTGTTCGGTTTAGTTAGTTGTTTGACTGTACTTCTCTTTAGTAATCTTTTCGCTCCGTGGAAGCAGTTCAAAATAAACAATACTTTTGCAACCCCACCAAACATACAGCAACACCTTCATAGGATACAAGCCACCTTTGTCGACTACCGTTTCTGTCCCTTCATCGCTTGTTTTCATGTTCGTGTAAATCGAATGTTGTTGTACAGAATCCATTTCTCATTACCAGTCATCAACCGATCCAAAAAAGATTCTCTATCGAGGCATCTAAATAAAGAAACTGCCGAAGTGATGCAATCAAACTTGTTTTTTTTTAATCAACGGGTGCTGTACCCACGTATAGAGTTTTAGCATGAACCCCAGCTTCTTTATATGTAGAAATGCAGTCGATCTTTCAACGTTGAGTGTCTCGGCAACATCTTCTCTCGAAATTCGTGAGTTATAGTCAATTAAAGCTGGCACAACATCATCTTCTATGCCAGTAGACCGTCCAGAGTGGGGTTGATCTTCGAGATTAAAATCACCAAAACGAAATTTAGCAAACGATTGCTTCACTATTGGAAGTGATGGTGCATGATCCAAATAAACCTTCCGAATATTTTTCGTTACCGCGTCAACGGTTGCTCTCTTGTGTTACGGTTACTTGAAAGTGTATATTTTCTTTGTCTTTTTTTAAAAATTTCGAATCGGAATGAATGCGTCCGATGCTCAAATGACAGCTGTGACTTTCACCTTTCAAACGATATATAACATGAATACATTCCAATCACGAGTGCCGCCATGCGGCACTCTTAACACCACCTTTTGAATCGTATATGAACCTTACCACTGATCCAATATGTATATATATATATATATATATATATATATAATTGTTATATAAATAAAATTTAGTATTTAAGTTTTCGTTTTATATACAAATATTTCATTGTTGTTTTTAATTTCTATTGGTTAAAATAATTATATATATATATATATATATATATGCATGTATGTGTGTGTCTATGTTTGTGCATATTATAAGTAATAATTAAAAATATAGTAAATATGAACTGGATATAATAATTTTAATCATTATAGTTGACTAAACATTTCATGGATCAGTAACGGAAATATTTGCAAATTGTCTATTTGAAAAATTGTAAAAAATATTCGTTTCGTTAAACATTCCCTACACTTCATGAAATGAACAAACAGTTAATGGGGCACATTGTGTAACATTCATTATATCTATAAAAAAATGGCATCGCCAAATATTATTATATGTCGATTACGAACGATTTCGCTTCGTTACAAATGATAAATAATATTTCATTTTTATAAATTCAAACTACCGTCCTGAACACCCGAATAAAGCTTATAACAGAGATCCTGATTCTGTTGATATAGCTTGTGATTACATAATGCTCGACTGATTCTCTAACGTTGAATGACGAGAGCATGATGCAAGCAGGCGTACGGGGAACTTTGCTGACTAGTGACTCGTTAGCTCTGTATCGCCCCGTTAACTCCATACACAGTACGAACCGGTTCCTTATATTCATCAGTTAAAGTAAAACTCTAAATATTCTCAGTCAACAACATGCTAGCTGTAAATGTATTTGTATGATCTGTATGTATTTTTAACGAAGTATTACGTTTCGCGCACGTTACTTTAAATCGAATATTGTGAGACTTTCGTATAAGTATGTAATTATATATTTTTTGTAAATACACACACACACACACATATATATATATATATACATACACGTGCATATGTGTCTATGAATGAACTGAAAGTTTAACTATATCATAGAAGTAACACTTAATGGCACATGTAGAAAACTTTATAAAAAAATAAGAAAATTTCCTAATGTGCTTAGTGTGAAAATTTAAAAATCTTACAATTTAATGAGAAAATTATTATTTTTTTATATATTTTATTCTCATTTTAATAAAATAACGGCATTTGTCATAATATTTAATTTGTAAATATTTTTATAACATATTAAAAGTAATTCTTCGCAAAAACAATATTGAAATCATTTTTCAGTTTGAAAATTATGTATAAAATATACATATAAGTATTTTTTTAAAAGTATGATTATCTATATAGTATGTTTTAAATAAAGTTTACTTACTAAAATTCATATTTTTAAAATATATATATATATATTTTAAAATGTGATGATTGTATACTGCTTTAATTTAAAATTCAGTTGTCTGGAATTATTTAAACATAATTTTACATATATAAAAAAAACTCTCACAAATCACTAATATCTATATAAATCGACAGTCATCAAAACTTAATCATGTTTTAAGTACCTGTTTTATAAAGTGTAGCCATAAAACGTATAAAACTCTATTTTATCATGTTTATGGGTATCCTCTTATCAAGATTTACTAACTTTAACAATTTAATATCTTTTGTGTTTTATCCATATAAATCCCTTAATAGTACTTATTTTTTTATAAGAGAGTAGTTAAAAACGTGAGCATCACTTATAATATAAAATTATTTGATCATTTAATTTGTTCTAATATTTAGTCCTTAATCATTTAAAAGAATAGTATGTTATTCTTTTTTATCAATTACTAACATTTTATTAACAAAAGTAATTTATGTCTGTTTTTGCAACAAAGTTGTACCTGGAAATTCAAAACACTGAGACATCTAAAAATTGATATTTATAGTTAAAGAAAACCTACAGATGTGCACTTCAGGTTTAGTTCTTTACTTTTTCATTTAATGAGTTATTTTATCCATTCTTGGAATGCTATTTTAATACGTGATCTTTTTATTATTTTTATCTCTAATATTGAATAAAACAACAATTACATTTTTATAAAATACTGTGAAACTTTAATATTGTATTCTTAGAATGTTCAACGTTTGATCGCATTTATTGTTTACTTCAACAAACTACTTATGCCATTCTCAAATACAATTTATTTCTTACAGAATTAAAAAGTACATACTCTTTAGACAATTATATATAAATAATGTCAAAATTTAATATCAAACTCTCCATAAAAGTACCAAAACCATAATAATTAAATACAATAAATAAACCATAATAATTAAATTCAATGATAAATTCTTAAAGAAAAATTTAGTTTTTATATGATATATATATATATATATATATATATTATTCGAACAACAAAAAATGAATGATTACAGCGTAAGGAAAAATTTGACAACAAGCAGGATAATAACTTTTATAATTTTCTTTAGATTTTAATGTACTTGTATTAAATAAAAACTCTCATAGAAAATAAACTTTTGAGTGATGAAAATGAGTGTTTATAATGTAAAATTCGTCGAAGAAAATTTCCTAATTTAGTTTAGGGTGTTTTCCATTTGGTTTTTATCAAAAGAATAACTAGCTATAAATTATTGGTCATTATGGTATACTCATGCTAGACATTGGAATAAATGTGATGTCTCACATGAACGTTTAAATATATATATATATATATATATATATATATATATATATATATATATAAATATCACATATTGTGATTATAGACTTAATAAAGTTTGATTTACTTAATTCTATAAGAAGTAATCTTTTGATTTTTAGTTTCTTATCACATTATTCTTACCCATTTCAAAATATTGTATCAATATTAATAGACTATTTTCTTAACGCGAACAGACAATAATATATTAAAAAATATTATGTAACAATCTACTTTTATAAGTATATTCAGACAAATAATGACAATGAAAAAATATGTCATTTTGCTACGCATTAAGGTACTACCGTTTCACTTCAAAATCGATATAAAATCACATTGATCTGAAGTAGCATTTTTTGAATACCAATCTAATAATTTCCATAATTGGCTTTTTGTTGCCATGGCAATACTTTGAAATGAAACGTGTGTTAGGCAGAAATGTGAGAAAAAACGTGTTTTATTGGTACCATCGTTATAAATAGTATATCTCTTCCAGTACTTCATAAAATAATTTGCATTTGTATGACAAATAATAGGCACACTCACTGATATCAAGTTTCGTAGAGTTCTTTATTTAAATGAAAATTTGGTACTTATATACATATATGTATATGTGTATATAAATTATCACGAGATGAATACATATATATATATATATATATATATATTATACATAAAATAAATTATATATGAGTGATTATTAAAATTTTTAATTTTGACTAAATTCTTTATGTCTTAGATTTAATAGAACACATATTTTTAAATATTTATATACTATATTTGTACATGCTTATATTCCAAAAGTACTTGTTAAATTAAAATTTAAATTATATAGTAAATGAACAAATATTGCACATCTTTAAAAACAATGAAGAAACATTGAATATTTTTTAAAAAGTTATTTTCTTAAAATCCATCATTAAATGATTAAAAAAAGTGTAATTAAGAATAATTAAATAAAAGCTGTAGCTATTTTATATTTATAATTTTTCTGAAGCTTCTATAATGTTAACAATATAGTTTTATTAAATATTATGAATTAATGAAATAAGAAACAAATACTCTTCCTTCGACACATCAAGAAAAAAAACTTTGTCTTCTGCAATGATTTTTTTTCTTTTCATAATGAAATAATTTATTTCTACAACTATAGACAATTTTAATTTTTCGAGAAGTGATTAAGAAATAAAATTAAACATTGAATTTTATAAATATGAAAAAATATAGCATTTTTCTCAAATATTGGAAACGAATGTGAGATTTATCTCTTCATTCTATATTTCCAAACTGAGCTATATATATATATATATATATATATATATGTGTGTGTGTGTATTTATATATATATATATATATATATGTTAAATAAAAAAAATTGAAACGATCAATAATTTTATACTTTTTGCGATAGAATTCAACTTGAAAATATTTTAGCTTTCGTTGCCTGATGAAGTCAAAATATTTCAACGAAACGTAGCAATCATGAAAATAAAAACATAACTTTTACATCATTAACTTTTTATCATACTAACGACATGCAATGAATCACTTTATTTATGTATACATACATGTGTATATATATATATATATATATATATATATATGTATTAACTAAATTTTGGGTGCTCATGTATCATTATTATAATACGTTTTTTATAAGCTATTGACTGAAGACGACAGTAAAATTAAATACACTAAAACCAGTTATTCGATTGTAACACGCAACATTTAGTAATTTTATTGCTTTTGTTTTTATTGGAAAGTTTGAAAAGATAATTTACCAAACCATATTATATAGCGATGTTTTTCTGCCATTTAAACTTTCTATATATTTTATAACATATAAACTTTCTATATATTTTATAATTGAATTATATAATAACCATCATTGTGAACTGTGTTGGTTTTTAAAGCTTTCAAACTTACTTTACAAACATACTAATGCAGAAAATCTGAACCAAAATATATATTCATATATATAATATATATATATATATAACGAAATGTACCCTGTAATATAACTTTTATATATTTAAATAAGTTTCATAGTTCGTACCGATTTCCTTTTTGTTATAAAACGTTTTAAAATAATACACGAAATGTATGATTTTCACTCAAATATCTATAAATAAATTGCGTAAATGGCACAAATAATACTAATAGAAATATTATTAATATTTTTTTGTTCAGCGAATTTAAATCTCATACACGTTGGTCGTTTGATAAATATGGTAAGAAAGCAAGTTAAACACCGTTTTTTTTTTGGGAAAAATCGATTTTATTACTCAACACAGTTTCTATTGAGCGCTATAACTTGATCCACCGAGTTTGAAAAGTGCCCACCGAGCCAAATTTTTAAGTTTGAGGAGAGCAAGGAATCGCACTAGACCAATTCCGGAGAATAGGGTGGATGAGGAATCAAGAACACATTGAAATATTATATTCTATAAAAAAATTCAGCACAAAGATCTCAATCGGTTATTGACATTCGTCTGTTGTTGACCTTAAATAAAGAAATATAAATATTAACTAGCAGTTTTTATAAGTTATAGAAATCAGATTAATGTATATTTTAAATATTATAATTATATATATTTATATATATATATATATGTATATATATATATATATATATATCAAATAGACACAGAGTATTCTATTATTTAAAATAAAATTAGATAAACAGTCACCTATAAAAATATATTATTTCATTCTTTAAAAATAAATATTTTTTTTATTGAAAGTACGAACAGTATAAAGAATTTTATAATGTTGACTTACCGTCTTATAGTTAAAACAGTTGATATATTTGAATAATTTGCAAATTATATATATATATATATATATATATGTGTGTGTGTGTGTGTGTGTGTGTTCGTACAATTATAAAAATGTTCATAGAAAGATCAGTTTACATAATAAGTATAAATCCTTAGAGGAATTTAATACCATGTACAAATCGTTACTACCACAACATCTTGCTCCATATAATGTACGTACAACCATCACGTACTCTATTCAGGATTAAAACTAATTGAATTACGTCGTGTAGTAAAGAAAATGGCTTTTAGCTTGTTTTATGGTTGCCATTTTATTCTCACCCCTCTGTTCGAGCGAAGAACAAGGTGACAGAATGGACGTAGGGACACGGGAACGAAATTAGTGGTCATAAACTAAACTAATCCACTGACCATTGCCAATTATAGCCCCAACAGCTTGCTCGATAATTTGTTTTCGAAGTGGTTAATATCTTGATGCCATTCATGCGGTAAGTACGTACGCACATAGGTTCTGTCGTCGTAAGTGACTTGCAGATTAAATGGAGTTTGGAAATGTACTTGTCCGAAGTTTCTAGAGGAACTTCATATTAACAACGTGTTAATATATTCAGCAAGTTTCTAAGAGGCAGTTTAATATTGATGTTTATGGCGTGAATATTTATATGTGTATTTATATATGATAAACTTGGTTCGGACGAACCAGATTGTTTTACTGCTTAATTTTCGATTATCATGCAAATTGTTTGCGAAGAAACTGTTTGCAGAAATTATTAATTAGAATCTAAGCGCAATGAGTTAATTGGTTACAGTAGCATTTATGTATCTGTTTATAAATACATTCACATTTATATATATATATATATATATATATATATATATATATATATATACTTCATATTGTATTTTATTCATTTTAAATATACATATAAAAATACGAATTAAATGTTAGCGCAAAAAAGTATCTTTACAATTTACTCTCTGGAAAAATTAAAACAGTACAGAGATAAAAATACACCTAGTATTCTGAATGATATTTTTAAAAGACAAAGAAGGGATTGATTTTTTAATTATCTATTTATTTTTTTCTTATAAATGATAAAAGTAAATTTAAATATTGTCTGTTTTCAAACAATTCTTTATTATATGCATGCACACTTTCATAGATAAAACGATTCTTATTTATATTACAAGTAAGCCGATAAGTTTATTGTATTAATATAAAAAGTTATACAAAAAATTGTTTATACAAACACGATAATCTTTTGACGATGTAAGCAAACTTTTAACAAACATTTATTTGAAATTTTCTTTCGATCTTTTTTATTTGAAATAAGCCACTTGTATAATAGAAAATAACAAAGAAAGTTAATTGTTGTGCGCTCATATTTTAACAGCGTTGGAAATTTCTTTTAGTTTCTTTTTGTCACCGTATGAGATATTCGTTATAAATTTTTGTGGATAAAAGGATACAAACATTGTCTACTATGTTTTTCTCTGTCCTGCTCGACGAATCGAGAATAAAATAAAAGCACAACTGTTTTCACCTTTTCCCAGCACAGTACACGAAACGTTTTGCTTTTCTGTACACGCTCCAAGATATAATTTTTTATTATAATTGTTTTGAAGGTTTAATTTTCTTAATTGTCTATATATATATATATATATATATATATATATATATATATATATGTGTGTATATATATATATACATGCACACATACATTCATACACGAATGTCTTTTTGTAACTTTCTGAATATTATATTTTTGAATAAAATGTGTTGAGACAAATATATTTAAAAATAAAATATTTCAAAATACATAATTCTAATTTTAGTTTAGATTTAGTACCACAGATAACTATTTATTTACTTCTAATTAAATCTTTCTGATTAAGTATAAATATCCACTACTGGAAATATAATTTTTACTGTAATTAAATATTATAGAAATAAAAAAAATAACATTAAGTACTTATTATTTCTAATGAGTACTTAATGTTATTTTTAAATTCTTAATTCTCAATTTATTTTAAATTTGAAAATATAATATTTATTTGTTAATATTATTATTTAATCTATTTCAACAATTAGACTTTGAGATCAAATCTACTTGTAGTAAAAATGTTACTTTATTTTTTTAATAAAACTTGATTTTGTCTTAACTAAATTTATATTTGTTGAAATAATGAATGCAATAGTGATTTATAGAAAAACAAGTAATAACATGATATAGATTTATTTGTAATCATGCTATAGCTTTCTGAGACGCAAGTATATTTTTTGAAGTTAATGAAGTTTAGTATATGAAAGTGTTTTTCTAAGAAAAAACTTTTTGTAAAGATCATCTTGAATTATTCTTTTCGCAAAAGAAAAACGTCGCGACGAGTGCATATTCAATGAAAGATGAATATAAAGATACAATCTCAGTTTTCCGACCTTACACAATTGAATGTCTTCTTCATGAAACCGTTTCAAGTACTTTTTGTAACAATCGGCCAAGGACACTTGATGACCTCAAAACTAACTCATTTGTCACAAGTGTTCCCGCAACTGTAGAGTCATCGTAGTTGGGAATGTAACGAGGTCCATAAGAGCATGTAATTTCGTGTATAAGGTACTACAAGAATTACAGTAAAACATTCACTCTAAACTTTATGTCTTAAGCGCACGAGATAAACTTAGTACTACCGAATCATCTTTTATAAAAGATTATAATTATTAAAATATTTTATGTCACTTTTTTGGTCAACTCAGAAACGATCATGCTTTTTATTTACGCTTTCGTTTATTTTTATTATTAAAGTGTAATAAAAAGGTTTTAAGTTTCTACGAATTCATTACTAAATAATCATGCGACACACTCTGTACATTAATAACAAGTAAATTTTTACTTATTTTTTGCCTAAGCTATACAAGAACAAATTGTAAATTTCTTTAATATTGAGACATAATACAAATGTTCTAAAAAATTCTCTTTTCTATTAAACTTTACTATTGTGTTATTTTTATTCCTTTGTTTCTAAAATTAAATGATTACAATTGTATATCTAACACTAATAATTTAAATTTTTGCACTTATTTTCTTGTTAATATGTTGCTTTTCATTATTATTAATATGATGTTTAAAGCAAACTATAATAAAAATTAACAGATTAGAAAAAAATAAATAATTTCCAAAATCTCTTCAAAAGCGTGATAAATTTCTCATTAAATAATAACTAAATAAAAGTAAGAAATTTAATTAGTGATTAATTTATATTACACTATTAAATAAGCGTGAGTGATGTTTTATTTATTATTTCTTCTATATATATATATATATATATATTTAATCATTTTTATCTTTTTAATATTCTGTTTATATCTAGATTACAACTATATTATTGTCTTGTTTTGGATTTCCTACAAATATTTTATTTAGTAAAAGCAGCTTACAATAAATAACAACATATATCGTTATATATATATATATATATATATATATATATATATATCATTTCTTGTTTAACTTGAGCTTTGAAATCGTCCTTTACATCTCTCTATTACATTACATGTTTAACATTGTTGTAATCCAATATAATCCAGTTAAATAATCTGTGATACTAACTCTGTCCACGATATCATCTTTGAATTCAATCTTATTCCGTTTCCAGTTATATTGCTTTTATGTATTTTATTCAAATTGAAATATTTTAAAATACTAAATTATTTTTATCAAATAAACCAATTGTTTTCATACTGTCTCTCTGACCTTAAATAATAATTATTTTATTTTAAGAAACAAACTTTGCTATGTATTAAATTTAAGTTCTCTTTGTAACTTTTAAATTCTTGATATTTTAATACCTACAATAACTACTGTATTTGGTTTAATAAAATTTAAAATAATAATGTGAACAATATATGAATATATTTATCGTTCAAAGTGACCACAACGTGTAATATAAAATAAAAATAATTTTAAAAGAATGTGCTGAATAAAAATAAAATATGTATATAATTAGTGGAAAACATCGAATGAATTTAATTTTGTATTTCAATTCATCCGATTAAATGTGTGTACATATATATATATATATATATATATATATATATATATATATATATATGTATTAATAAAATAATTCTAGCGTTAGTCTTCCTTGTAACTATTTTAATTAATAATATCTATCTATATATGGTTCTACTTTGAAAACGATTTCAAGGTATTCCGTTCATGGGCATAGAAATATACATCACAACCGAATTAAATTTTGTCTCAAAGATTACACGTATACACTAAATCCATTAAGTAACCTCTAACACCCAGATTAACATTTCAAAGTTAAGGTAACGCAAACGAACAAGCATTAAACTATCACACTAGTGTAGTATACTTAAGAATACAGTATTAGTAATATAACTAAACCCTTTGTAGTTATACACGTTGAAGTTTACCTATGAGTATAAATAATTGCTATCATGATATGAATACATGAATCGGTTTTGCATATTATTATTTGTGAAAATATTTTGCTGTTTTATAACTAACGCAGAACGTGTTTTTTTTTAAATAAAAAATCTTATTAATTTCAAAGAAAAAACTATTGTTTCAAACACTATTTCCTCTTTTTGTTACACAAACTACACGTTTGAAACGGCGATTTTTTGATGTAAAAACCGATAAATGCAAATCGAATACTTAATTATTTTCACGTTAAAATTATAAAAGTTAAGAAATTCTAAAATTAAACGAAAAGTACTGTTTGTAAAAGTTTTCAATGATCCGCGGCTATTATCCATGTTGAACTTAATGTTTTCGAGGTTTCCACTGCATCTTCCAATATATCTGGATGTGTACGGAGCTTCTTCACTTCTGAATAAGCTTGCGATAACACAAGTAAAATGTCAAGTAGCATCAAGATGTAATGAAAACTTTGAATTCAACAAGAAGTATTATTATCACTCTAAATACATAGATTAACTCATTACGTTTTTAATTGAGATTTAATTTATTATTCAATTGATTTATTCTTATATTCAGACATTAGTTTAGAACAGTTGTTTCTTTAATTAACAGATTACATACTATTTTAACATAACTCCCTATATAATACTGCCCCCTAGATTCTATATATATATATATATATATATATATATATATATATATAATATTCACTAAATAAGGAAAAAATAAAAATTATTCAATTAAAAAACGTGAAAAATAAAATAATGTAATATTTAAATAAGTAAAATAACTTGTCATTATTTAATAAAAATCAGTTCGAAAGACAAACATATTGATGATATTTTATTATAATTTCTTTATTAAAAAATAATCACTTATTATGGTTGTTACGAAAATATATAATAAATTAAAATTTAGTACTTAATTGATTCCACTTTATTTTATTTTAATGGATATATGATTGTTTCAAGAATATAAGTACTAAATAAATTTAATATCTCAACGGTTCTTGTTAGAAGAATGAATTATTTTTTCAATTTATGCAATTTATTGATTATAACGTTAATGAAAAATAAGTGTTTCGTTTCATATTTCTCGCTTTACCATCATAAGACCGAGTTATTTACAAATTTTTTTTATAAGAATAGAACGATGATTCTAAGCATATTTCAAAATTGCAAACTCGCTATAAAATATAACGAGGTTGGCACATTCACCAGCTCTAAACACAATAGAGCATCTATAAGATGAACTTGATAGAAAATTGAGGGATCAATGCCCAAGCTTGATAGAACATTTACAAGAAATACGAGCGATCTCAGTCTTTTGGTCGGCAGTTTATTTGTATATATAATGAAATTTATGCTAAAATCATTCTATATTCTGGATAAAATATTAGAAAGGAATCACGATACGTCTACACTCTTTATTTATGGAAAAATATAATTATTTTGATTATACATACAATTTATAGAACATTTTAAAAAGTATTTAAAATAATTATTAATTAATAAAACAATTTAAATAAATATAAAAATAAAATTTATTTTTTCTGACCAAATATAATTTGTAATTTTAATTCACAATTAAATTTCATAATATTTTAACATGTTTTCTGTAACTAAAACCAAGTTTCTCTATTGTAATATAATGAGAAAAAACGACACATTCTTAAATGTTCTTAAAGAAGGAATTAACAGTTAATTCTAACTCTCAAAGCTCCTACACACGTTTAAACTTAGTTGTACAACTTGACGTTGAACAAGTTTTACATGTTTCTAAAAATGTTGTCACACGAAAGGATCAACAACTTTTACAAATTAAATAGAAACGAATAAACTAATTCAATAAAAAAAATATAAGCTATTTGATGCTCCTTTTTAATCACAATAATTATTTTATTATATTTTAATTTGTGAAAAATAAATTTCTTTAGGTAAGAAGTAATTAAACATCTAATGTTAAATTTATTAAATTAATTGTGAGTATACTTTATATAAAAAAAGTGAAATTTGGTGGAAAGTAGATTTATATTAGAATACAGATTAGTAATAAATTGTGCAAATTAAATATATATATATATATATATATATATATATATATATAAATGTATGTATGTACATATGTATGTATCGTAATAAACCATTTTTTATTAAATAAACAATATGAATTGTATTTTGACAGAAATTATTTCAATATTAAGTCAATTAAGTAAATTTATTTAAATTGAAAATACGTGAACAATAATTTATGTGTTGTATAAACGCTGCAAATGTTAAATTTTATTATAAAATTATCTTCATAAGTGAACAAACTGAAAATTACCAGACAACACCATAAAATATTTAACACTACAGTTGTTTAATATTGTCAGACTCGTTAATATTTCTCTGTTAAAACTCCTTGTATCACTTTAGTATACTCTTAAAGCCGCATTAGTTTCTATGGTGTAAGTGCATGAGATGAACTCGTGTTTATGTAGATTAGGTATATGTTGCACCATTTGTGCAGGTGTTTAAGTACAACAATGTAATATAGAAACCTATTTTCTATTGAACAAATTCTTACCTACGTAGTTTGTTGTATGCAGATAATATTCTATCTCTTGTATTTCAGTTTTACACGTTCATGTTATCTGCTGCTCGGTATAACTCATTTAAGATTCCTTAAGTTCTAAGCGCGGAAGGATTTCCACGTATACAAAGTTTGGATTAGTTTGAAAATTGGAACCCATCCATGATGCAGAGAAACAATTCGTAGAATCGGTGTTGGTGGTGAGATTTGATTTACTTGAATTGATTTAGATAGTTTGAATGAAGTTTTGTTGATTTAACTTTATTGGAATTTAATAGGTCTTATATTCGCTTTGAAATTATAGACAGAAGTGAGAGAATGACATTCTTTCAAAACTCACTTGAAAGCGATTTCGAATTGGAAACATTGTTCGACTTATATTGTTGAATAAAATTTTATGTTAAATGTTATTTTTCAACCTTATTGGAAAAAGTTTATTTGAAGTTAAATTCTGCTACGTTGTTGAATAAAATCTAATATGTAATCCTAACACTACATTCTACATTTAGCATATATACATATACACATATATGTACATATATAACAATTTAAAAATTAAGATATTTTAAAATTGTGAACAAAATAAATGTCAAATTTTCCAAATATGTTATTGAATACACTAGTTATATTAATTATAAATTCTAAAGTCTAACTTACTTCATTCGAATTTAATTTCATTGCTATTTATTATCGTATATTACTTTATTACCTTAAAGATATGATGTTATTATATATTATATATGTATATCAAATATTCATATAAAAGAATACGTTTACTTTGTTTTCAAGATATACGATGAAAAATAAATATGGTTTATTTTTAAACGCATTTTTCCACTTAAAATTCATGCTTTGTTATATTTTAAATCAAAAATAAAATTTTATTTAATCGATAATAAAAATTTAGTAAGTGAAAATTTAATATATTGTTCAGCAGCTTTCAAGAAGATATTTTTAAATTATCATTTAATTTTTGTAATACACACACACACACACACACATATATATATATATATATATACACATTAGGTGCACAAATTAATGTGGTGCCTTTTTTTATAGAGGATCATTATTTATTTATGGAAAAATGGAATAAACTTCAATCCGAAAAATATCCCCTATTACTTTATATAACTTTGCTCCATCTGTTGAGTAAATGACGAATCCCTTGTTGAAAAGAGATGGCGGCTTTGAGTTAATGAAGACACTGTCATTGTATTTCGGACCTGTTCCACTGTTTTAAAATACGTATCAGGCTCGTGATAGTGGAGCGACTGGAAAAGGTGATAATCTGATGGAGCTATATTTATTAAATATACCGCATGAGGTAGAACTTCCCATCCCAACGAACAAATAATCTCTTTGGTCTCTAACGCGATATGCAGCCGAGAATAATCGTGCTACAAAATGTCTTACTTCGTTCCCTCGTCAGTGAATAGTCTTTTTCTCTCTGCTTCGTCACTCAAACGGAGGAGTTGTCGTTGGTAACGCTGTCAATTTATAGTCTGACCAGGCTCAAGCAACTCTTAATACGCCAGACCCTTAATGTCCCACCAAATAGACAATAACACTTTTTTAGTGTGAATATTTGGTTTCGGAGTCGATATCGATGGTTCACTGGATGTAACTCATAATTTTGGGCTTTTAGAATTGTCGTACAAAACCCATTATTCATTCCCGGTTATGATTTTATGCAAAAAAGCCTTTCTTTTGAACCTTGTGAGTGAATATATAGCCACATCGCATCTTCTTTCCTTGTTTTCCGAGTTTTTTTACGAACGATAGAGACGATAGAAAATTACTTACTAGATAACTGCTAGTTGTTGAGCAAGTTCAAGTTCAGTGTGACCGGAGTTTTCATTTAACAGCTGCTCAAGTTCTCCGTCTTCATATTTTTCGGTTGTTCGGGACGTTCTTGATTTGAACGATTAAAATCACCATTTCGAAACTTTGAAACCATTTTTGCATGTTTTATGCGTCACAACACCTTCACCAAAACTGAACAAATCCTTTTCGCACCTGGACAGTATTTTTTTGTAACTTAAATGCAAATAGTATGCAATGCCTAATATTCTGCTTTTCTAACGCCGTCGTGTTCAATAATGTTTTGTGAGGTTATTTCAACTACTTAGCCAAGATTTATAATGTTTTTAAATGTTAAAGTTCGCACTTCAAAATCTTAAAATGACGAAAAAATATTTTAATTTAAAACAGAGTTTTGATTAATTCAATTTAAATGTATCGAATAAATTCCTACACTATATATACACACATTCGTATTTAAATGTGTGCGCATGTTTGTGCGAAAAGTAATTTTTCAATAAAAATACAATCTATAATTGAATGCACATTTTACGAAAGACAATTTCAAACATGAAAACACTTGACGAACAAAAATAACGTTAATTCGATCACTGTCTAACGACTGAAATGGGGAACATCTACACATACATGAAATGATGTCTCACGAGACCGTTTCAGACGTAGATGTACGCAGCGTTGGTTATATAATCCCATTTGTATTTTGCACATAGTTTTAAAGGTCTCCCCATACACGCGGCAACTTGAACTCATGACGTTATCCTCGACAACACCTCTTTGTTTCATAGTACCGTACGTGTAACCCTTTTTACGTCAAGACATAAGGGCCTTAACAACACCTGTCGTCTATAGATGTTCGCTTATGTTTCAGTACATCTAAATTGTTATATTTTTGACAGTTATTTTGTTACGTTCTATATATTTTATTTTATTATGTAAATGATTTATCTTGTACGAAACACATAACAAAACAACTAATACACCTACTTGAATTATATTCGTATATAGTAACTATATATATATATAATAATATGTATTTGTGGGTGTAAATTAAATTAATTAATATATATATATATATATATATATATATATATTTGTGTAGATATTCAAACACATGCTCGTTCATACATATACAATCATAAGTTGGTCTTTATTTATACAACTATTTTATATCTCATGTGTTACAGCAGTGGGATTTAAATATAGGTATAATTATAGGTATAAATATTAACCGTATTTTGGCGAATAATATTAATGATATATATATATATATATATTAGGGTGTAACATATGAAATTCCGGAATTTGTAGATGACCACATATTCAATTTCGATAATTTACTTTGAAATATAAATTTTTATATTATTGATATTTTTAAAAATATTCGTTACAACAAAAAATGCATCATCATGTTTCAAATATAAAATGTTTGATGTTAGTAAGTCAAATAGATAATCATATATTTTTTTCAGAGGTTTCTATAAAGTTGTTCATGTGTCATTCCAGATGAAGTTTTTATAAATTGTATGTAAAAATTTGAGAGTGAACGGGATATTAGATTGTCATAATATCATAAGAGATACATTGTTTAACTCACAGAAAAAAATCGATATTACTTATTTTTTTAAATATACAATTTGTGAAATTTCACACCTAACTTTGAATATTATTAACTTAAATAGCTGATACATAAATTAAATGATAATTGCACAAAAAAAATTTCTAATGATTGATATTATGAGATGTATGAAACTGCTTTTTAATTTTGATTATTTCCATGGGTCTCAATTTTAAACTAATTGTTATTTTATTATAGTGCTTTTATTTATAATCCGTTGTTCATAAATAGTTCACACACTTTTGTGATTCTATTAATTTTACCTTTTTTTCGCATATAGTTGAAAAAATCGGTTGAGAATTCGTGCAAGATTTTTGCAGATCATATTATATGAACCCCTTTCATAGTTATATCGTTTTAAAATGAGTCTTTCCGTTGTAAATGTCAATAAGTTATCGGAATTATTTTGATTGTTTGTAATTTTTCCTTAAAAAATTTTTATACATAAATAATAATATGCAATATTTATTAAAATGTTTTTTCTTTGAATTTTTTTTGAAATAAGTGAATAACAAATTATAGTTGAGATCAAAATATTATAAATTGTGTTATATTATTATATATAAAATTATATTACATAATAATTAAAAAGAATAATAATGGAACATTAACTAAAATACCGTGAAAAAGGGACTACTCTTAATATTTAAATATTATTTTTATTTTCGCAGGTCTTGTTGAATTTTTATTTAAAATTTAATATGCCTCTTGCAGGCATAATAAATTTTCTAACGTTCTGATCATAGATTTTGTTTTCATGTTTATGATGTAAAAATTACATATAGGCTTATAAAATAATTATTATGTACATATATATATATATATATATATATATATATATATATGTATATATACATGTATATATGTATATGTATATATGTATGTGTAAACAAAAAATAGAAGAGGGAAAAAAAAGTATATACAAGCAAATACATATATGTATGTGTGTATGTATATATGTTTATTATTATGTATATTAGAAAATTCAAAATAAGACAGCGACACATAGCCTATGTAAAAATATTCCGAATGCGTTACATTTGTGCATCAACATCAGATAGAAAGCGAATGCGACGTCGCAATCGTCATACAGCACGTCGTCTTCTTGGCGAAATGGAATACAAGACCAGCGCTGAATGAATTTGAATATCAATTCCGTGCTCCAGAAGTCTCCACGCCATCTGGTATCAAGGGGACGGTGGCATTGCTCAGCTTCTGTGTTGATGTGTATTCCATATAAGTATATGACCTCGCAATTTCACACAAAATCGAGATTGTTTTATGATGGCTTTTGTGTCAACGTTCAGCCGAAGCGGCAAATAATTTGCGAAAGTGCTCGGAATAATGGAAAGCATATGCAGTACAAAAATAATGTCTACCATCACTCACGAGATTTCTACTCTACTCTATTTTGTTTTCTTTTTTTTTTGTATTTACTGAACTGTGTTTGATTGATTTTTTTTTGTAAGACTGTTGCTGTCTGTTAAACGATTTACTCAATTTCGTACGTGAAGTGATTTCGTTGTTTCTTTCTTGTTTTCAATTTAGTGCAATTTTATATATGTGGTTCAAACACACAAATACATCAAACTCTTCCTTTTACATTTGTAGTTACAGCTTTTATGTACAACATACACAAATATATATACATACACACACATATATAATGGAGTTTCATCGCTCTTAACATTCAAATTGAACTCAACAATATATAAACTCATATCATTTTCTATTTTTTAGAGGAAATGAAATCTTCCCTTTAATATTTTTTTAAATGTTTAAAATATCACCTTTTTATAAATATTGTTTTTTTCTTTCTAGTATAAAACTTGTGTTTTTAAGAGTTATCTATTTTTAATATTTGTTTTTTATATATTCATCGTTGCTTGTCCTTCTTTTCCGTCTTGTATTACACATAACACACACATATGTATATACATACATATATATATATATATAATTTGTGTGTATGTGTGCAATCGAGAAAAAAATTAAAACAAGAATTCTTGGTACTAATTCTAATTTGAATATCATTACTACGTGGTTTTCATTATAAAGATAAACAGTGAATGATGTAGTATATAAATTGTTTTGCGTTAAATGTTACAAAAAGTTAAGCATGTATATATATATATATATATATATATATATATATATATATATAAACATCAATTAGTTTTTTTCTATTAGCTTCAAGCATAATATAAATCTGTACAATATCATATTTTTCGAAAATAAAAATATACATACACTTACACACGTATTATTTAAAAAGTTTACAAAAAAAAACTTTTAGATTTAAAATTGTGTGAAAGAAATGAACCGAAATTATATTAATTAAGTTGGAATAGAACAAACAAAATTAAATATATTACAAATTAAAAAAATACATCCTAAAAAGAAACAAATTATTATTTCTGCTGAAAAAAGAAGTAAGTGCCTATTTGTCTCTATAATTTCTTTTTATGTATATTTGTATACTTTTTTATATATATAGAGAGAATAAGTGTAATTTTTGTTTTTATATTGATATCAAGAAGATTTTTCTGATTTATTAAACCTATTTAACCTACAACACACTTATCCTTGAAGAAAAATCAATTTTTGTTACATATAAATGCTGTTGCATATAAAATATTATGAAATAATAATTCTACAAATAAATATTCAAATAACAATTAACAAATATTTTTTTAAATATATACTATTATTAAAAAAGATGTGCTTTTCTATCTATTTTATAAGAAATAAACATGAGTGAAATCTATACCAAGCTATTGAATATATAAATTATATATATATATATATATATATATATATATATATATATGACATACCATGTAAATTATTTATCATTCGAATATTTTAAAATTTTATTATGGTCTAATTTATGCAGTTATGTTAATAACAAACTTTTGTAAAAAAAATAAGATCTAAAGTAACGCATTTTATTATAAAAAGGTATTGTTCGTTAAAAATAAAAACATTCATTGTTTGTTACATTTAAAGATAAAACAAAAATACAGCTTGAATAGAATACTCTACTGGCTGCTTTTAAATATTGTCTCTTTAATGTAAATCACAAACCCACACCTGTAAACTTTATATTTTTTCTTTGTATTTTTTAAATACTCAAACACACACAAACACAACATATTTATATATATATATATATATATATATATATATATATATATATAATTGGTTTGCATACATATATCGTCGATGTGCTGATTTGTAGAAATTTTTGAAACCGACGAATCCATTTCGCATATTTTCAATCTTTATATATATAACATATATGTTATATATATATATATATATATATATATATATATATATATATATATGTGTGTGTGTGTGTGTGTATGTGTGTGTATGTATATATAAAGACATAAATTCTGCCTTTGGTGACGAAGAAAATATTAAAATTCTTTTGTGTTCGACAAAATTTTTTGAATATATTATGACGCGCCATCCTGCTGAAAAAATGGTTGTGAAATACTTCAGTATATCATAGATAAACACTGAAGTGATATAAAAAAAGAACTTTTTTACAGAGTCAAGCAAGAAATACTGTGTTTTCATATACTGTCAGTATATTTACTGTGATGTTGTGTTGGGTTCAGAAGGAATCTGGTATGTATATTATGGATATCGCCTTGACCGCAAATGTTGGTTTAAGCGTCAGGATAGAGGATGTACTTCTCCCACACAAGTGCTGCAGTAGTTGTGAGGGTCACAGCGAGACAAGACTGGATAATGTTCGACTAGTATGGTTGAGAATTACTGATAATTATAATATTAGAATTAGCTTTACTATCATATTTTCAATAATGTATTCGGTTATATTTTAGTCAGTTAAATTATATATTTGTATTATATTAAAATAAATTCGAAAATTAAATTCCAAATGTATTAAAATTATAATTTAGCATTTATTTTAATTAACGTAGCTTTCGTTGACTTCAATAAATTAAATTATTCTTAAACTAAATACTTGTTAATTAATTTATACCATTTGACTTGAAAATTTATTCTAGAGTATATGTGTGAGCACACACCATATATATATATATATATATATATATATATATATATATATATATATATATATATATATATAAATTTATTGTCCAATACTCATATAATATAATTATTTGCGCTCAAAATCGCAAACACCAATATACCATTTATTGTTAAATGATGGTGATCTAATTAACCCTTATGTCAGCATCTCAATACTGTATTCTTAATCGATAACTGGGTACCCACCATCCCAATTCTATACGGCACAAGTAAATTAATATTCTCTATGCTTTCCTGCATGAAGATCTATTTTCCACATCTATCTAATTAAAGGCGCAATATAGAGGATCTGATCAAAACTGTATAAAGGACAACTTTTTCACGATATCATCATTAGCCAAAACATTTGTTTTCATAAAATTAAACACTCGTTAGAACTTTAAAGAAAAATAAAACTTGAATGCGCCGAGAAATGTCACCGTCTGCAACATGTGAACAGTTGCCAGCATTATTTTTATTTCATGAGATTGTTACAATTTGTTTGTATATGACAAAGAAAAAAAAAATTATTATTCTTTCCGGTATGGATTACAAAGCTTCTATTGTTCGACTGAATACGAATCATAAATTGATCATTTTTCTGATAAGATGAAGTTCGGTGTAAATGTTATTGGCAAATTACCAGCATATCTTACAAAGACAAACTATTAAACGTTCGCCATTAAATATTCCAGTTATAGAGGGTCAATCTCAGAATATGCATGTGTTGAACCATTATGTTGTTTAGTTGACAGTCAAGCATTTTAATAAAATTAGGAATTTTGACTGATAGTGGTTTCAATAACATTGCAATATGTTATTAAAATAAAGATAGTTGTATTATTTACTCAGAATCTCCTCTTAAAATGCTTTGGAATAAACAAAAAGTATATAATAACTCTCAGCAGACATACAACGATAAACTTTTGAAAACTTTTTACCATTTTAATGTTTACTCTGACAAAAAGAAACTCTTCTTAGTCATTTACATATATTTTAACTCTTACTTCCGTTCTGTTACTATTTTTATTTATTAAAGTACAGAATATACTTCAATAAATATCCTTATGTATAATCTTTTATTTTATGTCCTTATTGACTTTGTACTATTTATATTATTCACGTATTTACTATATTTTGAATTTTTTTTAAATTTCAATTTATTGAAAGTGATTAATGAATAATTTTATTTTTAATTAGTCAATTGTTTGTTAACACTAGATGGATTTCCCCACCTTCTTTTTAAGCTTAATACCCCGTTTTGCCCCCCGCTTGATAAAACTCGCTTCCGCTAAGAAATTACAAAAATTAACAAATAATACACACAAATATATGTGAATATATCAAATACACACCATATATATAAATTTACTTTCCAATACTCATATAATATAATTATTTGCGCTCAAAATCATAAATAACAATCTACCATTTATTGTTAAAATGCTGGTGATCTAATTAACCATTATGTCAGCATTTCAATACTGTATTCTTAATAGATAATGGATATTCTTAATCGATAATCAATAAAAATATGTATAAAATGTAAATCATATTTTTTTATTAGAAAAGGTTTTCAATTAATCAAGTCGAAGATTACTCGATCACGCGATTCATAGTAACGACTTATAACGTAGACCACGTGACTATTATCAACCAATCAGAGAACGAATAAAAGCCGCGGAATCACTGTTTCATTTTTATAATAAAGAAAAATTCATTAATTTAACTCTTTCTTAAAACGCTGAAGATTTACTATCTACAAATAATATGGAGTGTATTATATCACATTGCTTAGCGAAAATCAAAAATGGTCGTTTTTTGTTAAATCTTATAATAAAAAAATATAGTCAGTTTGTTAACTGAGCGTAATTTTATAAACATATCGTTTAATACGTTATAATCTGTTAATAAATACAATCAGAATTTGTAAAAATGGCAAATTTTTACATCCAGTTACGAATAGAGCTTTGTAGGATTTAAAAAAAAAAATATTACCTCGTCAATATTATTTAAAGCATAAAAAAGTCCACAAAATGAAAATACATAATAAACATTACAATTGAATTTCCGATATCCCTAACTATACAATAACCGCCAGAGTCCATTATAATTCTCACAGACAATAAAGCAACAGAATGTAGCAAATTACCACATATTCTTACATTCATCACAATGTTTCGAAGCTCGCAACTGGACCGAGCTCACTTTTTTACACACAGTTGAATTATTGTTATTGAATGTACCCAATGAGGTTTGATCGAACAATTAACAAACAAAAGCGAAAACACGCATCGACAATTGACCATTCGATTCAGTTGTCTTTTTTATTATACATGTATTTTTTTCCGCTCGGACTCAGACTACATTCACAATACCATTCACGCATCCGCATTTATTTGAAGTATACGTATGTACATGTGCGTGAGTGGTATGTATGCGTACCCGCTACATCCCCATGTTCACTCAAAATACCCGCCCTAATTTTCATTTTATGTGAAGTGCTCAGCAGATAACTCAATTCCTTTGCGGCGTACCTTTTTGTACGTATGTTCTACGTACGTGTATATACATACATACATATATATATATATACATATATATATATATATATATATATATGTACATATATATACATATATATATATATATGCTCGTATGTATCACCACCTATGGTTCACTTTCTCTAATTTTATTTTGTAAAGGTATGTGAATTCGCTTTATCATCACATCTCTCCCACTTTATCTACTATACTAGCTGGATGAACTTCATTTGAATGCATTGAACAGTAAATTATATTTACGCTTACAAATTGTTCAAGGAAAATGCGTAAACATTTTATTTCTAACATAATATTAATTTTTCTTTACAACAATACAAGCAAACAAGACGTTAGTTTTAATATATTTTCATTGTTTTACGTAACTTAATATAACATTAATTTTATATAATTAAAGCGTTCTATGCAAGTCAACCTCACAGTGAATATTTTTTTATTATGAATTTTATTTCACATTTATTGTTATTTATAATATTTCTCGCGAAAGTATAAAATTTGAAGAAATATATATATATATATATATATATATATATATATATATATATATATGTGTGTGTGTAAATATAAAGAAAGCATTTTGTAACTATCAATTCAAGGATAATTTCTATGAAGATATGTTATTCCAATTATAACCTATAAATAAATTAGTTATGATCAATACTAGATTTGTAATTACTGTTGCTGTTAATACAAAACTTTCAAACCATTGATAATATGGAACTTGAATATTTATGTTACTGAAATATAAAATATATTATTTATTAAAAACTGATTCTATTTTGATAAGTAATCATAATTATTTAAAAGTTTGCTCAGTAATTAAAACAGAGTTTTATTTAAAATTTGAAAAGATATCTGAAATGCAAGTAAAAAATACTTAAAATTTACCAAGTAATAAAAAGTATCAAATTATATGGTGTATGTTATTAAAATACTGTACATTATAAATATGAGTATTTGGTATTGTAAATAAATTTAGATTTACAGACGATTTTTTCACTTCCTCATAAATCCCGTTTTTTCTTATTAAAAATATTTCTAATGCACGTTTCAATACTGATACCATCATTCCTAGGTACTAAGTAGAATCAAATCTGTACCTGTAGATTTTTATGTACTTTACTGATGTGTGAACGATATCAGCACCATCAAAATGTGGACAATTAAAAAAGATCAAAGAGAATTAATTGAATATTTTTGATCATAAATCTTTTGTAGTTTACAGGAAAGATGAAATATCATTTGCGAAAAATAAATAGTAGCATTTAACCTTTTTATCAAAATCACTATTAAACGATGTAGAATTTTATAAATTGACTATTAAATACGTGTAATACAGCCTGTATTACATCACAAAAATGTAAAAATATTAAATCCAGAAATAAATTTCTACCTAATATCTAAAAATTCAACGAGATTTAAAATTTAACAGGAGGTTTTAACAATAAAGTGAAACGGAAGATTGCTATTATTTTATGTTATTCTTCATGTTTCTGAATTCTCCTTTTCTAAATAGTGTTGATTTATATTAATAGTTTTTCATATATTTATTTCTCAATTAAAAGAAAAACAATAAAAAATACAAATATTATAAAAATATTTATAATAGTATTAGAAAATTGAAGAATTTTCCTTTATTAAATAAGGAACTTGCATTTAATTGAATATTCCTGTAGAAATGTTCTTGTTAATATAATTTTCAATATTAATTATATCTTATAAGTCATATATACATTATTATATACATATTTTAATTAGTATTAAATGAATACATGTGCTAAATGAAATGAAAATAAAAAAAAATTATTAATATATGTAAAATAACCATTATTTTAAAATCTGATTTAATAAAGATCTTAAAAAAAATCTGTACCTTGGCATTGATGACCTAGACATTGAAATGTGTATAAACATGAATCAAAAATGATCTATAATTATTTATTGACAATTTTTTTTAGAAAAAATTTTTGTAACTGTATTGTGAAAAAAGATTGCATTGGTAAAATACTTAATAAATATCAAAACTTAAGAAAATAACTTACAATTTCATCCTATTACAATCCGCATCATTTTTTTGTGTACCTCCACATTAAAAGAAATATGAATTATGTCTTTTTTATTATTTGTAATTTTTAAATACTACTTAAAATATTACTTCATATAAATTCAAATGTATATATATATATATATATAAATGTATGTATGTATGTATGTACACCTGTGTAATTATAGTTATTTTTAATACATAAATGTATACAAATGTGTAAGAAAAAACACTTTTCTAATCATAATTTTGTATTTTAAAGTTTCATTCTCTCTCATTTCCGTATAAAAGTTAACTTTATTTTCCCTAAAAAAAGTATACATTAAATTGCTTTTCATGGCATAAAACTATACTCTTGGGTTCTTTTATGTATACTCACTTAAAAACCCGAGAGGTTTTTTTTACAGAGCAAAAAATAACGTATTATTTCTGTGGAAACTGCTTCTAACGTTTCTTGGTAATTTTGAATTAAAAATAGTATGTAACTAAGTAACAGATAGAAAAATTACTACGTGATGAGTTTTATAAAATTAATTGGAATAAGAAAGAAATCTTAATTATAAACGGATATTGTACTGTTGTTATATATATATATATATATATATATATATAAATTATCTTATATATGCGCATATATACTTGTACTATTTCGTAAGAACAACGTATTTAGGACATAAAATAAAAGGAAATTATATTTTCTGTTAAAATAATAGATTTACCTAATTTTACCCCTTCACTTGTAAATATAACTATTTTTTGTAAAAAAATTCAACTTTATCTTTTTAATTATATAATTTCTAATCATTTTAAATTATTTAAAGTACCTTTTAATATTAAGAAAAAAATTAAATTCGTCTCGCAAAACTATATAAACAAATATTATTATTGTGTGAAAACAAAAGTAGATGTGATACACATTACGAAACATAATTCTCTAATGTATATATCAACGTTTCCCAGAGAGTGTTTTGTGAAGAGAACACCCAGGGGAAGTTTCGAAAAGTTTCACGTTTAGTTTATATAAATTTGTGTATGATTTTAAAATACATTTATTGTTAGGTTGACCTAAAGGGATTAGGTGAAATTGTAACACAATTCGAGAAATATCTCAAATGTTACACTGCAAATTTAAAAGTGTTTTTTTATAACATTATATATATATATATTTAACTATTGTTTTATTCTATTTGCTATGACAGTTTTTCATGAAAAGAAACAAAATCAACCAATCTATTATTAATGATCTCTAAACGAACATTTTACTCTTTATACATTGTTTTTTCAAACCAAATACATTTAAAGATAAGTACATTTATAAAACAAAACAGGAAAATTCACAATTTTTGTAATTATATATATATATATATATATATATATATATGTATATATGCATTTATGTAATGAATGCTATACCTTTCTCTGATTCTATTTCCGGAGTCTCTATAAAATATATTCTTCTTATTTTTATTTCAATTTACACAAAGTCATTGATGCATTAAAAAAATGATATTGAATCTGTTCTAGAGAAAATTAAAATCAATATTTAACAGAAATGTTCGTAACACTCAGCATTTTTTTACATAGATTTTTTTATTATTTCGTATACTGTCATTCCAAATTAATAAAACCTCAGCATTGATTACAAGAAGAATTTTATTTTTATTAAAATTGTATTATGAAAAATATAAATGTATTCTATAAATAATAAAAGGTAAAATTATATTGGTTTATAAAACATATTTCACTTTAATTTCATCTTCGTGTTATATTTATATTGTGGTTAATGTAAATGCTATTATTAATTTATTTAAGAATACAATATCATACATAAAGAATTATGTTAAGTTCGATATGATGGCGGTTACTTATTTTCCAAATACAAAATAAATTATTGTGAAAAAACAAGTGATTTAATTTTCCTAATGCAAAATCAACGAAAACTACAATTCGATCATGATAATTTACGGTATTGGCATTTAGCCAATGTACAATGTTTGAATTTCCAGTTAGCCTGGATGTATATAAAAAAAATATCAAAATAAATTTCACTGATGTCAGTTTAGTGCATCGTGTTTTATATTCAAGTAAGGTATGATAAATTATGGCACTTCACAACGATTTGTTAATGCATACAGGCCCATCAGTGCTTTTATGATATACGATGCACTCAGTTAACTCTAACTACTGTGCTACTTTACAGTAATACAAACTAAAACTCTCATATTCCACATTACGCCCATGTAAAACATTTTCAGTTTCGTATAAGTAAAAACAATTTAATTTTTTCAGTGCAGCACTACATATTCTATATTCATAAGCAATATTATTTTCGTACACTTTATATTTACATAAATTTTCATGTTAAACCTCAACACGTTTACATATTTTATTTTACAGATAAGTATTTTATTCACTTTTGATGGATTAAAATACATTTGTACATGACAAACTATATGAAGAGAAGAGTAATAACTATAGATATACATCAACAAAATCAGAACAGAAAAAGTACTTGTGTTCAGTCAAAAAATATATTGGTTTAGTTAATGCATATAAAATTATATTAATGTACGAGTATGTTAATTATATACTTGTACAAATTATAATATTTATTTTCAACCATTTTCCTTTCCTTTTAAGTGTATACAGATCAGTAGTTTAAAATAAATTTTCTGTCTTCATCAATCTCTCCATATTTATTTATCTATTTTTATGTATCTGCATATACGAGGGCGGTATAAGAGTAACTTGGTTCGTGTACTCGCTGAAGGAGAAGGATACAAGTGTATATGTTTTCATATAGTTCCATCCTGTTTAGAGACCCATTTGAATTCGCAAGTCAATCCGACATTAATTCTTTATTTGTTAGCTATTTCAACACAAGTTGTCTGCGAAAGTGCAAAATGAATAAAATCGAAATTCGAGTATGATCCAGTTCTTTATTTAAACTTTAGCTTTCATTTAAATCATATATATATATATATATATATATATATATATATATATATATTCAATAGATATGTAAATATCACTTTTTATAATTAAATGTGCACCTATATATTTTTTTACATTTTACCGTTATTTATCATGATCTTTAAATTAAATTTAAATCGTTTCCGATCACAGTCAAAAATAATTATTACTTTAATCGTTTTTAATAAATAGTCTTAAAAAACTCTTCGATATTTCAATATAAAATAGTAAATAATTTACTGTTGAAATTTATATATTTTTGCAAATAATTAATAAGGATTTCGTCATTCATAAAAAAGTAAATACTTTTCTCTTTATATATATATATATATATATTTATATTTATATTTATATATATATATACACCCACACATTCATACATTATATATGTCAATAAATGGTTTGTCTGTGGTATATGTATGTGTATGCGGTTGTTTTTTGTTCTTTGATTTTGATATGATTTGATTATTTCGTATTCCGGTTCTTCATTTCCGCCTCAAATAATTCAATTACATATTGTTGTGTTAACACGATATTTTTTGTGACGTTTTGTCATCCTTTTGTGACACCAGAAGATTGTAGTATGAACGTTATTTAAGACAACTAACAAAACAGTACAATTGTGTCGGAAAATGGCAAGCAAGTCCTACGCCAGTACTTGAAGTTGTCAAGAAAAAATGACAAACTGTCACAGAACAAAATATATTGTTAACGTAACAAAACATAGATTAATTATTAGAGTTAACAAAAAGAAACACTTTATATATATATATATATATATATATATATATATATATATATATATATATACATATCTTACTGATTGATTCATATGTGAGTTTTAAATTTAAAGTATTTGCTATTAATAACTAGTTAACTAAAGTTATTATTTTTTTTAATAAGAATTTTATAATATTCTGAAAATAGTTTCTGTATATAGATGTTAATTTTCAAATGTTAAAAATACTATCATTCCAAATTGAAATATAGTCTTTAATGTTCATCAAAATTTAATTAATATTTTCTTAATTTAAAGAACATGATTAAATCCAATTATTGAACAGCTTTATTCAAAATTTTTAATTATTTTTCTTATTAAACTATATATATATATATATATATATATATATATATATATATATGTCTGTAGAGAGAGAAAGAGAGAGATGGATACATATTTTTAATATTTTTATCAGAAACTACCAGAGTATTAATAATATCAAATTTAATAGAATACTACACATTCAAAAGCTATTATTTTCATATTACAAAAGATTATATATAAGTATATATCATTATAAATTATAACTTTATAAGATAATATTCTGTAATATATTAAACTTTCTCATAATAACGTTCGCTTTTTGCCAGAATACATGTTAAATAGTTATGACTATTTTGTTTTTCAAGAATGTCTATAATATTTTTTGTTCAAGTTATTTATCTTGTGCTAACTATTTTACTACTTGTATTTATAGCAAATTTAGTTAAATACACAAATAAATATCTCGTACATACAGATTACACTATTGAATATATATATATATATATATATATATATATATATATATATATATATTTACATTAAAAGTAAATAGCGTTAATATCAAATTATAAACGTTCTGACATAAATGTTAACGTGCTAATGGTGGCCCGACTAATTGTGAATATTTTTAAATTCATTTTTTCTAATTTTTTCAAATTACATTGCAAACGCAAATCTTTCCGAATCACTTTTTTTCTGTTATTTCATTTTTTATAACGAGGTTTTTATGCTAGCAAACTAAAGTTTGATATTTTTTTGAAGTCCATTCTAACCGTCCTGTATATAAAAAGATCTAGCATTGTTTGTCAATAACCACAATATTACTTAATAGTCAAAAACGTCGAATTTTAAGCGGAAATAATTTCCAGCCCGACTGTATATGCAATAATGATAAATTCGGTTTTTAAAAACTCAAAAAATTGTCAGTGGATCTTCATCCCTAACCCATTAGTATAACAATTATATATTTAAAAAAAATCTCTGTTAATCGATTAATCTTTTGTATGAAATATTTTTTTTTATTTTCTGTTTGGAGATATTGCTTCATCTAAAATAGTATTACCAAATAAATAAAATAATTAATTAACAAATATTCTATCGCACAAATACAGCATTTTGTAAAAAAAAAATTAAAATATTTTAATAATCGCCACTCATGGTTTCGTATGCGGTAGTGGATAAAAAAAATATATGAACGAAATATGGAATTATAATATAAACGATTTTTTATTAAGTTTTATTTTTGAAAATTTAGATATGAAATTAAAATTATTTTTATATTTCAGTTTATCATTATTTTAATCCTATATTTAAAAATAGTAGTTGAAAGTGAACATTGTTATAACAAATGATTAATGGATCGATAAATACGTTTATATTTATTTAACTCTTGTTCAAATTTGTTTTCTTGTAATGAAAATATGTATTAGATAGAATAAACGAAATAAAGCTTATTTTTATAGGTTTCATTAAAAGAAAGACATATCCAGGAAACACGATCGTAATCCCTTTCATCGTAAATAATATTGGTGTCTATACAATTTCCCATTAGCTTCTTACGTGCGAATGTAAATCCCAGTGCTGAGACAACTGGGACCACTGTACATTGTGGCTAGGCTTTAATCAACCTACTGAAAATACGTTCTGTTTTGTTCTTTGACCACAACTACATGCTTCTATTTTGATGTAATTGTACATTTGCTCGCGTGCGAACGAAATGCACGTGTCAGTGGCAGCCGGTCGTTTTCAAAATCCTTAGCCTCCCGGTAGAAACATTCAGAAATCTCCCTTAAATAATTGAAAACGGAATCTAGGTATTATTTTTTATTGTGGGCTTGTAATAAAATAAACGGTTTAGTTTGAGTTTTGCGTGAAAATTGTTGTAAAATAGTTTTTTTTTCTATAATTTCGACATTAAATTAAAAAGAAAGAAGTGTTCGTTACTGGAAATGAAATTTTAAATTAGAAATTTACCTCGTGTAAAATGAAGTTTATATATATATATATATATATATATATATACTTTAATACTTCTTGTACAGTTTTTTATAAATTATCTTTTTAGTTTATAAATATACATTTAAAAATAATATATTTTTTAATATCAATAGATTTTATTTTAATCTATATGTTTGAAATGGGGACCAAATCGTATTATATATATATATATATATATATATATATATATATATATATATGTGTGTGTGTGTTAAAAAATCATCAAATTTGTTGACTTCATATGAAAATGTTGTCATACATTTAATTACTGCCGTTTCCTTTTCCAAAAAGAAAACATTTTAGAGAAAAAATTTTACTTTAGATTTAAATATGATCTGTACAACTAACACATTCCTTTGAAGTATTTTACAAAATGTTTTATTTTAATTATATAAACCATTTTATACTTTTATTTTCAACTTTAATTCATTGCTTATGAAACAAAAATATTTTTTTAGTAAGAAAATTTTGTATTTATATATATATATATATATATATATATATATATACACACTTATATATGTATATATATACACTTATATATATTAGGATGGTAGGAAAATAATTGCGTTTTTTATTATCTGAATTCTAACCTAAATTTTTTTCAAATGAAAGTGTCATTTTATCATGTTCATGTCAATATCATTGTATAGTGCATTGTTCGGTCTGTATTTTGATAACATCAACTTTGGTTTTATTTTTAATTTTGCTTCAAATTGGGCTATTGAATTAAAGATGGAAAGAAGTATATAAGAGCAATTTTTTCTATGAGTTTAAAACGGGTGGTAAAGCACCAGAAACTGCTCGTAAACTAAATGATGCTTTTGGTGTGGGTACTGTTAAGAAATGTACGCAGTGGTGATTCTGAAATTTTCGTGCTGGGTGTGAAAGCATTGAAGACAACGAAGGTCGTGGGCCTCCTTCAGTTCATAACGACCAACTAAAAGTGTTAGTTGAACCAGAATCACGTGCAATAATTTAAGAGGTTGTATAAAAATAAGCGGTTGTTTTTCAACAATTCTGGACCATTTAAAACAGCTAGATAAGAAAAATGTATATGAATTTGAAGGTCATAAACCGCAATTATTTTTCTAACAACTTAATGTATATATATATATATATATATATATATATATATATATATATATATATACATATATGTGTGTGTGTATGTATGTATGCATGCATGTATACTTTGTTTTCTTGATTTATGAATACTTTTACCAGTATTGTTATATTTTGTTGGTTAGTGGGTACTAATAATAAATTTAAATTTTTTTACTATGCAGTTATGAATTTGTACTGTGCTATATCTAACAGTAAGAAGTAAAAGTAACATTTCTTTTTTTATTCTCTGTTTGAGTTGCTATCGTAGATTTTATCTTCTTATTTCTGTTAGTGTGATCTTACTGACGTTTCTTAGTAGCAGCCGCCACTGATGTAAGTATGCCTACGAGTAAGTTGTTTGGGTATTTGTGTTTCTTCGTATATGTGTATGTTTTTGAAGGTGCGGATGTATGTGAATCATGTACGGTCACATATATGTGAGATCGAGCTCCGTGCTTTGTATATGCTCTCTACAAGAGCGTTTCCATTTCCTCTGAGTGGATCACAAAAGAAAATCATAATTGGTTTTTACGATACGACCGCTCTGCAGACAAATGTGTTCTACATACGACATCACATGTACAGTCGGACATATGTACACATACATACATACATGTATATATATATATATATATATATATATATATATATATATGTATGTATATATATATATATTATATGCAAGCTTCGCAACCTACTCTCCAGTAATCATATATCCTATGTAAATATCACATTTGAATTGTTTATGGGCTAAACATGTTTGTCGTTACTGTTCTATTTGTTTTGTGGTAGTTTTCAAGTTTCTGCGATTTATTGTGCATGTATCTAACATGTTTCACCTAAATAAAAATTTGATTACAGCTGTTGTGATGTAACACGATATTTGCAAGAATCTACACATATATTTCTCACATTCTTCCAAGTTGATGAACATTTTTTTGCACTTTAAATATAAGTAATGGTCTTATCTAAAATCGTGTATTTTTTAAATATTTATTATGTTAATGTTTATATTTTAATGTAAATATAATGTTTAATTATTAAATTATAAAATTCAGTTAAATGTTGTTAATTAAATAATATGAGTATAGATAAAAATATGAATATCTTTTGTCAATAAATGAAAATATTTTTGTATGAATTTCCGTTTTTCTTGTAATTTTAAATTTTAAAAATAACAAAATTGATTAACAACTATATCTAAAATGAATAATAATTTTTGAAGTTTGCAGAAATATTTTTATATACTTTTATTACTATATTTATTTAAAAGAAAATGTAAATGAATTATAAAAAGTATAATTTTCAGATAAATAAATTATTTTTTAAAAAAATATATAAAAAACCTGCTGCATGTTTTTTTTCTAATATATATATATATATATATATATACATATATAAATATATATATATATATAATCAATTATAATTAGATTATTTTAGAAAGTGTGAAAATCTCTTGAAGCTCCCAGAAAAATACACTTTTTTATCATAAATTATTTGAGGTTAAAAAGAAAATGTAATAAAATAAACAACAATTTTGGATTCTTAATTAGTCACATTCAACTTTATATTAAAATGTTTCACATAACGATTTAAATGAAAACTTATATCTGCCGCTTTTTCTCCGCTTTCCGAGTATAATTACTGCAAAGTAATTAGTTATATCTTCCTGGGCGACGTGCGCCCTGGGCCAGCTAGCAGCTAGCCCGCTTGCTATCCACCCGGCCAGGATACATAAATAAATGTGCCCTGAATGCACAGAAACATGTATCCACTAATATAATTTGTCTGGAAGCACAATGGCCGAATGAAATATTTTGATACACTAATTTAATTCCGTAAACCGCCTTTGATTCCACTGGCTAGCACATTGTTTGAAATTTTTTATTTTATACTATTGTTTAACGTGCATATAACTCAATACTTAAATAGTAAAGTCGTTTAAACAAAGCGTACAAAAATAATTAATTACTGTGTAACACGATAAAAACATAAATACACCATGTCTGCACACATTTTTATATTAGACAAGTTAGAAATTAGATGTAATGTTTGTAAAAGAAGAATAACTGAAGTAATTTGTTCAAATAGTATTAATTAAAAACGATTTCAAAACTTCTCAATCAATCCAGTCTGTACATTTTACCCTTCTTATCGACATCTTATATAATCAACATTTACCAATTAAAATTGCACGAATATTTAATTGAAACCTTATTAAAAACAAATAATGAAACTAAAATAAATTAAAAGAGCGTCCTTACAAAATGGTAATAAAATATTATTTAGAATAAATCTAGGTTTTAGGTTTTAACATACAGAAATCTATTTACAAACGAAAATATAATTTATCTCAAAGTATTGATATGTTCATACAGTCTGAAATAGGTCGTCATTTGATTTTCTCTTGTCTCTCTGTCATCCCTTGTCATCATATTTAATTGAAATATTATTTGTTGTTTTTCGTAATTTCGTAAATTTCTTTTCTGAACATAAAATATATGATTTATCTCAAATATAACAAAAACGCAAATAAACATTAATACCGGTAAGAATTTTAATAATTAATATTTTTCAAATAGTAATTCGATTCTAACCAATTACGTTGTAAAAAAAATGCTTTCAATATACAATATTATAAGAAGAATATCAGAAGTTCATTCATCTTATTCTAACTGCTTATTAAATATTCGTATATTTATTTTATAAATAAAGTTCTCTATTCAAATGCAGAAAAAAGTACTTATTTTCTTTTATAAATTGAGTTTACGTTTATTAGTGGCATTGTTTTGATTCAATTTAATTTTTATTTTTCCATTACCAAATATATACGATGCAAATAAAGCATACTATCTACGGAATTTTAAATAAATTGCACAATTACATTCTCATTTTATAAAAAATCACTGTGATAAATTACAAAAATAAATACTGAAATAGGAACACGAGCGTACATTTTGAATAAATGAATATACATGACTTGTATTCGGGTTCTCGTTTTCGTTAATTTTATATTTTGTTTTCAGACGATTTTCAAAACTGGAGTTTATGTGATTCCTTCCTTATTACTCTACATCAGTTAATACACAGACGATTATTCTTCAACATGTAAAGTTCCTTTTTTTAATCGAAGCGAAAATTTAGTAACCACATACGTTATTTTGACATGAAAGGAATATAATGCCATTTTTAATTTGTCTGACGCACATTTTATATTTGAAAATAAATCTAATATGAATACATATATACATACATATATATATATATATATATATATATATATATATATATATATATATATATATATTCATTTTAATATATGTATATCTATTTAATTTAATTTTAAATGTAAGTTATGAAATTTTATCAATGAAAAGTTTTTTTTATCGAACGTGTAATTCTTTTATCTTACATCTTTTTATTATATTATAATCATAATTGAAATTTTATAATTAATAGCTTCGTTTATAAAAAAATGTTTTAATATTTTTCTTTTGCTTTTAATGTCTTTTTAACTTCTGTATTTGTTTTAAAAATAATATTAGGAAGAAATATATTTTTTTTAATAAAGGATTGACTATTATAGCACTTATCTTGCATTTACTGTTAATGTAGCCAAAATATTACAATTAAATCCTTGAATATATATATATATATATATATATATATATATATATATATATATATCGTAAATAACAAAACGACTGATTAATTGAAAGAATATTTTATTACATATTCATTTAAAATACAACTGAAATTATTTTTAGTTCGCATGTGTTATTGTTTATTATTGTTAATTATAGACAATACAACATTTTATATTTCAATGAAATGAATCAAAACTATTAAATCATATGACATGATTTAATTTGATTTTTATACGGAAATCCGTTTCCAATAATGTAGTAAATTCGTTCTTGTAAAAATAAATGTAATAAACGTCCTACTCAATCTATAAAATGGATACAAATAAAAAAAGTAATTCGGAGATGAAAATATTTCTTCATTCAAATGATCATTTTATAAAATATCTTTAGCGAAATTTAAATTGACCGTACATTAAATAATTTTTGATATTTTCTTAAACAAAATTATATAGTTATATATTTATATAGATATATATATACATATATATATATATATATACATACACATATACACAGGGTGATTCAACTTAGACTTCCACACTAAAGTATTAAAAAAACGCAAAAATTAAAGAGAAATTTTATCTTCCATTTAATATTTAAGTTCAATTATATTTTTGTATTCAATTGAACTAAAATACTAAATAAAAAATGACTATTATTAACCACTGCGCCCCCTTTTAATATTTATATGTAGTAGCCTAAATTAAATCATCATACATATATATATATATATATATATATATATATATATATATATATATATATAAACGGTAATTAAAAGTATATTATTTACAAGAAAAAATAAATCACTATTTTTTTTTTATTGATTTTTAATGGATAAATATGACCATTCCATTATATTATATGAATTCCACTGCAAAATAATTTTGTAATACTATATATATATATATATATATATATATATCATTGAAATAACTTATAAGTGGTAATTGATTGAATATCGAGGGATTAATTCTTTTTTTATAATAAATACTTTTTATAATCGTCTTTCAATTTCTTATGAGTATTATAATAAAATACTGACAAAGAAATTCTAATTTTAAAGTCACATACACACACATATGTATATATGTATATATATAATTATATATATAGAGAGAGAGAGAGATAATAGCTTAAATGTAAATGTTCGCGACACGGTGTTGTCAAAAGTGATGCTATTTAGTATGACATAAAATTAAAAAAGATAATATTAACGAATGATTAATTATAATTTGCTATTTAAATGACGATAAGTATACGCCGCCGGACCTGTACACTTGCGGCAGTTGCCCATCCGTAACAATAGGCAGCGCGGCGTCGGCGGTCGCGCAGCCTGTTAAACACTTGTGACTGATTGCCGGACGTTTTTATCGCCTACACTCGTCTTTTCTGACTGCTGCAGTGATAAAGTGATATTGCCTCGAATGAAAGGATAAAAACTCCAACCTTCATCACCCACCGCCACTAACTATACAGCATTTAGTGGCCCTCCCGTGGCAGGCACGGGACATAATCAGATCCGCATAGCAATTTTTCTTGTACTACGTCTGATGATGTAGACTAAGTAAAATGTCATAGCAATTTTTGCTTTGAAGAGCATATTTTTTTAAATTAATCTTTCAGAAGCTTCGCTTGAATAACTTTTGTAGTAAATCACTGTAACAAGGTACATTATTTAAACATTTACAATATCAAATATTTCAATTATCTTTAGACCTTTTAATTAATTTCTCTGATATTAAAGAGAAACATTTGAACCTGTTTGCCGTATTCCTATTAACAATTTAAATATTTGTTTATTTAAAAAGATATGCGCTAGATATTCAAGAGATGATATTAACAATTTTAATATTTTTTATTCAGTTTTTAGAAGAAAATAAATATTATATATTTATGCTCTCAGTTGAAAATCATGTTGTTTTTACAATAAAATACTCAGATAAATAAAACAGAAATATGAATAACTTACATTAAAAGAATACACGATTTCAACAAGAATTAGTGTCTAAAGAGTTTTCAGAGTTTATAGCATTTTAAACAAAAAGTAAATATTTATAATAACATAATTTACATCGTTTCTAAAAAATTAAAAATCAAAATCAAAAAGAATTTTATTATGATGAAGTTCATTTTTACAAAGCCGCAGTGCTGTGCGTTGGACGGAAAAAAATTAAGGGATAAGTTCGGGGTCTTAGCTCTTGGCTTTTAAGCCGGTTTTGAAAGGAGGAATGTTTCAGGAAATGGGTATAGGATGTTGTTTGAAATTTGAAAGTCCGGAAAAATTTTCAAAAAATGTTTCTTTTTTGAAAATATCGTTTCTATACGCTTGCGTATTTATATAACAATTGTAAACTATTATTTAACTGTCCTTAAATATACTTATTAAATTTCATTTTATTTAAAGAGCAATAAATTAATCATTTAAACTTTGGCTCTCATTTCTATCCACTTGTTATATTAGGTTGGTGCAAAAATAATTGTGGTTTATATATATATCGAATATAAAGACGCATATATCAGTTAAAAATTATATTTATTAATCAAAATGAAGATCATTGGCCTGCACATATTTCTCCCAACGGGAAAAAGTTTGTTTATTCCTACAAGATAGAATTCCGAAGCCAAACTTTAAATGATAAAAACTGCAATTATTTTTTCACCAACCTAATAAAAATATTAAATTACATAACCCTATTTTAGATTATAGAACACTAAAGACGGGGAAGTAAGACTTTAACTAACTTATAACTCTAATTTAATTTGAACTCTTGCTAAAAAACATAATTTTTTTGATAAGATAAAATTGTTTAGTATTTTTAGTATGTATTAAATATTGTATTTTTTATAAATAAGCTTAATTAAACATATAAAATTAATGTTTTCAGCTCAAATAACATCTAAAATTTGACACATTCTTCTAGAAATTTCTTAATTTAATAATTTTTTAATCTGAAAACGTATTATTCAATTTTTAAACTCAAATTTAAAAATTCTAATAATTTTTGATATATTTATACGATTTGTTTTAAGTATCATTTCATACAATGATTGTCAATCGTAAGACTCCAAAAAAATTTACTGTAAAAATAGATCATACATAAACATTATTTAAATTGTGTCAATTTTAATTGTCTTTAAAAATATTTTTTTAAATAATATTAACCCCATTATACTTATGAACCAAATGTTTCTTTCCTAAGTAATAAAAATGCTGATATGAAATAATCAATATACCAATATTGTATGCTGATTGATTTTTATTTAAATATCACTGGTTTATTGAAAAGTGTATAAAGAAATAGTGAAAGAGTAATTAATACCGTATATTATGTACATTGTACATTTATTCTGAAATTATATTTTTTAAATGAAATTGAAGAATGGATATTGTAATTGTAAGAAAATAATTTTAACCAAGCATAAAACATCAACTACATATAAATGGAAAATTAATTAAATAAAATTAGAATTGAAAATGTAATATCAACAATACATTTTATTCTATATTAAAGAAATAATAGAATAAATGTTTCCACTACTTGGAAAATAAACATCAATATTATATTTACAATTTTGTAATTTATAAGGGTTTTACTTTTAAATTTATGTTTATTTAACTAAGATATTCAATATATAGTATTCACACTTTTCACTTTGTTTCAAAAAGCTCATAATTTTTTTCAATACATCTTTTTTTCTTACAATATTAATATAATTAAAATAATATATTTCTCATTATGCATTCGTTATAAAAGGTTTACACAAATACTTCACAGAACACTATTAACATGTACATTTCTGAAGTAAAAAATATATATACAAGTTTATTAATAATGGCTATTGTAGAATGTAGACAGTGTTCTATAAAATATAAAATTAAGATTTTTTTACTTTAATAAAAAAAATATTAAATATTAAAATGAAATAGAGACGAATTTATATTAAACAAATCATATTGAAATATAAAACATGTACAACATTTTTCATAAAATTCATCTCAATGTTCTTGTAATTTTTCTACAAAGTATTTTATGAAAGATTTATCACAGAACTTTCTGAACTTTGTGAATGAAATTATTTTTCTGTAAAAATTTTATGTCTTTACGAAGTTTAACGTTCAAATTAATTTTTTTATCGAAATCATATTTGAACTTTTAGTGTTTTACAGAATTTGATACATTAAAATGAAAATAAAATCGAATACACACACACACATATATATATATATATATATTGTGTATGTGTCGATAATTGTTCGTACGCATTTGTGTATAATTATTTTTTCACATTGATTGAAATAAAATTTCCGATAAAATTCCAAGTTTTCTTAATTTTTCTTATTTAAAAACTGGAAAGATTATCAGCGACAGTATAACTTAAATTATAAGATTTTATTTAATCTAACAAGTTTTAAAGTAATTATATATATATATATATATATATATATATATAATTATTTCTATATCAACTTACAACATAATTTAAACATAAGTGTTTTGAATCTTTTTCGAAACAAATGTCCTAATAATAAAGAAGAATGAGAATATAAGTAAGGTATCATTGAAAAGTAGTCTTTCAATTTTCTACGAGAAGGGTAAACGTTTTTTTCCTTCACTTCTCATCCTTCTTTATTACTGTCTTATATGTTACTGTGTGCGATATCTTCCGCTTTGTTATTTTAGCTTACACACCAAGTTTCGCAACATTCTATCCATCAGTTTCCTAGGGGCAGTTTTCTGAACAACGGAAATTACTTTCAAAATATTGTATATGGTGAATGGAAACATACTAACATGTGATATATATATATATATATATATATATATATATATGTGTGTGTGTGTGTGTGTATGTACAGAAAATAAATACAAATTGTTTAGCTAAAATTAAATATTGTTTTTAGAGTAACAGTTTTGAATATCTTCATTCTTGAACGACATTACATAGGAATTTTTGATAATATATTGTATATCAACTGAATATAATATAAATACATATATATATATATATATATATATATAATCTAAATAATAATAATATATTAATTTTTAATACAGTACTGTATTGAATCAACTTTATGTAAGTTATGTGAACTTGTTACAATATACGTTTCATTAATATATTTGTGCGTATAACAATTTTTTCAAAAATTTTCGACAATAGTACACGAAGTTCATTAAGGTGAAATCTTTCAAACACCTATTTAGTTAGAAATGAGGACAGATTTAAAGGACTCGCTCAATTGCAAATAATTATAAAGCTAATTATCCTTGTGAATGGCATTGTTCTCTGAAGTTTAAGGAGTACAGACCATTGAAATGCTGCTTGAATAGACGACTATGTTAATTAAGCTGGCAAACTTATCTTGTAATTTTCAAGAACTTTATAATAAAGATTAAACTATTTTTACTATACGAATATTCATACGAAATGTTAATTAATTTAGAGTTATATCAGTATTATACCTGTTTGTCGTATTTCCTAAGTTTCTATTTCGAAATTCATAAATAGAAATACATATTTATGTACAGTAAATATAATAATACACACACACACACACACACATATATATATATATATATATATATATATATATATATAAACATGTATATGTTTTCTTATATTAATATTAAAGTAGTTTTGAAAGTATATTAATATGAACTTAATATTATTTTCTTATTGTACAAGTTGTCATTATATCAAGCCTTTACAATATGTTTTCAGTAAAAATAATTGGGTTAAAAGTTCTAAGTACGAAATAACATAATATTTAACAGATAAATAAAACCATTTTTACAAATCTACTTTTATTACATTATAAAATACTACAATAATTGAGAAAGAAGAGATTTTTACGAACTAATTTAATTGTTCTTTAATAGAAATAAATGTATACCTTTTTATTGTTTAAAATAAATAAAAATCAAAATTTTATTTTTTTTTTAGAACGTTTGGATATATTTTACAATTTCTTATTTTCAAATCATTTATATAGTCTAATTAAATTGAGATTTTTATTTTATGAAAGTATTATCATAAAGATCTTTTTATATTAAAACTATTTTAAAGTATTTTGTTAATATTTTATAAAAATATATTTTCTGAACAGAATGAAAAGGTATTTAAATAAACAACTGAATCCTATTTAAATTTTTAATATGTACTATATGTAATTTTGTGAAATTATTAATTGTACACCCACCAAGCAAAAAATTAAATATAAACGGATATTATTTCCGTTGTTTAAACAACTGATTAGAATTTTGTAATAATAATATTTAAAATATTATTTAATTAATATTTGTATTTATTATATATATAAAATTTTAAATCATTAAAAAAATAAGCAATATGACTAATTAAACCAATAAGGAAGTTCACAAAAGGACATTCTTAACTAACTTATAAAATAAATTATTACTGACAAAACGATTTATCTTTTTTTATTGTGACTTGACAACTTAAAATAGAATTATTTTCAATAATAGTTCAATTTTTTAATTATAATGAAATTGTATTGCACGCAAAAAATATGTAGGTAGTATAATTATAGTTCGTGTAATAAATGTTTGTAATTCAATAAATTCTTAAAAGATTTCCAATTTGTGCACCAGCGAAAATTGGAATTTAAAATCCATTATTATCTCGTAAGCTGAACGTCTGCCTTCTATAAAACACAAATGATTTTACAAAAATTTAATTGAATACATTAGAGTTTTAATTGGCCTATTAATTACTTTTCAATTTAAAATTTGCATGGTTGATTTCACTTTTTAACTGCAAATATTTCATAGTTGAAATGCATGGAGTTTTATCGCATTAATTAAATATATAATTATATTGAAATAAATTTAATTATAAATAATTTATAATGCATTTTTAATAATGTTTTTCTCTAATTGTTTTCATAAATCCATTTTTAATTAAAATAATTTTTTCATCTTTCAATAGTTAATTTGTATAATTGATTGAAATATTATATAAAATATTTTTCTAATATTTTTAAGCAAAATTTAAAAATAATAACCCATTTGTTAAAATATAATTATTATTGATTTACTTAATAAAATGACTTTTTCTACTTAACAAATAAATCGATTTTCAACATAGTTGAGAATAATAACGTTTATACCAATTTAATACTGAGTGTTTGCTATAAATATTTTTATGTGTTTTTTATGTTATTTCTCTCACTTTTATCGGTAAACTTGATACATATTGATCGTTAAATAAAGTATACCTCATTTATGAATTATGCAACAGACATTTCATTATAATAGTATTGCTAAACAGTTTATTTCGTATTGTTTCTACTCAAAATTTGTGTACGGGTTGTATGTGGCAATTACATTTATTTCGCTCGTACACCGTCCGATTTATTTCCATGCAAGTGGAGAACATAGAACTACAATAATTATAGTATTTAACACGTGTAGACAATATCATTCTTATTGAATGTGTAAGACAATTACATGGGTGGTAGGAAGTGACTTCATAATTCACTCGTGCGACATCGCGCGCCTATTGTCTTCGTATTCGTGTATTCGCCTCGGGAGGTCGTCTTTTTAGATGATGTCAGAACAAGACCGTTCATCGGAGGACTCTAACCAGAGCCGCAGGCCGGATGTCGAAGTGCTCTGGACGCCGCCCTTGTCGGCCCTCTATAGTGGCTAATCCGTACAAAGATATTAGATTCAACTCTCTGACAATGATCAGGGTATGCAAAATGTTCCTTTGTATTCGCTACTGCAATCACAGTATGAGCACAATGCTCGTAAGCAGTAATAAGAAGGCGTATGTAGTCTAAGCGATGTGATTAATTTTGACTCATAAATTTATATTTGTATATTTGCTTGATACAGATTAAGTTATTTCATTTATAAATATAAATGGTTATATCGTTGATCTCAATTTAATTGCCGAAGCTTTGAATTTAATGGCAACAAATCATTTTTAATATATATATATATATATATATATATATATATATATAAACATGTTGATTCAATATTCGCTTCATATCAATAAATATATAATAGCCATTTCTTTTTTAAAAAAATGTCGAATTCTACATAATTAATAAAACCAAGTTTTAATTTGGATACAAAATAACCCAAATATAATCAACCATCCTAATACTGTTTACTTTTCAATTTAAATTTATATAAATATGATTATATATATATATATATATATATATATATATAAATATATATATATATATGTATATATATATATATATATATAAATATATACAGACATGTGAAAAATCTTATTTTATTATAAATGTACAAACAAATCTAAAATAAGTTTAGTAATCAAAAATTTCAACATTTTAATTGTGACCATTCTTCCAAAAAAATAAATATAAATAAAATCGGTAAATATTTCTTTTAATCTTGACATGAAATGTATTTGTCTAGGATGTATAGTGAACTAATATATTATTTCAATTAATTACTTAATATATTAAGGAATAAAAAGAAAATATCAAGTTTGGTGTTCATTAGTTTTTTTCTAGTGATTAAACGAACAGCACCAAATTATGTACACTATATATTCGTACACTACTTTTTATCGTGTTCAGTTTTGTTGCTACTTTAATTTTTTTCTTCTTAAGAGCTCATTGTTCGAAAAGAACAAATACAATGTAAATTAACTTAACCATTTCTATTAAAACTTTTAAATTGCGAGTAGAAAAGATTCTCTTCGCGAATAAATTTCTATTGTGTTCAAAATTGCATTACCTTAAAAACGAATGTTTGAAGTTAGCATAAATCGTATTCAATTAATGAATTGAATTCACTTCAAACTGGCAATTAAATATTCTTTTCAGTTTTTTTTCCCGAATTATTCGCATCGACATTGTAGCGTTTACACTTATAAACAATAATTATATTTACATTTTCAAAACATATAAAATACGTATATATATATATATATATATATAATTTCTACAAAATAAATTTGAAATAAAATATTCGTTAAGTTTTACATAGATTTGAAAGAAAATAAATCAGATATGAAATTGTTTTATTTATTGATTACTGTAATAAATCCACTTTTATGTTATTATTGATATAGAAAAAAATCAGTATTAATATATAATAGTTTACTAAATTTTAGTTATCTTTTAATTTTGATTAAATACACAATCTGTTATCAGAGTATGAAATGTCTCGGCTCATTAATATTTATAAAATTTCATTAATATTCAATAAAACAAAATATATTATTAATATCGTTGAAAAAATCCTTTTATTCACATGCAAATAACGTTATACTTCAAAAATTTTATGAATATGGAAAATACTATAAGAGTCTCATGCTGATTTAGTGCGGAAAATATTTTCTTCTTAATGGGAATATCAACAAATAGAACATGACTATATGATTGGTACAGCGTTGGTGAAAATCTTCCATAAAATAAGAAAGGTACGTTTATTTTTCAAGAAAGTTACATCTTAAAACATCCTATTCAAAAAGGACATAAAGCTTATGATGTAAAATGAATGATAATCATATAAAATACATTTCATTGATATTTTATACCAGTGAAATAAGTTTTTTCATTACTTGATGAAATAAGCCAAACTTTTAAAGTTTTTAGCTCTATTGATATTCTGGGTTCAATTAACTATTATTATTATTATTAGACGAGGGTCGTTTGATAAGTTAGGTAAATTTCTATGATGTGACATCGCCATTTATTTTGTAACATCACGGCTTTAATAAAAATTTTTCAAATTTCGCCTAGAATAGGAGAAATTTGAACCAGAAGCGACGCATTGTTCATGTTCTACAGATTTTGAAGTAAGCATTGTAGCAGTTGGCGCAAAAATGGAAAAAAACGACCAGGCCTTTTTGCGTCGATTCGTCACCATGGTTGAAATATGGATCCGCTACTACAGACCTGAGTAGAAGCAGCACTTAAAGCAGTGGACAACGACTGGTAAAAGTGCGCCGAAGAAGACGAAGACCGTTTTGCCCCCTGGGAAGGTGATGAACACTGTTTTTTTTTTTTTGAGATTCCCAAAGAATCAACCTGATCGACTGCTTAACGAAGGAAAAACTATTACAGGCAGATAGATTACTATGCAACATTATTGAATCGATTGCAAGAAAAGCTGAAATAAAAATGGCCAAGATTGGTACACAAAAAAGTGCTTTTTCATCAAGACAACGCGCCATCACGCAAATCAATCGTCACAATAAAAAAATTGCCCGAATTAGGCTTCGAATTAGTTCCTCAACCAACTTCTTCTCAGGACAACCCCGTGCGACTTCTTCTTTTTATATAAATTGAAAATTTGGCTCGGTGGGAAGAAATTCTAACCGACTGAGGATTTTATCGCCGCCATCAATCCGTATTTTGCTGACTCACTGAGCCAAGTATATAGCTTTGAATGGAGACTATGTTGAAAAATAAAATCTAATTTTCCCAAAAACAATGTTTAACTTGCTTTTTACCATACTTATCAAATGACCCATATATATATAAATATATATATATATATATATATATAGAGAGAGAGAGAGAGAGAGAGAGAAAGAGATCAATAGATATAAATATAAATGTCTGTATGTATATAGAAAATAAATTAAATTAAATACTCAGAAATACGTTCAATGATAAACACTGACATTTTTAACCGATTTCAAAGAAAACAAAAATTTTAGATGGAAATAATTCAGATGTTACGCTTTGAATTGTAATTATTTCTTCTTTTTAACTAAATTTATTGAGAAAAGGAAATTTAGTTATATTGTCTGCTGTCCATTGTTCTCATTTAGGCAAAAACTCAATCTCTTTAATCAGTTTTCACGTTCGTGTTAGCATTACCTGTTGTGAAAGTTTTTTGCATAAAATACTTTACATTTCAGTTCAAGAAATCTCAATATATATATATATATATATATATATATATCAGATTTCTAATTCTATCCATATACATACCATTTTTTAAAAGATATAAAAAATTAATATTTATCAATACAGTCATTCAATATTTGTTCTTAAAAAATATTTTTACACATATTTTCAGTATCGGAAATGAACAACTCATATACAAATATAATATATCTTTCAATAATGTTTTAAAATATTAAATTTCGAATGATTTAGTTACCTGCTAAATTATCTGTCTTCTAATTCTCTCTACTCAATTTAACCCTGTCAATAATTTCTTTATTTATGTATATATATATATATATATATATATATATTATACAGAAAAAAATCATTAAAATAAATATTTAAAGTACTAGAATAAAAATATTTTTTCATTCAGTACATGATCCATCGTTAACGTCTATAAAATGTTCTGAGGATTTTCTACATTAAAAAGACATCACACAATTCTAAAACCATAGATTAAGTTTAAGACAAGACGAATCGCACAATATGATTATTCAAAATCGCGTTGTAGGTAAGTTAACGGTACAAATGGAAGAACGAAATCATTGCCGCAAACAATTGAAATGTAGTTTAGCTTTATTCAAATGCGTACTTCCTCCAACTTCAAATATTATTGTTTTTGAATGTCGCTAACAATCTAATTTAAATGCAAAATATGCTCATTGCTCGTTAACAAACTAATTAAATAACTTTTAAACCAATCTGCATTCGTTAGGCTGCTAAATAATATTAGTCTTATAATTGAAGCTTTCGACCGTACAACGACAATAGGAAGGTTGGTAAACAATCAATTTTTTATCGTTTTATCTGAATTTACCATATACAAAAAAGTTTATCTATGCATATTTATTATGATATTATTATGATGATATAATTAATATTCAAATTAAATGAGCTTTTTATTTAGTCAATATATATTTATGAGAGATTTTTCTCTCTTTTTCTTCTACCTTTTATTATTTTATATTTTACACATGGTACATTTTAGTAAATACAAACAAATTCCGAATTCTGTATATACACATATTCTATACATACACATCACACTAGCAAAAAATAAAATAACCGAATATTCATAACCAAAACTATTAAAGTGCTCATAAATTGTTTACAAGATAGTAGATACTTAATCTTCAAAACACTTTTCATACTTTTAAAACTTAATTCATTCATTCACCTTACGAAGAAGAAAAAAAATACATTTACTTTTAAAACAAAAAATGTTTATTTTGTTATTTTCTATTTATTATTTACTTATATTTATTAAACATTTAATAACCGCTTATTCTACATTTTATTAAATTACCTATTTAGGAAAATATTGTAACTTTTTTTATCAGTGACCTTTTTACACATATTTCGTAGTTATTTTTACAAAAATTAAATATAATTGTAATTTTAGGAAAATGTATACTAAGTTATATGTTTTGAGATCAGCATTTTTGAATTATATATATATATATATATATATATATATATATATATAATTTTATTAAATGATATTTCTTTCTAAGTATTTTGGAAATATATATAAATAAGCTAAATGATTAATTTCAAAAACGTCTTAATGTTTTCTCATAAAGGTATGTTGAAGTTATAATTATTGATTCGTTCGTATTATTGAGTGGTGGTTCAAATAATAATTATTGCAAGGTAAAATAAATGTTATGTTTGTTATGTCAAAAGTAATTAAAGTGATATATTGAATTTGTTTCTTAATTTAGTCGAATTTTATATTTTCATACATTTAGTATGTTTCTTCTTAGAATTAATTATTATGAAATAAAAATATGACACTAACTTTAAATATAACTAGTATATATTTAAAAATCTCACTTTTATTTAAATAATTTATACCGAAAAAAAGACTCACTTTATTAAATTTTTGAAAAGTGTGTGTTAGAAAATATAATAATATTATAGCAAAATATTATTCATTATTACAAAATTAACTTATCACCAATTTTAATTAAATTCAGGTTATCGAATATCTATTTATCTCATTTTATACGATCATAAAAATAACTGAAGGATAGTAAATCACACATTGCATTATATATTGATAGAAATATTCAAAAAAAATCTTTATAATATGAACAAATTTACAATATAGTATTTACATTTTTTCTACAAAATCAGTTATTTATTTAAAGATTATTTATTTATAGTCTGTGTTAAGCTTATTATAATGTGTATAAATTTTTCTGTAATTTTCAAATATTTATACGTATACAACTATTAATACACTTGCATATATATATATATATATATTCATATATACCTACATACTTATTTGTATATATTTACATAACGTTTTATCTACACCAGACATCTTGAAATTGTTGGCTATGCGTAAAGGTGTAATTTATGCTGTAATCACGAAACACGGAAATGAATAACAAAAATATTGTGCTTATATTCATAAACCACAAAATTAAAGCCGATGAAAGTATTTTTTAAGCATACGTATCTTATTAATGCTTATTTTTATATTTTCGATTATATATATATATATATATATATATATATATATACATATGTATGCATACATATGTTATATATATATATATATATATATTTATATACATATATATATATATATATATATATATATATATATGTATATATGTAATAATAGTAATGCCTTCATTAAATCATACTTACACTATTATTAGTCGAGTATTCATATTTTATTAAATTCGGATTTGTGTCAATACTAATATAATATTTTCTTTGTTTTAATAAATTGAATTTTTCTGTTCTTCAATAAACAAAAATAAAATATTCATTAATAATATGTCAAAAAAATAACATTCCAAACAGGTATGACCTCATTAAAATATATTAATATAAGGTTTTGTAATTTCATATATAATAAATAATTATCCTCCGTAGTTGTACATGTTTTCAGACTAATTTTTTAATATTATTTGAAAAATGTTATTTACAACTTAGTTATTAATAAATGAAATATTTCGTGAATACATAGACTAAAAGCGTCTGTTAACTTTTAAAAGGAAGTTCCCATAGTTTAAATTGTTATAAGAACGAAGATTATCAAGAATAGAAGTTCATTTCAAGTACACAATGTATAAATATTAGATATACACTGAATATTTTAATGATGTATAGAGTCACAAAAATATTAAGTAATATTTGTTACAAATATTATTGTTTTAAATTTTGTTAAGGTTTACTAATTTCATAAAAAAAATCTAAATATATTGTTATAAAAATTCAAATGAAATAATCTAACAATTTATCTTCAGAATTTTATAAAAACATTCCGTTATTCATTATACAATAATATATATATATATAAATTTGTATTTAAATATATATATATATATATATATATATTGAAAAGAGATAAATGAAAACATTTTTTATACATGTACATCAACAAAATTTATAGTACATAAAAATATATGAAATAAATATGATACAAACATTTATTAAAAACTTATTAATAATAAGATACAAAAATAAAATTATATATATATATATATATATATATATATATATATATATATATATATACATACTTTCATTCATACATACATACATAAGATGAAACATTTACAAAAAACGTATTTATTTTTCCATACTTTTCTTATATTGGCTTTACTACTTTTTTCATAACCTGATAGATTATATTGTATAAATTTGTTTTATTTGTAGTTTCCGTAATAAACTGAACATTAGTGTATAAAAATATAATATTTTATTCCTGAACAAAAATAATAAATATTGACTGAAACAACTGTGTTCATAAGAAAAAAAAACTATTTGGAATAAAACTAATATATCTATCAAATAAATAAACAGAAATGTTTTCATAGCATAGGTTTAAATATTTTCTTGATATATCAGACAAGCACTACATACACACACACATACACACACACACACATATTTATATATATATATATATATATAATGTATGTATGTATGTATTTTTAAAATTAGACACACTAAGCTATCGATCGAATGTGTTCATTTCAAACTATTCTATGAATGAATCTTGTTGGCTAGTGATCATACAACGATTATAAAAATAACTTCAAAATGTATTTATAAAGATGCGTAAAGCTAATGATTAGTTTGAAGAGAAATTTACACCATATGTTGTCAAAGTTTATTTAGTTGTATTTTTTGTATGTATTTATGTAAGTTGTTATGCGAATATTTATAAATATGTATTTATGTATTTGTATACATTCGTTGATACATACACATACATATATGTGTATATAGTAATTTACCTTTAAATATTTTTTTCTTTTATATTTTTCCTAGTATTCAATTCAAACAGTACTATTTTTATAAATATGTTTATAAAATAAACTAAATAATTTTAAATTTCTGCTACACGACTATAACTTATAAACATATATTTTTTGAAACATGTCATTTGCATTACATTAATTTTATTTTTTTTTCTAAATCATTTAAAAGTAATTTCTGTAAAAAACATACAATTTAATGATATTCCCGTCTAAATAAAATAAAATTTTCAAAGCAGCAAAAATTGTGAATATCTATTTCATTTTCTATGTAAGTTCAGTGTATAGGAAGATTCGCATTATATATCCGATAATAAATACTGTAGGAAAATATTTTTTTTACTTTCTTCTGCTGCAAATTTCAACGAATTTCATTGCATACTTTTTATGATTTACGAATTTATCATACTAACTTATTGAAATTTACATTTAATACAAATTGATAAGTGAAAATAAATTTTAATGTCAGTAATTTAAGTTGTAAGATCTTTAAAAATTTAATACTATCAGATAATATACAAATATAAAAATAAAATACATAATATACGTGATACACTATAAAATATTCTACATGTAACTCTTATTTCTTGAACATTTTAAACAAATATTTATAATAAATTTGTTTAAAATTCGTCAATTTCTTTTATATTCTTTGTAAATGTAAAAATAAAGTAGATAACTCTTTAATAAATATATAAAATTAAGTATTACAAAAACATAAGATATTATTAAAAGGTTTAATGACCTTATAACTACTTAAAATGTCGAAATCATTCAATAGATAAATTTTAAGTAGACATCTGCATCCTCCCGAAATCACCTTTGCTCTAAATTGAGAATCATCGCAGGATATGACGTGTCGTGAATGTGTCTTTCATTCGTAGCCGTTTTGCAACTCGATTTTCATTTTATATTTTTTAGGAATGTGTCGGTGTATATATGTGTTTGTCGCTAATATGATATGAACTAGAAATAAACTTGTCGTTTCACTGAAATAACTCTACCACTGATCAACAAGCGTGATGTGGTAGGCGGGCATGAATGAATACAGTTTCCTTTAGTTCCATTTTGTTTTTATATTTTTCAGTGGCGTTTTTCAGCCTTTAAATTTAATTAATATCTTTTATGAAATATATAATTATCTATTTTATTCATGCTACACGAAAATTCATTACTACTTTTATAGTTAATTTCCTTTTATATATTACAATAACATTTAAGGAAGTATATTCTATTACAAATTTAGATAATCAAAAACTTTAACGATTTTTTTTTTATTTTTACAATTATTGCATTTTCATTAAATTAAATTTTAAATGTAATAAATTCTCTAATTATTCTCTAAAACATAGAATACTCGTAAAAACATGATTAAATCAATATCACCAATTAATATCAGACTTTTTTAAATTATTTTTCATTAAACAATATTTTTTCTTTTGATATAAACAATCTTCTTTAATTCCAACATTGAATTATCGAAAAAAAATCATAAAATTCTACTAACATGTACATGAAATTTATCTCCAGAGATTAAGATAAGAAAATAATAATGTTATACTTTATCTTATTAATTATTAAAACAATCTTAATGAGTCGTAAGCATAACAGTTTGATATAAAAAAAATTGTATTTGTATCTACTCGAACAAGATTCAGAGTTTTTATTTTTTAATACAAATAATTTCTTATGTATATTAATTTAATAGAAATATTAGGTTGGTAGAAAAATAATTGCGGTTTATGACTCTCAAATTCGTATACATTTTTCCCTTTTCTTGCCGTGCCGTGTTAAGTAGTCCATACATGAAAATTAAATTTATTTCATATAAATTTATATCAGAATCAAGCATATATATTTATCAAAATCTATCAAAATACGACATTAGCATTTGAAAAAGACTAAATTTTCTTGCAATAAAATACAAACTATTTATTAGTTTACCGCTTAATTTTTGTTTAATTCAAAGTAATCAATTATAGGAACCCGAACAGAGAGAGGCCAAAAAAAGATGCACATGATTCAGATTATTTATTTTCTTGTGTAAACAGATCTCATTTCATTATAATAATACTACATTATATTTTAATCAGTAATAATCTCGATCTTGAAAAATAGATATCAGAAATGAACGAATATATCATCGAAATAAATTTATAAATACAGAAGTGAATACAACTACACCATTTGAAATCACAATTATTCTATTAAATGTTTTATTTATACAATAATAAAATGTTTCAAAGCAAAACCGCTGCTCAAATATTTTATATGTTTACAGAAAAACTACGCCACTGCATATATATATATACATAAATATGTATATGAGACATACAGATGCGCAACATCACGACAAGTGTGATGTTACGAAATTATTTCACGTAATTAATTGCTTTACGGCTTATATGTAAAGTATCAACGGTACAGCCATTCGTCAAAGTGTCTGATATTTGTAGATTTCCTCGTTTCGCATACAACGTGGAACCTAATATTACTCTATATCATTTCCGGCGGTGTCGAGTTAAATTTTTGAAGATTTTAATATATTCCCTTTAAATCTATTTCTTTTTCGCGGAAGTACATCATTATATATATATATATATATATATATATATATATATATATATATATATATATATATATATATAATAAGAAGAGTTTGTAAAGCAGAATGAATTCATTTCCGGATATAACAAATAGTTATTTTTGTAGTAACTGTATGTTAGAAATTTTTTTGATAGTTACTTAACCCCTTGAAATACAAAGATATCTTTGATACGTCATGTGTTTCTTATGGCATTGTAAAAATGGACGTCTCTGAGACGCACGCAGATTTAATTGGCTTTAGTGCAACTACAAAACAAATATTTGAAAGAATTGTATATATATATTTATATTCAGTGTTAAAGTGTGATTCATAGAAACGAACCCTGCAACATCTGTTTTGAGTTTGTACGAAAGTGACAGTGAAATGAAAATCGGCTATTCGAATGAAGAACAGAAATGTCGATATCATTCAAAGAATTCTTACGGCTGATTGTACGGAAGAAGTTCCAGTGAAGGTAGTCTTATTCAATGTAATGTTCACAAACGTGCAAGACCATCTATTATATATATATATTAAACAGCGATGTTCTGATTCAGTAGATGAAGAATGGAATTGTTGGAAAAAAACATTGCAAACATAAAACCATTTACACAAATTGCTGCCATAAATGATTGTTTTCTAGGATTTATGACGCGTATGTACTATATTCTAAACTACCTAATTCAATAAAGCAGACACTAATAAATATAACTTTACTTTTTTCAAAATGTAATTAAGTATGTTTTCATAATATAATATTTCATATATAAAATAAATTCAGTTAGTTGTAAAATACCTTATTCATAAAATTAAATACAATATATAAATGAATATTCATACTATTTTTTTCATAAAATGATAAGAAATGTCATATATATGTGTGTATATATATATATATACATATATATATATATATATATACATATATATATATATATAAATACATATATATATATATATACATATATATGTATATATATATATATATATATATATATATATATACATACATACATTTGTATGTATACGTTTTTTTACTGAATTATAAACTAAATAAAAAAATGAGAAAAACAAATTAAATTATCCGTTAAAAATTAATAAAAGGATTATGTAATCATTAAAAATTGCATTACAGTATTGAAATATTATTTTTTATTAATTATTATCTTTCATTTATATTGTTGGAAAAAATGTACTTAATATATATTTTTTAATACTGATAAGCTTTTTTTCAAACTGAGTATGAAAATTGTATCCATCTTAAAAAAATAAAAAATGTTTTGCATATTTCGCTATTTTTCTTGAATTTTACAAAATGTTGCTCTATAAATAAAATGATTATTATCATCGATTTTGAATAAATATATAAAATATTTATATGACCTTTTATGCACAAAGTATTCACATATTTGCAGAAAAAAACATATAAAATTTAAGAAACAATTATATGTAACTAGTTCATACACTTTACATGAAATTTAAATTCTCTGAAAAAAACAATCACTCATCTCATCATTATCGTTTGACGCTTTAACATATCTTTCAACTATGTAACGTATTCATTACGTTTATTTCTTTTACTTGTCATAGATGTGAAGATCTGTCAATTTATTTCAAATAACACTACTACTATTGTGCTGTATTCTTGTAATAATTGAAAAAAATAAATATTTCAGGATATATTTACACAACTAAGTGTATATATATATATATATATATATATATATAAAGAGATGGGCGTTGCCCATTTTTTTCATGTTGATCGTGAATTGAGGAAAAATGTGACCTGCTGCGTAAAAAAACGTAGTTTTATCGTCGTCGCAGCGTAAATCATATAAGATAGCGCACCAATCATTTTTGTTGACGACACATTGAACTTTTTGATAGCGCAAAAATAACTTTGTCCTAAAATTTAGTTGAAGACAAAAAAGGTTCTTCAAATTTTTTTGTCTCAAGAGAGTGCTTATTTCTAAAATATTTATCATTCAATGATATATTATCAAGTTTTTTTACTATTAAATAAAAATCTTATTAATCTATTTTATGAAAATGATAAACAATAATAATAATAAATTTTTCAGCAAATAATCAATTTTTTTAATTTTTTAGTATATTTATTCCAAAACTGAATTTTAATTTAAATATATAAAATAATTTAACTAAAATATATCGATTGTTTGAAAAGAAATTAATTAAAAACAGTGCTGAAACGGTTATGTAAATTATTATTAAATGGAATATTTACTGGGTTTGAATTTAAATATTTATATATCAGCAAAAGCAGTGAAAATACCAAACGTTAAACAGAAATATTTCATTGTTTCTTTACATACAATATTTTATACACTACGGTACTATATTATTAAAATTAAAGTAATTTTCTAGCGTTTTATGAAACGGTATGAAAAAATGTGATATGTTATATGAAAATATTTAAAAATGCATAAATTTTATAATAAACTAATCGTTTTTATTTCGTATTATATTTATTTTTCTCTTTTACTATCAGTTATAGCATTTTTGATATTTTCAGACATATTTCATTTCAATTATTTTTCAAAATTTCTGTTGTATTTAACAATAATTTTAAATTATTTAAAAGACATTAATATTGACACTGATACTTTAATTCACTGTAAACTGGTTTATTTTTTTATAGCCGACATTTAGTAACTTTAAAATAGTGTAACGTTAAATTGGTGTAATCACCTTAGTTTTTCTTATGTGTACAGGTAAATCTTTCAATAAATTCATTTTATGATGTTTTATATAATTTTGAATATTTCTATTATCAGAATTAAAACAAGATTTTTTCTATATTATGAGAATCATAACAAATAGTGAAAAGTTTTTAAAATATCCAGATAACAATTTCTCTTAAAGATTAATTATGTACTAAAATATATTTAAAACTTATTCAGTATTTTTATATTTCTATTAAAAATATAATTGAATCTATTTTTATCTTAATGAAAAAACTTCAAACAGATCATTATTTTTAATATGTTTGTTCATTTTATTGATATATTGATATCCAAAGATTTGGATCAATTTTATTATCTTTTATGCAATTTTCATGGTTGTTTCATTTTAAAACAATGACAAGATCAGTAAATTAAAATAATGACTATAAATAATTCACTGTAATCAAAATAAATATAAAATAACTAATGTTTCATTTAAGAATACCTTTTATTGAACAATGAAGACAACCTTTTATATTATTTATTACTATCAGTATTGAATTTACTTTTTAAATCAATTTAAAAAAACGAATAATTACTGAAAATAAATATTCTTTCATATAGAAAACTGATTATAAAAAATAACAAGTAGTCAAGAAATAAAAAGAAAATAAATATTTCTCTTACATTAAAATTAAAAAAAATCCAATAAAAGCGTAACCTTTTAAAAACGTTTAAATAGTAAATAATCGATACTTAAAAATGAAGTATGGTATAATCTTTTAATTTTATTCATAAGACACACACTTCATAGTTATATATTTTTCATGCAGAATCATGAAATTTAAATACCGTTTTCCAATAAATGTGTTCATAAATAATTCAAAAAAATTATCTTATAAATAAACCCCCTTTTAAAATAATACATAGAAATATTTATGTTAAGATTATGTAGTAAATTTATATAGTATTTCTTCGATAATGCACCAAACAAAAACAGATATTAACATTATAATTTTCATTACAAGAAAAGTAATTTTACAATAAATATTTAATAAGTTAATTTTGAAAAAAATATTTAACATTCAGTCATTTTAGTTCTACTATACAAATCAATATTAATCACGCCTAATATAATTTTTTTTTTTTTTAAATTATTTTTTCTTTCTGTGCTAGTCAACTATTATTAAAAATAACACTATTTTTTATATGTCCATCAGATTAATTAAACCGTACATACGTTTTAATTTCGTAAAAAATAAGAAATCACTTCAGATTTTTATGATAAGTATAAAAGGTTATGTTGACCCTTTTCAGTCCTTTTTATATCAAAAAGAAATAATAAGATTTCATATAAAATTCATAGCAAAACTTGTTCTTTTCATCTGAAATATTTTTATATATTATTTTGGATATATATATATATATATATATATATATATATATATATAATTGGATATTTTTTTCTATATACATCCATACATACGTATATTATATATATATATATATATATATATATATATATATATATATGTGTGTGTGTGTGTGTGCGTATATGTTTGTGTATAAAATGATGAATCCATATTAAAATCAGTCCAATTAGTGAACGATATGAAGCTTTATTAAAACAAGAAATATCACAGTATATTATCTATTCACCAATTAAATAAATATTTATTTAATTATTTACAATTTTAATTACATATATTGAAAAATATTTATTTAATGTAAAACATTTTATTTTTTCATGTACGAAATATTATTTTCAGAGTGTATGTTAAAATAATAATTATATATATATATATATATATATATATATATATATATAAACATTTGAAATTATATATAAATGAATAAAGTTGAATGGAAAGGTTTTTCAAAGGAGTCATTCTCAATGCGACGGAAAAGAATGCAATATAAAAATACCAAAAAGGAAGAATGTTAAACCATGAATAGAAAATTAAAACGTTAATAATGGAGGAATTAATATGATTTAATGTAAAAAATGTACATAAAATTAAATGAACAGTTAAATTAATTGTCTCATAAATATATATATGTATATATATATATATATCATTTCAGTAAAATATTTTGTTAAAAAAAAATGTATAAATGAAAACGATAATGTTGATAATTTTTTGAAGAAAAATTTATAATTTTAATTATTGTATTATATTTCTACCAAAAATATTATTTATAAAATTTATTATATTTGCATTCTTATGGAAATACAATGACAAATAATGATTAATTATATGTAAAAAAAAACTAATAAAATTTGCATAGAGTCAAAAATAATAGATTTGTAATGCCTATTTTCATTTATTTTATGCTTTCATAATTAAATTATTTTAACTTAAATTATTATTAAAAGCCAAAGTAGACAATTTTCAGTTCCAGAGTCATTCGTAGTTTTTTAATTTTCTTTACACCTCTCAAAATATATATATCATTTTCTTTCATTCATTTTTACACCATTCAAAACACAACATTAATAATTTTTCACATAAATAATCTACAATCTACATGTGTATTCTATATTTTTTTTGTTCAATTTATTATTTTTTAATAAGAAAAATGTACAAGCCAATTACTGTTAAACACAATAAAATTTAATGAACAAGTGTTTTTCTATTTATAAATATATCTTTTAAATATATATATATATACAGATACTCATGCAACCCTTTCGTTACTAACGGAATGCATATATCCCACCTATTTAAAAAAAATCCTGTCAAGAAAATACTTTACATAGTGAACCCACTATAAACTACTAATGGGAAAAAACTCCTCAGTACTATATCTTGTATCCGATGTCAAAAAATTCTTGGACAATAATTTTGGTTAATTTTAAAACTACTCCTTAATAGAATTAATTACCATTTTTTCTTTAACTTATACCATATTCTAGTAAATTCATTTAGTCATCACAATTTTTTACAGCTCGTGTCAAAATCAGTTTTATTATATATATATATATATATATATATATATATATATATATATAACCGATTCAACTTATTAAATGAGTATTTAATTTATTTTCTATATGAGATATACTTTTAAGTTATATATTATCAACATATATTAAAAATATTAATCTGAAGGGTTATTCATTTTTTTATTTATATTAATATTATCGTTATATTATTATCAGTCCATTAATTATATTATAAAAATGATTATCATTCTACAACATAGTCAAATATATATATATATATATATATATATATATATATATATATATATATATCACTAAATCTATATTATTATAAAAATTTTTTAATAATTGTAACCTAGTGTTGATAATTCTAAAATTAATAAATTCTTGTTAAAAAATAAATTTGCAAAATGTATTTATTTGTTTTTTGATATTATTTGAAACTTTCTGAAAGCTATCTGTCATGAAATTTTATTCATTGTATTATAAATCTGATGTTCTGTAATTACAATCAGATCAATTATAACTAGGAAAATCTACATGCCTACGTATATATATATATATATGTGTGTGCATGTATTTATTTATTTTATGTTTAATTAATATTCATTATATACTTTTATATAATTCACAAATATTTGTTTCGTTATATGTTTTTAATTACAAAATAAACTTTTGTACTCATTATCGTATAAAAACACAAAATTAAAATATTATATTACAAATACCCAATTAAATAAAATTTTATTCTCAAATATATATCATTTATATATATATATAGACCCACACAAAACACATGGTTGTTTTTAATATTTTTTTTGCTCCGAATAACTGACTATGCTTTTTGTATTTCAAAAGTAAGTAATTCAACTTAACACACTTTCATAATAGGCACTTTTGGCTAGAAAGTAAATTTTTTATATGTCTTTTTTGTGTATAAAAAATTATTAATAAGTACAAATTAATTTACTCTACTTAATATTTTTAAAAATTCATGTCATATATTGAATTACTTATTCGATTATTATTCTAAATCATTATTACTAAAAATTGAACGTTTATCTTCTATATATTTCAAGTAAATATAAAATAATGTAAGCAATTAAAAAGAATGTTTGTGTACTTGAAACTAAAAATATACAACCACAATGGCCAAAGAACACACGATAATAAAATTCTCGAAACAAAGATTTTTCTGCACACTACTTGATTTTTTCCAACTTCACTAAACCTTTTCCGAATGGATGCTTCTAATGTGGCACAGGGAACAGTTTTATTGCAGAAAAAAAATATAATTTATAGCGTATAGTTCAGTTTGTGTCATAAACTCTGACACACAATAACAGTATACAGTTTTTGAAACACAAAGTTTAGTTTTTGATGAAATAGTATCCCAATTTTTTCACTTCTTTTTATTTCAAATAGATTGTTTTAAATATATTTGAACATAAACAGAAGACTATAAATTATTTGAAATTGAAGTATAATTTAACCTTTTTTTTTATTATTTAATAATAAGTAATTTTAAATAATTACAATATGTTATAATTTAAAATTTTGAAAAATTAATCAAAATAAAATAAATTACTTTTACCATATATCATTTTTAATACTTATTTTCATTCCGAATACAATTAAAACTTATTTATCTTTAATACAACAAGGAATTAGATTCTCTTTTTTGATTTATTTTTCTAATAGACAAATTCGATATACTTTTAGTTGTCATATAAAAATATATAATATTCTTACTTAATCTTAGTATGTACATATATATATATATATATATATATATATATATATATATATATAGATGTATATATATATAATATATATATATATATATATATACAATTTTAATCCATTTTCCAATGCTATGTTTTAATACAATATTATATATTTATCAGCATGAAAATAATTTAATTTATTTAAAAAATCATATATATATATATATATATATATATATATATATATTATATACACGAGTATATAAAACAAAATTCAATTAAATTAATATGTTTGTTAACTCATATATTACAAAATTCACTGACTTTCATTTAGCGTTCAAAAATAAACAAAGGAATAAAATATGTTAATTATATTTTGTAACAAAAATAAACAATTTATATCAACTGTTTTTGTTCATTTTCCAATATTGTGTTTTTATAAATTTTACTACATATATATATATATATATATATATATATATATATATATATATATATATATTGATTGATATACATATATTCATATACTTATACATATGTATCTATTTATAAGCTTAATGATATAGCATCGAGCAAGAGCCCATCCATTTTTTTATTCTTGTGCATATAATTTATATTTGTAGTAATTACTTCGTGCTCATGAAGATATTCCATCATATATCCACGTTAAGTAAGAAACATTGTCATCAACCTCGTTCGATTGTTATGTATTACCGCTTTCCACTCGTAGGCGGCGTCTGCTTCCCTTTATTCTATGAAGCTTTATCCGACGTGCTTATACGTACACATCTATCATGAATTCATCAAACTGGCGTTTATGACTAACACCGGATAATTTATGAGAGACGAACGAAGCTCATGAATTCTTTCGCATTTTCTATGCCAGCGTATGTAACGCTGCTGACGATAATTACTTTTATATGCGCGTTGTGGGTGGCGTTATGTAAAAATTCATATGTTTATGATATCATTATTTTTTGTGACTCTTTATGTATGGAATATCAAAACCATTCTTTTGTTTAAAACTGTGAATAAAACAATAATGTCATTCAATTTTCTTTTTAATCTGCTTTTTTTTGGTTCTTGTAAAATTAAAGAAATAAAACATCGGTATTTCTATATTGTTTATTCAGATTATTTTGAAACCGTGCGAACGTATTACAAAACATCAATGAACATGCAATATTATATATTTTTTTTAAAAAAAGTTTATTATTCTCATACAAAGTATACGAATAATTAGATATATAATTTGTTTTTTGTTCAAAGTGTACTATATTTGCAAAATTTCAATAAAAGGAATGTTTTTTTGGATAACAGATTTCAGATGTAAAAACACCAACACGATAATATATGATAATAACAGCATGATAATAAAATTTTCTGTTAATTATTAAAATAAAACTTACTTTTATTTTTTTTTTGCTTTTTTAAAACATTGAATATCTTCGATATTGTTTGATAAACATATTAGTTATTTATACAATTTTATAATTACTTTTCAAGTGAATATTATTAAATAATGAAATATTTTATAACTATATAAAATTTTAAATTATTACTTAAAAATTAATCAACTATTATGTCATCATCGATCGAACAGAAATCACCAAGTCCATTTTTTTAATTTGAACATATTAATGGCACCATTATAAAAAAATTTTTATATTTTTTATATTTTTTTCTTAATATAAGACGACGTATAAACCCGCAACTAAGTAACTAAATTCATTACTGTATGAGATACATTTTCTTCTTATAATAAATGAATATATTTCATATCAGATTCATTAATACTTCTAATTTATCAACAGTTATTATACATTCTAATATTACCAAAAATTAAATGGAATTTATTTAAAATTTATGTAAAAATATAATTTCATTTCAAATATTACTTCCATGAATAATTACAGAGTTTATATATTCTTGATAACATATTGATTTATAAAATATTTTCTATTTCAAAATACAAATTTAAATCGTAATTTATAAGCTTTCAATGAAAAATTAGTTCCTGCAAAACATGACATTATTTAATGTCGTCAAGACTTTCTAATTTCTATGTTATATTATTACATATACACACAAGTATATATATATATATTTATACATATATATATATATATATATTTATACATGTGTGTATATATATATGTGTATATATATATATATATATATGTATTATTTCGTTTATGATATAAAATTTTCTTAAAACATACAGTATTAAATTGTATTGTATTAATTTTGAAATGCGTAATATTTATTCATATATATGTATAATATTAAAAACCACGATGTAGTTACTGTATGTAACTTAGCAATAAATAAATAATAATGCCTTAATGCGGTATTTAGATTCATATAATTTCTAAAAAATTTAATACACATGCTTGTAGTATATAAAATATTTTATACTACTTTCTTCATTTTACTTATATTATTTACTAATTGACAAGATGATCATTATATATATATATATATATATATATATATGTAACTAATATGAGAAGAAATGCTTGTATTATATATATATATATATATATATATATATATATATATATATATATATATATATATATAAAATGTTTATGCGCAAAGTTATAAATACTGATGTTGTAATTGTCCCAGCGTTAATTATTTGTATACAAACGATTTTTTATAAGAAATGAGAGAGCTTTTGGATGTACGAAATGAGTCACAAAATAACACTGTATTCGCCACCATTTTCACTTGCGCACGCATTTAATGGCATCCGACCACGACGCATTCAGTCTTCATTATAACTGTCCAACGTCCGGCGACAAAGCACACCGGTAACATCAGTCACATCTAGGATGATACAGGACAGTACTTTATTTTTTTTTAGCTTTCTTCTCATTGATATGTTCTTATTTTTTCAATATTTTTAAACATTTATTTCATGTATAAAAAGGTGACGCAATAAATGATGAATAAGTGAAGGAAATCGATTTTGACAATAATATTAAATATGTCAGTTATTTCTAATCATATATAAACATTTTAAAACTGTGTAATCGAAATACTCATATTGCTTTATAAATAAAGATGCTATGATCTATTGTACTTAGTATATTTAATACAGCAAAATAACTAAAAGTACAGAAATATTTTTTTTAATAAATACTTTTTATTTGCTTCTTTAAAAATGTTGATGATATTTTTGTTTATAATTAATATTATCCAAGTATAAATTATTATATGAGAATTAAATTTATTAATTTATAAAGTAAATAATAAAAAAATATTAAGTATATAATGGAAAAGATAAAATAAATAATGTTTTAATTAATTCATAAAGTATAACAAATATTAATTTAAATGTGATACTCGTCAAAATGCATATTTTATTTCATTTATTATCTTTTCTATTATTTTATTTTTACATTGACGATTTTCAGTTATAAATATTTTTTATTGAAGAATTCTTTAATTATATTAATATGTTTTAAATTATTTTCTTCCATTGCACATCGAATAATAATACTAACAGTATTTTTTATTATATTATTTTCGTATTTAAATGTATTTTATATCTATCTAGTGTTTTTAAGACAATTTATTTGTTGTATTTCTTGTAATTATATATAATTTTTGAAAATAAGTATTTTTTTTTGGTAAATTTTTTAAATAATTTTTTTCTAATAAAATTTGTCAATAAATAATAATTTGATTACTAGGGTAGTGATATAAAAAAATCTATATTAATTAATCTGAAGTAAACTTTAAAAAATTTTAAATTTATTCAATACATTTATTATTTTAAGATCACTACATTATTTCATTTATAATAACATTTATTATAAGAGCACTCTACTTAGTGTTCATAATTTGATCATTCACTTCTTGATTCTAAATTGATAATTATTTTGTATTAATCAAAAATTAGACTAAATCTCATAGAGACCAATTGTATAATATTTGACATGAGTATCTTTCAAATAACTACTATCCTTCATACCGATTATAATCATGATCCCATTCATGATAAAGGGGTTTATTTTATACATACATATAGAATGTTTCCACTACACTTGATACTTAGTTGAAAATTACTAAGGGATAAAGGGAATATCCAACTTTGATAAGTTTAACACACTGGTCGATTCCTGTATGAATATTATCATATGGCACACATTATTAATTCATTTAGGTTAAATGCATTTTTAATCTCCAATTTCAATGTGTACTCGATTATTTTTTAAGATTTGTTTCAAATATAAATTAAATATTTTGTTAAATATAAATTGAAAAATGTACAATAAAATAAAATGTTAATACCTTAGTTAATGTATTTCTTAGAAACATAAAACATATTTATCAAAAAAAATACAAATTTATTAATAATTCGAATACTTATTTAAAAAAGTATAAAAACCAATTTACAAAAAATTGTAGCGTTTTTACTTTTTGAAATAGAAACATAAATAAATGAAAAGATTTTTTAATCAGGAAAACATTTTTCTATTTTTTCATATTAATAACATTGCTCTTTTTTATATAATTAATATAAAAATACGATATATATATATAAAGTGCGTATGTATGAAAGAAAGAGAGAGATAATGTATGTGTAGATGTAAATACGTAATTTTACCATGGAGTTTAATTAAACCTTATATTTTATTGCATGAAAAAGTACGTATCTTAGTTCTCACTTTACATCTTGCATGGCGTTGTGGTTTTTTTTAAATAGCTCATTGTAAATTATGCTTTACACGTTAAAATGATTAATGAGATCATATAAACCGTCCTCTTCCGCAATTTGCTATTCAAAATTTTCTACTCGCGAGAACAATTTTCATACTTTTCTATTATTTCAATGTCTTTAATAATGCATTATATCTGCAATTGAATTAAATATTTCCGTACGTGAAACATTATAAGATTGAAGTAATTCCCTTTGTCATTTTTTTCAAACCCCATCTAATTATCGATCGGTATACTCATACATAACATTATCTTAAGTAAAAAAAAAATTTAAAAAAATATATCTCCTGTGATGGAAAATTATCATAAATATTATTTTTGGTTGTTGTTTATTAGAGTTTACACTATCAAATACATCTTTCTACATTCAGTATTTCCCATGTGTTTTTTTAAATTTCATAAAGAACAACCCGAAAATTATTTATTTATAATTTTTATTGTAACAATAAGTACATATGTAAATATTATTTGTATTAAAAATTGAATAATGATTAATGATAACGAATTTATCTGAATGTTCATTTTTAAAATAAAAAAATTTTCAATCTGTATTTCTGAAATTAGAATTAGTGAAACCACGTTAACTCTGAAAATTCATTTTTACAACGTCTTCTTTATTTTTTAATCTTTAGAAAAATTCAATGCATACTTTCTTTAAATTTGGCATATATATATATATATATATATATATATATATATATATATAAGGTCCCTTCTCTTGGTTTCATGCTATCTTTTTTACAAAATGATTAGTTAAAATAATAATAATGTTAATAGTATTCCCAGTTTTTAAAATTTCATACTTATTTTCAATAAAATCCGTCTCGTTGTAAACAAAAGGCAATAAATATCACACACGTATACATTTGTAACACAATGTATGTATCTGTATACTTTAACGTATAAATGTAACTTACAGAAGAGAATAAAACATAAAATCATTAAAATTCATCATGAATCCTTCTCAAATAATAACTGAACACAATAAAAACAAACTATGAAATATATCTGGGGAACTATGTGAAGAATATTGAAATGTATTGAATGCCCTAAAACACACTAAATAGCAAAACCGTACGTACAAAATAAGTAATAATAAAACCCGTCTACGCTACAATTTATGCAGACATGTCAGACAATGAACATTTCGTCTTCTTCATTTCTATTTTTCGATCAACAAAAGAACTTCCAAGTGCTAACATCTTACTATAAATTCTGCAAACCAATTTAGAAAATAGCATAATGAAATATATTCAAGACTGGAAAATGTGCAATATAGAATTTAAATTATCAATGTGAAACACTTATTTTCTACTCTTATATTGCACTTCAATAACATTGTATTCAGTATTTTCAATTAAATTCAATCTTAATGCATTTTTATATTTATGTAGAGAGTCGCATTTAAAAATATCTCGTACTTCGAAAACAAATTTCCGGAATAAATAGTGTAATCTATGTAGTTATTTTAAAGTATACGCAGTTACTTTTCAATAAAATAATTGTAGTTAAAATTCAAATACTTTTGAAAAAAATCTTAATAAACTATCCATTTACTATGAACGAATTAAATTGAAATGATTTGTTTTTCTTTGATAGGGGGCTCTGCCCTCTACTCGCTATACTCGCTGACACCCGGAGGGGCTTCATTTCCCGCTCGCTCTCCCGTAACAAATAATAGAAATTAACAAATTATGCGTACAAAGAATCTGCGTAAAATATAAATTGTATTTTTTTATTGAAAAAGTTTATAAAAATTAACAACAAAATACAATGTTAAAATGTGTAACAATTTTTTTTACTCTAAAGCTTCAGTGAATACGATATTTTGAATAAATCTCATGAGTTTTACATTGAAATCGTATGCACCTCTTTCGTTGAACACCGTGAAAGAGCTACATCCATGTGACTGATGTCAACCAATTAGAACAGAGACCACGCGATATCCATCAACCAATCATTGACGATTGGGAATGAAAATGGTTAACCTGTTACTTGTAGAATGTATTGGAGGGGAGAGGAATCGAGTTGCAAGAGGGTGGTCTACACAAAAAGTAAAAATTTGCTGTATGTAAATTTTATGATAGAATTATTTTTTATATATTGAAAGATTTTATATGCCACTCTACTAACATCGTTCTAAAAATTAATTTTATTTTCTTTATTAAACATGCATTTTCCTTTAATAATCTTGAATAAGTTGGTTTTATTCAAATGCTATATTTTCATTTAATCTATTTTAAGTAAATAATAAAAACTGACTGAATTCTAGAAGTTTAATATTTTTCTGTAATTGAATCAATTTTTATGTACACATTTCTAAACATTATTCTACTTACTGAAGAAAATTAATTAGTTTAATTTGTTCTATGGAAATTTTACGACGGAATTATATTTTATATATAGGAAAATAGTTTGAAAAAAATTTTTTACAGATTTGTTACTGATATATCTTTTAATATTTCTTTTGATTTCACTATCGAAATGCATATTTATAATATGATTTATATATGAAATTCATTACAATGAATATCAATTTAAAATTAAAATCGATATCTTTATTTAGAAAGGATGGAGAAAACTATCAATTGTACGACTGTAATTCTGTTTTTGACTCGTCTATATTTTTTCACCTACATTCAGACATTTCCTGTTTTGTTCAAAGTTTTGATATCTTCGTATGAATAAACTCTTTGTATATCCAAAAGCTCTTTATTTTACTGCTGTGCCGAATAGTTTTATATTACAAGACATAAAAAATCATTTGATCAGAAACTTGGAACATCACTAACTTATGAATATTATAACATTAACCAAAAACCATTTTTATACTTTTACACATGCATGCACACATACATACATGCACATATATATATATATATATATATATACATAAATATTATATATATATATATATATATATATATATATATATATATATATAAGAATATTGAAAAAAAATTCAGATAGAGAAGTACGAAACGAAATAAAATGTGATTTTACATTGCGATCAAGTTTTGCTTTTGTAAAGTAATTTACGTTTGTGAAACAAATCTGAAGGAAGGACACAAATGTAGAAATATATACAATTCTCTATCATTACGTTTGACGATATACGAACTAGTTTTTCTTGTAATCTTATTCCGGTCCTTGTATCTTCTATATCCGGCGGTTGCCTCTTGTTGTTTTTCACGAAGAGAAAGCTCTATTTTGCGACTGGCACTGATACACCGTCACCATATCTATATTGAACTATATGGTATGTTCGAACCGCCATTCATTGTATGAAATGCAAATATATTCATCTCGATCGAACATATCTCAGTTTCGTTTCGTGACCCTACTGGCTTGCTCTGGCAGTGACACTTTTGCTCGGCTGGACATCCGGACATAGTGCTTCCGGTCCATGACATTAATGATGCGCTTCAGTGTTGTAAAACCTCGTCGTCGGGTTCTTCTTTTTATGTTTACTGCATGTCATTCTTCGTTCGTTTCTTTTTAACTGCTCCGCTGCATTTTGGTAACTGCAAATATTTCTTTCTGAGTAATCTGCATTTACGCCATTTTATTTTACTATCGTTCTTTGTAGAAAACAAATTTGCCTTTCAATTATATAAATGTGTTACGATAGATACATGTTTTGTTTCATTATTTCGACGTTTTTATAAACAATTATGAGTTTTATTTCCTAAATAAAACGTACATACACACACACATATATATGTATATATATATATATATATATATATGAGCGCGAATTGAAGAGTAACTTGGTTCGATTTTAGAGAATAGCTGCAGTTTGAAAGTGTACTTTATTTTTTGAGATAATTCCCCCGAATCTCAACTCACTTTTCTCCAGCTTTGCAATTCACTCCCAGAAATGAGTTTCTTCTAAATCTTTAAAATATCCGTTTGCGGCTTCTATCGCCTCTTCATTCGACTCAAGTTGTTTTCCAGCCAGAAAAATTGTGGATTTCGGGAACAGATGTCCAACAGTAGAACCAAATCAGGCGAATACAATGAATTAAGGAAGGATTTCAATGTTAAATTCGGCCAATTTTTATTGAGCGACAACGCTTAAATTAACCAGTGAATTGTCATGGTGAAACAATACTTTTTTCTTGTCCATTTCAGGACATTTATCATCACCTTCAACTTTTCCAAAAATGCTGAATAGAATTGGCTAGTAACTGTTTTTCTCGTCTGAAGATAGTTGATCAAGAGATTTCCTTTCACATCTCAGAAAATTGACACCATCACCTTTCCAGCCAAGTGAAGCATCTTTACCTTCTTTGGAGACTTTTTATCAAGTTCAGTCCATTGTTTTAATTCCTTTTTATATTCTGATGTGTAACAGTGAATCCAATTTTATCAATAGTTACAAAACGTCGCATAAAATCTACTAGATTCTTTTTAAACAGTTCCAAGGAGTCGGCTGATATTCGAGTACGAACTCTTTTTGCTTTGCAGTGAGAAAACGCGGCACCTATCTTCCAGAAAGTTTTTTAATACTCAATTTATTGTGCATTATTAATGCTTTGAGATGCATTTGACCCCTGATATCTTGTTCACTTTCACATAAAGAAGCACGTATGTTTCTTTAGAAACTAGTTTACAAAAGTCTACATTGAGTTATATTATTTCTGTAAAAACAATAATTAATATAACTTACACGATTGTAAACATCAGAACCGAGAAAAAAAGTATTTAGAACCTGATGATATTTTTTTCAACAGTAACCAGTCTGTCTATATTTTAAGTTTAATATTAAAAACTATTATAAGTAATACAGAATTTTGAATAATGATTTTATTATCCATTTATTTTTTGCAAATAATTATAACATATAAATATTCACATTATAAATATTCATTAAGAATAATTTTTCCTATAAAACAATGACTTATAATGCAAAAAAGAGTATTTTTATAAAATCATTAATACTCATGATAATTAAGTTCCACAATAGTTTTATTCAAAAAAATTTGTTTAATTTTTAATTGTTGTTATATATATATATATATATATATATGTGTGTGTGTGTGTGTGTACGTTTATTATAACCGAGTGTATTGTGTAATTTTATAACCTCTTTTAAAATTACCATTTCATACTAATGTATATAGAGTATACAAAAGAATCTATATTTAGTTTCTTGATTAGTAGTAAAATAAATGCTTTTAATTTTTAATACAATTATTTACATTCACTAAAAGAACTAATTCCTTAGTAATGGACTTTTCTTTCAAATACGTACTTCCAAATGTGTGGGTTTATATCAATATTTAATATATATATATATATATATATATATATATATATATATATATATATATATAAAGAGAGAAAGGTAGAAGACATACGTAGAAGAATAAATATTATATTTATACTTTATAAAATCCAAATCAATATGACTGAAATAATGTGTTGATAAATATCTAGAATAAAGGTTATCTAATTTTATATTATTTTTTATTCATGAAAATCAATTACCATGAGGTTAGAATCGAAAAATATTTTTTTACAGTCAAAATATTCAAAAAAATAACAAAAGATGTTTTCAAAATAAAACGTACATTTAGAGAGAAAGATATAGAGAGATATGTTTATATATTTAAAAAAATAAATAGAATACTGCTCTAATACAATACATTTTATGTTAGTTCTTTTAATTACGTGTCACGCCCAGAAGAACAGTTTGTAACGAAAAAACAGCATAAAAAGTACCATAAAAAACAAAACATGAGAGTGCAGCACGTGTGGCACTCGTTAGAAATGTGTGCGGTCGCAGTGCATGTGGTCGCATCGAAGTACACAGTCCTAGAAGCGATTTTTATTACCGATGTTACATTTTATTTGATTTTTGTTATTTTTCACATTTACAGAAATTAATAAATATTCATACTTCAGTTTTTTTTAAATAAAAAATAATAATAACTGACGGAGTTGTACATAACATATATATATATATATATATATATATATATATATATATATATATATATATATATATACACATTATATATTTACATATATATATATATATATATATATATATATATATAATGCATTAATTTATATTTTTCTATAACAAAAGACATTTTTTCATAATTACATCTTTTGGTACTTAAAAAATCTAAGTATATAAATTTTTATATAAACAGCTGCACGCCCATTAATGGGTATCCTTTTTTATAAATAAAATTAAATTCTAATACCATTGGTATTACAGAAAAACTTGGCCTCTGAATTTTGTTAGTAACAATTTCAATAACAATGTACGTTTCAAAAAAATGATGAAGATAAAATCACATTTTGTTTATATTTCAAGTCTTGTATGAAATATACAATTCATATAATTTACATAACAAGTTTGCTATTGATTTTTTTAGACTTGTAATATCATAACAATGCACACACTTAGTTAAAACATTTCAATAAGAAATATCAGTATTGTGAAGTATATTTAACACCAGAAAATACTTTGATTGTTTAGTTTTAATGTATGCGGCAAATAATATACTTTTGATTCAAAACAAATTATTGGTTAAAATTTTATTGATAAATATTTTTTTTATAATGAGATCAAATTTTAAATGAATAAATCATATTTTTAAGTTAGAAAAAGCAAATTGTTAAATTATTTTTAATTAAAGTATTTGACTTTTTCAATTATTTTGATATAAAAGCATTTTTATACTACATATATATATATACATATATATATATATATATCACTTCTAGAATATTTGCAATGTATTTAAATGAATATTTTTTAGCTTCTTTCGAGAAATTTACTGACTTGAAATATTATACTATATTTAAGAAAATTAAAAAAAAACATGTACGCCATAATATTATATTTTTAATCTTAACAAATTTGGACATTTTTAGACTCAAATGAATATATACATGGCTGTATGAGTGTTTGCTTTTATTAGTGAAAAAATAGATAACTTTCGAAAATACTAAATTAAAATAACATTTAACAGGAAATAAGTCTTTCAAAATATCGGATAGTTTTTTAGCTCATCCTAATAAACTATATATAGTTTTTATTAGATAATTCCTAATTTGTTCACGAATGCATTCTATATCGGATATCTAAAAAAAATTGGACTTCCAGCAGTCTCCCGAGCCCATCATGTGTGTTCAGTACGGATGCGTTTCTGAACATACAAAGTTAGGTTTCACTGCTGTCACTCATAAAAGTTATTATTAAACATTAATATGGAGCCAGCTGTAGTAGGGCAAAAAATGTTCATATTTTTAAACCATTCATAACTCGACCAAGCGTTTATATAGTGTTCACTCCGCGACACTTGACAGCTGCCATTTGACTTGTGAGGAGGACATTCCATTGAAATGAGTTTCATAATTGGGTTGTCTGTTCTTTTCAAGATGGCGCATGGGATCTTTAATAAATCCCAGTTTAATTGAACAAGTTTTCCACACTAACTTTGACAATTCCATGTTGTAATTCATACATTGGACATAACAGAGCAACTTATTTGTAAACCAAAAGTTTCCTTCTCAATTTATTCATTAAAATCTTATCGAGATCATACATTAATCATTCACTGTATGAAAACGAATTCTGTTTATTGTAGTATTTTATGAAAATTTATACAAATTCATCACAAATGTTTGATTTTTTTAATATTGCGAACATATATATATATATATATATTTAATAATCATTCACTTCAAACAACTTCCTTGTATTGAAATCAATTTCATAAATTATATCAAAATTGTTATAAATTATTTCTAAAATTATTTTATATATATATATATATATAATATCGTCGTGAATTTAATTTTAAACATGTATATATATTTAATAAAATCGATTTTGACGAGAATAATGTATATAATAAAAATCGGTGGCTCGTGAACTGTCTCTATATAATTCTTTTAGTGTAACTTTTAATGTTTCAACCTTTCGATAAACTGCATCACATTGGATTCGGAAGTTTCCCTTATGCGTTCGGTCGCGTGTGTGAGTGTAATTCGAGAAGTTATGTCGCGCATCGTGTACATAAGCTGGGTTAAGTCTTAAAGTTAAACGGCTTGTTGGCTTCCTCCATAAAGCTCAAACCCGACCACGAAATACGCCACCGTGCTTATATTGATGGCAAATAGTCAACGATTCGTGGGATATGTATGCCCAGGTATTAGTTTTTATTGTAATTGTTATATACTACGTTCTTATTAGAACACGAAGTATACTTCAATTCTGCAACTAATGAAAACCATGCAAGTTGTAATTTTTGGATATTTCAGAATTACCAGAAATTCGACTATCAGATAAATTCTTCTTGAATAATCGTTTAGTCCACTAATCTCATATTCGATTGAACTTTATTGAAAATAGTTTTTGTAGTTTTAACACTTCAAAACTATTTTTTTATCTAATTATAATTTTCATAATTTAATTTTATTGATTTATATTCAAAATGATATTTTGGAGAAAATCGTATCTATCAATATATTTATTTCTAAGATGAAGTCTGAGCTAAAAGATAGTTTTTAAAATTACATTTTCCATTTAATAAGGAATTTTTTTAATCATTTTTTATAAACATTATCTGTATAGTATTAAAATTTAATAAACTTATTATCTGTATTAATTGAATAAAAATGATTTTATAAAATTATAATTAAAATTATATGATAGAAATCAATAACGCAATTAATTAGAGATTTAAAATCATTTGTTATAACTTAGGTTTATTTTAAGTATCATCCTCTAGCTATTTATCGTTTGAACACAACTAAATATAAAAAAATAAGTCCAGTAATAATATTTTGTCTAAACCTATGGATTCTATATAGCAATATCTAGCAAAATTAAAGTTATTTGAAAACCTTCTAAGACTATATATATATATATATAGCGCGCCCCTGGAATAACAATGAAATCAGAGTAAAAGCATAAATTTGTGGAAAATCGCGTTTAAACTTTTTTCAATTTTGATGTGAATTAGATGATTTTTAGGAAACACTAATAACGCATTTTTTAAGTCTAAATGACACTTCATAGTTCTAGTCTGATTTTGTTCCTTATTATTTAGATATCCTACAACAACCCTTTTCATAACTTAAGTACCTCCCAATTACATCATTGTTTCTCCAGACTTTTTTCTTTGATGCTCTTTGCCAATAATCAAGTATATTAAAATTACGTCATTGTTCAGAAGGAACAATTTATTATTTTTAAAATTTGTGATGCATTTTTTCATTTTCAAAGTTTTTTCATTAACATCATTGTTCTTCCAGGGGTTCGATATATACATATATATATATATATATACATGTAATATATATATATATATATACATATATATATATATATATATAATATCTTTTCTAAGAATGAGAAATAATTATAAGTTATATACATCCAAACATATATGTTTATAAATAAAAATGTATATAATATATATATATATATATATATATATATATATATATATACTATAATAAATTATAATAAAAATTGCAATTTTTAGAAAAAAATTAAAATAAAAAAATATTTAAAAAGATTAATTTTACTTTCAAATATTTAAAACAAAAGTTCTATTTTCAAAATAAGATTATAATTGTTGTATAAAAAGACAATAAGTTGTCCACATCGAAGTAAATTCGAAAAGGTGAATGTATTATGGCACTTTATGTAAATCATTAATAATTATTGTACGCGTTTAAAAAATCTGTATAATTTAATAAATAAAAAGAATTAATGACTTAATGACTCGATTTATACTCCGTTTAATACCAAAATACGTTTTAAAAATAATAATATTATATTGATAGGGCTAATAAATACCTTTCATACAGCATATTGTGACCATTAGAAGAATATTATCCGTGACCTGAAAAAAATTTTTTTTTATTAAAAGTAATAAACAAAGTAAATCAATAAAAAGTATAACAACACTAAAATCAATTCATGTCAAATGTTTAGAAAAATGTTTTTTTTTTAAATAAATAAATAGTACTAAAATTAAAAATGATATAAAATATGAATTTCAAAAATATGAACAGTAATGTTTTGTCGAAAATGTTTTTAATATTTTAATGCACTTTACATAAAGAAGAGTATTGTTGAATTTAGATTGACATTTAGTTTTTATTTGTTCCCAGTGATCTATCATATGTTGATAAATACATAATGTACAGTCATATTTATATATTTAACATTATATACTAATTGAACTATTTTCTATCACAGAATTCATTTTATTATATTAATTTATGATTGGAAATTTATTTAAACTTATTCTTAAATATAATACTATATATATATATATAAATTGTCCTCTTTTTCTGACAAAATTTTAAAATAAATAATCATCTAAAGGAATACATATATTTTACACTTATGTACAAACACCTTTGTTTATAATTTGTGTATAGACTGAATCAATTCACTTCAATTAACCATATGTATAGATTTGTACCGGTAAATGTGTTTTGTTTTATATTTACTTTGAACTCGGTACTTGTACTCCTATGATTCAGTACAATTTATTCGTAACATTGAACGGCCATTGGCTGCAAACCACTTCGATTAGTTTATATTGATGACTGGCAGCTGGTCATGTTTCCATGGATTACAGAAATCCTGTTGCGTCATAAAGATGCGGCACTCAATCCCTCGTTACTACTATATCTTGGTTTGGTGTTCAAAAAGGACTAGGATTTTAATCACTCCTCATATACCATTCAAATATTTAAATGTATTCATATATATATATATATATATATATATATATATATATATATATATATATATATATATATATGAATAAAGATAATTATTTTTAGTGACAAATTTGTATTATTATTTTTAATAATGATCTCACCTTGAAAATTCATATAAATTTTATACTTGCATGTTCACAAAATACTAATTTTTCTTTAAAATAATGAAAATGGTAGACATTGAAATATTATGGTAATTTTTTCTGAATTGAAAACAAAAATAAACAATTATAACAGTAAGCATGTAATGAAGGTTTGGATATTTTTATAAAAATAAACATTTTTATTAAACTATAACATCTAAAATAAGAGAGTTGTAATTTAATTTCATTTTAGTTTTTCAATGTATGTAAAATGATTATTAAGTTTAATTTTGGATAACATTTTAAATCGAAATAATTATTAATTATCAATTGAAAATAATAATTCTTAACTAATAAAACATATTTTTAATAAAACTATATTTGATAGATATATTTTTAATAAAACTATATTATAATTATTGTTTCTTGACCTTTAATTAAGTATTATCGAAAACAAGCATGCCCGAGAACACTTGACAAGATTTTCAATTAGTAATTGTACTTAATAAGTGGAACAAGTGATACACGAACATATCTCAATAGTAATATTCATATAATAAATATTCATGGCGAGTTTATAAAATTTTATTAATTTTTCCATATCGCAAGTAAATATTATCATCACTACTTAAACAGAACAAATTAAAACATCGAAGCGAAAAGAACAAGCAGAAAACCGTGATTGATATCGAGAAACTCTCTCGTCAGTAGATCAATATTATTCTTTCCCTTGTAAAATGAACTCTACGATCGAGGTCGTGTAGAACAAACATCATCAAAGTTTTTTCCATGAGAGATCAGTTCAAATAAGGAGTTTTGTCAATATTACCAGATTTTGATACCTTCTCCAGTGTATTACAAGAGTGTGCCGTTTTAAAAGTAATATACCCCGTGTACTTGTATCTGTTGAAAAGTTTTAATAATCGGGTGAATCTGAATGAACGGGTCGAGTCTCGAGTTGTAATTATGGCAAAAATATGTTGTGCACTTCTTTAGATTTGTTTGGAGGCAGTGATAAAATTTAAATTTCAGTAATAAGCATCTTTTTCGTTTCTTCTATTTAGTTGTCACGAATGAACGTAATAAATCGTTTTTAATTACGAAACAGAATTTCATAAATGCTTTTTTTCCATTTTAACTGAAAAAGTATTCAGTAAATGTAAATAATATCCTCTCTTTCATCCTACTTAAACCGGCAGTGAAATTATAGCAAATCAAAGTATTATGTGAACTTGTGTCTTAAATTCTGATATTATCTTCGATATTTTTCTTCGCAACCGCAGTAAAAAAATAACAATCTAATCTTAATTCCAATTAAATTATTATAACTAATATTTGTTCACTCATTCGTTTATTATTTGTTATCAATTATATTAACTGTTTACATAATTTACTCATAAAAAGCATTCATAAATATCAAACATACGTTTCTTTTTATCCGTGAAATTTTCTTAAAAGAATAATAATTTAATAAAAGTCAATAAAATGTAAATATATCATTATATACCTTCTAGCAAATTCTGACTTTTGAAAGGTAAACAAGCTCATTAACCACCTTCTCCCATCTATACCAAACCATAAAAAGAAAATTTACTGAGTAGCCACAATTTCGAAGACAGATAATATATTTCTACACAATAGTCATAATTATATTTTTTTATATTTGCTGATTTTGGTATAAAATAAAATATTACTGATAAATATACTGTTTCGTTATCAACAATAATTTTAACAAGCGATTAATAATTTTTCCATTAAATTTCAATAATCATCTTCCATTCTCATTTTTCGTATAGAAAACATAATTAACATATATAAACATAACAAAAAAAACAAGTGTTTTCTAATTTATAACAACTAATTTAAAACTAATTATCCAAAATCATTTTTGAAAAAAGACAATATTATATTTCAGTCCCTATGTCATTTGTACATATATATTCCTTATTCAAAAAATAATTTTATAGAAAAACTAACACAAGAGACAGTTTGAATTTTCGTAATAATTTATTTAGTTAAAATTTGAATTTTTTAAATTTTTTTATCTTATATTTTTTAATTATTTAATATTTATATTTTCAATTGCTTAAATAATGTTTTTATATTTGTAATAAGACATTGTAAAGTATTTTGTCATTTTCTTAAAAATGAAAAATATTAAAAATCTATTTTTTATAAATAGGAAAAAAGTTCTTTAGTTATATATGTATATATATATATATATATACATAGAAAGAAAAATATCTTAAAATTACGTATTACACACAGTTTATAAATTAAATACAATTGTATTATTTTGTATGTTCGTCTGAACCAAACCATTCAGTGATATTATTTGTTAGAAAATATTTAACCATGCATTAAGATTTCTATAGCAGCTTAATAAAATGATTAAATCAAAATCTAATTGCATGCGCATTTAGATATGCATTTAATATCTGGGCTGCTATTATTGAGAAGAAGACATATTCGATTCTCACGAGTCCACTCTCTTTTAGCAAGTGGTTCAATATTAGCATAGGACGAAGGTTGAGTTGATATGGGATTATAAAAGGGTGTAATCGAAACTCAAATCTTGTCATACTGAGATGTAGGCAGTAAGTTTTCTCACATTCAGAGTTTGCATTTCAGATTAGAGCAGTTTTTCGAATGTACATTTTTGAATCTTATGTTAAAATAAAATTGAAATATATGCTTCTTTTCTTATATACCCAAATCATACTTAATACAATATTATATTTGTATTTAAAAAGTATTTTTTCTTCTTAATTCGTCTTTTCTATTTTAGTTAAATTTCAATGTTATTTTCATATGTAGAAACTCATTTACAACTTTGTATTTACTTAACATTTTTATTTGGAAGAAATACATTCGATATTTTTATTTATAAAATTTATTCTTAAATTTAAATGTGAGAGTTACTTCATGTGAGAGTTACTTTATGTGAGAGTTACTGTTTTTTTATTCAAGTAAAAGTGTATCTTTTTTATAGATTTTAAATCTGAGTACTATATAGTCAAGTATGAAAAATAATACACATTAAAAGTGTATTATATTAAATATATTAGCTTACAAATAAAATTGTTAATGTATGTAAAAAAAATACATTAACACTTTTAAATTTATTTAAGTAGTTTATTCAACAATTATTATTCGTATTTAATAGAAACTCAATTCTTTGGAAGTTAAAGCAATGTACACACCTCAAGTCTTGTTAATTTAATTTAAAACAAGTGTTAAGTTGACAATTTCCCATTTTGAGTTTGCTCTTCGTATTTTAATTTGTTTCAATTTGTAGAGGTATTCAATTTTCGTTTCTCGTAAAGCATTACCTGGTAGCTAAGATTAATAGAGTGAACACGAAATTATTGTTGAGAACGTGGATAGTGTTATGTCTGAAGACAGAAACAATACAAGGAATGGTGGTAACAGCTCATACACATAGCAGAGAGCACAGGCGTGCACACGTAATGTATCACTGATATCGTCACGGAGCCCTCGGCAGTAGACAATATACTGCTGTTGAAGTTTTCCACAAGTCTGACTGGTACAGTAGCAGTCGCCGTCGCGCAGATTTGTGCTTACTTTCAGTAACTTATGTGTGAGATGTGGCGCCGCTATCAGCGAAAAGCGCTGCTATTTTCACGGAGCAAAACAAATTTAGGTCATGAAGATTTAATGGTTGTAGAAAAGACCATTATTTTTTATGGTAATGAAAGAATTCGCGCTTGTGTTTCTTTATTTATGGCTCGTTCATCCTTCAGTTTTCGTGTTTTTGTGCCGTCTTATAGATACTATCAGATAATGTGAATTTTATACGCTTAATGGATTGTAATGTGGCTGTTATTGGTTTTCTAGTGAGTTCTCTTTTACACATGTGTATTTCTTTGATTATACCGTTTAGTATATTTTACGTTCTTTTATATATTGCATTGACAAATGGACTGTAATTATGAATATAATAAGAATATATCTGAAAATACTAATGTCAAAGTCATAACACATAAACATGTGAACAATGTTAAAAAGTCAAATATCTTGTCAGAAAATCATTATCCTTTCATTCTTCTGCTCATATTTCGTATTGATTCTGGCCACTTTCAAGTAAACGTTAGTTTTCTTATAAATTGATATGGAGACATCTACAAATGAATCTTACCGACACCTAAATATCCATAATCTATAGAAAATAGATTACTAAACGTAGAAAAATATTAAAAACTAATTTTGCACATATTTGTGTATGTATATATATATATATATATATACATGTATATATATATATATATTTATATATATACTTATATATATATATATATATATATATATATATATATTTATGTATATATATATACGTACATATATATGTATATGTATATATATATATATATGTATATATATATATGGTGATTCAATTTAGACTTCCAGATAAAAGTATTAAAAAAAAAGTAAAAATGAAAAAAAATTTGTATTTTTTACTTTTATGTCAATGCCTAATTTTTATCACCTACATATATACATAAATAATATATATATATATATATATATATAAATATATATATAAATATATATATATATATATATATATACACACACCATTATGTATAATTCTATTAAATAGAGCAAACATAACTACATTATTAAATAACTTTATTCATTGAATTTTCTGGTTACATGAGAATCACTTTAAATACTAATTATACATTATGTAAATCTAATACATACCAACATTTTATTAAATTTATAAGTTTGACATAATAGGTATTTAGTTTGTTATTTACATGCTTTGATGTTACTTTCAAAGAATGGACATGCACCAACAAACTGATAGTATTTGAAGTTAGCGTTGGCTAGTGAAGTGTTTACCAGTTTTATTAAATTAACACAAGTTTTCAAAGGTCCTGTTGTTCAACATTCGAGCAAGGTAGAATTTCAAATTTAAATTTCAGTGTTTTACTGGCCGAGATAACGTTGTTGTTTAGTATTTATGAATCGAAGTATACAAAACGTTAATTTGTATTTATTTTATATAATTGATAAATACATGTATGTTCAAATTCTAAATAAGAAAAAACTTGCATTAAAGTGTAATACAAACGGTGTACTGAATAATAATCTTTAGAAAAAAAGCATTATTGTTATAACAAATCTATAGAAAAAATAAATTTAAAATGCAATATTTCTTACGAACATGAACACACACACAAATACACACACACAAATACACACACACACACACACACATATATATATATATATATATATATATATATATATATATATATATATATATTTCAAGTCAGAAAAGTAGATTTCATATAATTAATATTTCAAAAATGCACCATTAAAATACACGTCACAAACACAAATAATAATCGTCGTTATAATAAATGTGCGTTCAACTAGAATGGCGTTTTTTTTTACAAAATGCGCTAGCATGAAGCATTCGCAATAGTGTTAAAACATGCAATAAACATTATAATTCTTTTCATGAAGAATATTTTCATTTTTATAAATCTGGATTTTAATAACTATATTATATATATATAAATCTATAACTTAATTTACGTACAGTTAACACACATTGAAAATATAAAGATATATGTAAATTATTATTCATTGTTGGATTCAAATGATTATAATATACAATGTGTTGCAAATATCGTTCTTTTATCATACATAATCTTTTATCATGATAAATTTCAAACTACTTAGGTTTTTTTTATTTTCGAAAATGACTACTCAATTATATATTTAATAAATACAAGTTCAAACAAAAAAACAATTTCTAAAAATTATCTCATATTTAATAAACATTTATTTAATTACTGAAGACTAATGTTAATAAAATTTAATAATATAATCATCAATATTATATATATATATATATATATATATATATATATATATATATATATATATATATATACACATATAAACATCAGTTATATATGTCGTTATAGACATTTATGTAAAGAGAGAGAAACAATATGACTGTATATTTAAGTTAACATACAAATTAACAATAGTAATATATATATATATATATATATATAAATCAAAGAATATCAAAGTTGCATTCAACACATTGTATTATAATCAAAACTCTATTAATTGTATAATCTCTGTTTCCTTTTACGATTCACAAAACGATAATACAAAAAGGGAATTCATCCATTAAAATCCCTTTTGTAATTAAAATTACTTAAGCAAATCTTTAGACAAACTTCATCTGAAACTTCGAACAAGATTAAATATTTCTGTCACACAAGTTTGTTTAATTTATGAAAGCCATTTGAACTTGTCGATTTTATTAGATTAAAACCAAGAAAGTTTTGCCACAATCATTATTCTCCCTTTGAAATTCCTGACGTTGTATCAATAAATTAGATATATTTATTCTGTATAGCACAGTTAATACTTTTTTAACATCCATAAACATGTGTACAGACTCACAATCATTATATATATATATATATATATATATATATATATATAACTGGTCAAAAAATAATTATAATTGATGACCTTCAAATTCATAAAAAAAACCGAAATTATTTTCCATCGTCCATATATTTATATATATATATATATATATATATATATATATATATATATATATATGTATGTATGTATGTATATTCACAATATAATATAACAAGTATGCACAAAACAGTTTCACATAGGTCACTTCTTGTACCTGGACGTTGGTCTCTTCCATTTGCTTTACAAACTACATACTGGCTGTTTAACAATGATCTGACGGTATTCTCACCGAAAGATGCAGAACATGAATTTTTTAGATATTAAAAATTAGCGTTGTTGTTTGGCTGTGACCAATCATTTTTTGACAGGAAAAAAGTAACTTACCAATGAATCAAAAAATATCGCTGCACACAGAATTTTAAATTTTTTGCAGTGCATGTGAATAACGTAGTCTCGAAAATTTTTATACTCTTTTTTTCAATGATTAATTTTTGAAAAAAATATTATTCAAGCCAATTCTCAAGTTCACAATTGTTATAGGTTTCCAAATAAAAAAAACGGGATTTTCCTGATTTTTGAACAACCGCATTTTTTTAATCAAAAAAGGAGTTATAAATTTAGTCTCATTAGAAGATTGTCTCATTAGAGATTAGTGACCT